>JAJEKV010000021.1:9321629-9480248 GCA_021234155.1 Isoetes taiwanensis
CAAATCGTTTTCAAATTTGTAATCCCATCCAAGGAAAAAAAAAATGAGTAGAACAAAATAAAAACATTACCACTAATCTTAGTGTTGCAATCTGATTGATGCCCCTACGAATAGGCTGCCGAATCACTAAGCCCTCTCCGTATCATACCATGTTCGGTTCCCCGCCACGGAGCACCCCTCTCCGTTAGTGTACGAAGAATTCAAAATAAAAAAGTACATTGTACCGTAAGTATACATACTAAGAAGCCACAAAAGTAACCCCTTCATGTTTACGCACGTGGTTTGGGGGGTTCTTCTGAGTGACTCCCCCTTGGCGAAATCTTGTGAATGAGGGCTGGCCTCCTTAGAACCATCTGTAGTTGCAGCCCTCTGCCACATTGCTAGATCTTCTGATGATTGGCAATACATGGCTGTTGATTGCCTTCTTTGGCTCCTCCAGGATCCTCTACTTTTGCAATTCTCTTTGATAGTTGCAATTGAGCTTTAGAAGATTAAGTTTTCATATATGCAGCATTAGGGACTAACCTTATTCCATTAGTTCTTCATGTTCAAATCCTTTCCAAAGCACTATTATATATTCTTTTAGTCCCCTAGTTTTGACATGCCTATACTTGCTTTAATCAGGTATTTGACAGGGCTACATTATATATGTGGATAATATTGAAGGAGGAAAAATCTGGTTTGAATGTGGTAAGAAGGGGTTAAATGGAAGTGTGCCCTATAAGGGCTCAAAAGGATAGAATCACAATTTACAACAACAGGGCACAATGTTATTTAGTGATTGAAGAACCAGAAAGGGCTGTAAGTGACACTACAAGAGCTCTGTGTCTTCATAGTCCAGTAAACAGGCATAGCAGCAGCCTGTGGAGGAGGGCACAGGCCTATGACATGATGAAGGCCGCCAAAAGAAAGCCTGTGTGCAGAGGCTGGTGAAGAGACAAATGCAGAAAACATGGCTTTTTAAACAGGCTGCTGAGAAGCATGGTTATGAGCAGCAGTTAAGAGAGGGGGAGAAGGAGGAGGGTGAAAATGAAGATGAAGAAGAGTCTGAATGGGAAACTGCTAGCAGTGAAAATGAAAGTGAAGAGCAATTCTTGCCAATTTGGTTCAAAGAAGAGCTAAGAGTTCTGCTCGAAGAACTCTAAAGGATTTTAGATGTTGAAAAAGTGGTAAGAATGCGTTAACCATGTAACATGAACTTGCCAAATGCAAATAAGTTATAATTTTCAAATCACGTTTGTGGTTTGACTACATACAAAAACGCCACCTTACTCAGAAACAATATCGACAAAACAACCAGTAATGCTCATACGTGCAGAAGATACGCGCAGAAAATGTGCATGTGCTTTGTGTGCACAAACGCAAATTTAAGATACAAAAAAAAAAGTGAGTTTTAAGCATCTCAACCTTCCATTTGCATAAAAAATTGGAACACATTATAAACTTGCAATTTCATTATGCATAAACACACATATTATTTGTAAGATTGTTTCATATGTGCAAAACCCAACAAAAGCACCTATGCCTTTAAAAATATAAGAATTGCCATATTGACATCTCAAAGGAGATATTTTTTCGATTCATCTTCCACAAGTTCAAGGATCAAACTGTGAGCCCCCTTCAGAATTTCTATTCAACATTGACATGGCCCTCTACTCAGAGTCACATTTGAGTTCGACTACCAGCTATAGGGTGCTGGCTTCGCCTGTTGATTTGCAAGAAATGAAGCCTAACCTGTGAGGGTTCTTTTACAACTATGAGAACTCGATTGGTTGAGATTTATTATATTCAGAAGTTCTCCACAGAACTCTTACTTACACAAATCCTTCTATCCACATATGATCTAAGGCCTACCGTAGCTGCAGCCCAGTATGCACCTCCAAATTGAGGCACTTGAATCTTCAGTATAATTTGGCCACCCCAAACGTTTGTGCAATAGACAACCTAGGGAAACAACCATGCATTGAAACCGATTTATATTTCAACTCTTAACCATTAAAACATATCGTTACCCCAGGCATAACATACATGCAAAATCATATCATTGGTCTGTGAAATATTACGTAATCCCATCTTTGCGCGTACAATTTAACATCTCTTAGAACTATTCACATTTTCCATTAGACACAACATCATCCCGTCTTCCTCAATACTCAATGCGTGTGGAACTTTTTTTTATTGTTACATGCCTCTCTGGCACAAACATCTGCCCATCCATCGGCCATTTATTCCCAGCTATGCGTAAGTTTGGTGCTCTGACTATGCTGCCGACATTTACTTCAAGAATTTCATAACTTCATGGATAAGGGTCTAAGCATGAAACTGGGGTACAGTTTCGCGTCCGCCAAGCACCCCACCAGCATAGCACCCATATGTTTTTTAGTGACATTTTGAAGGAATCTTTTTACCCGTCATCGAAGAAAATGAAGTGTGCCTCAAATTTTTTACAAGCAGCAATGGCGAGTATGATGATGGCTCCGACTTGAATGATTTGCAATGGCAGGCCAATGCATGAGTCTAGTGGCCGGCCTAAACCAAACAGATACGCTGCTTCCGACGAAGGTGCTTTCCCATTTCGTTTTTGAATTTTTTTTCCGGTCCGTTACACGCTTTGAGAGTTTTATGCCTGGTTAGAGGTCGATGGTTTTTGTAGGAAGACATGTTGCAATGCATAGCCACCTCCTCGGCATTGTAGTATAAATATTGTCCTTCCTTGCTTTGAAGAATAAACAAGGTCTTTTGAAAGTCAGTCGTGCTTTATCTTGAAAGATGAAATTGTCAATTCCACATTTTGTAGATCGGCTCTTTATGCTATTCCTGGCCTTTGCAGGTACCTGATGGGAAGGATCACGACCATATCTAGAGGAAGCTCAGGAGCTACAGGGTGTAAGTTTCAAAACCATTGCATCCTATATTTCTAATGTTATTCTTTTTCTTCCCATCTTTATGAAGGTTTTTAGTTTTTGTGTTTTTGTCTTAGTGATCAAGAAGAATGAGTTCTTTTTTTAGATGAAATAGTTGGTTGTTATTAGTTAATTATAGTTATTTCATGGTAGCAAGCATGCATGCATTTAGAACCAGCTTTTTAAAATAGTTTGATATGGCAAATTTCAGTTGGGCTCTTAATTAGTGGATTGTAGTACATTTTCAACTTGCATTTCATCTCTGCTTGTCAGTGTTGTGGCTTACTAATACGGACTTCTACTTTATGGTTTAATCAGAAAGCAGAGATGAAGCTTGCAACATCCATATCAGATTTTTATGCCTTTAGAGGTTTGTCAAATGAGGGCAGGGATCCGAGTTCCATAACTTGGGATGACTGCACCAAAGCAGATTTCTTATCAGTCTGGAGGACTGACGTGAAGGACAACAAAATTAAATTGCATCAGATTAGGCCAGACTTCCATGATGAATTGCAGGAGTTGGTGAAGCAAATTTATCAGTTTGGCCTGAAAAACAAAGAAGCCAGAACTAAGTTCGCGAGGGCATTTGCTTGGCAACATACAACGAGAGCTCTTTCTAATCCTGATGCATTTAAGGTTAATTGGGCTAGATTTGCCTTTGATAGCTTACAAATCTCGAAAAGAAATAGTAAGAAGAGAAGCAGCAGGGAAGAAATGTTGTTATCGAACGTGGCTACTGCAATCTCAACTTTAGAAGATGAAGGATGAAAATGACAAACTGAAAGCTGAAATTACAGCTTATGAGCAGGAACTGAAGGGAAAGGAAAGGTTGCTGGAGAATACCATCGGCATGCTAGCTGGATTTCAAATGGCAGCAGAATCCATTTCTAAGAAAATTGAGGATGCTAAAGGCAAATACACTGCTTTGAAGGAATTATCTCCGGACGAAACAGCCGCTCTGGAATATCTTAGTCAAGAAGAAGATTTATTGGGACTGTCTTTGTTAACAATTCTGAAGAACAAAGATGCGGCTGATAACAGGGCAGACATTGAATATGAGATTAACAAAATAAATTTGAACCTTGATGTCACTAGAGAAGCAGGGCAGACTTGGAATCTAGATTGCAAAATCTAAAGCATCTTAGGGATGCTTTTACGATGACAACGCTAATTAGACCAAGTGCTGGAAATTGGCTTGTCCTAGATAGGGACGCAGGATGTGCAGTGTGTGGTTTCAGTTTTAGTGTGAATTTCGAAATGCATGTTAAGTTGCATTGTGGACACAAGTTCCACATATTCTGCTTCCAGCTTTGCATGGAAAATATGCATTGTTTAGTTTGCAGAGGGGAGTTACCCGGTGATCTTTACCAAGAGTTAGGTTACATGCAGTTTGTAGGCTTAGAAGGAACCCAAGACAAGAGTAAAGATTCTAGTGACGAGGGGCTCTATTGGTGAAGATAAATCTATGGGTGAAGATGAGGATAACTTCGTCATATCAACACCTAAAAAACTGAAAGTGACTAGAAGGCCGCTAACAAGGGCCATGACTTCTCCAACAAAAGGTTCATTTCTGTCATTTCAGGTCCTAAAGTAATGTACGAATTGAATTGCGCTTGTTATTAGAGGCAAGCAAGGAAACTTGCATGAGAGAAGAGGTTGTCAAAACGGGGTCTGAACAGAATGTGCATGTACAGATTGATGCTGCAGGTAAACATCTTAGCACAATGAGTTGTAACTTCAGAGTTGCTGACCTTGAATTTTCTTGCAGCTGGAAAGGCCGAGATTACACATGCAGCAGAAGAAACACCACATACCAAGTTGGGCAGGAAAAGAAAGCCTAGATGCATTAGACCTCCAATTCCAGCCCCACCAGTTCCTAGAAAGAATACAGCTAAGGGTTCAGTTTCTAGAAGGAAGCAAATTGGAAAGAATTCAAAGAAGGGTAGCTCAGCTGCAGGAACCGGCAAAGAGCACTTGGAACCGTCTAAGGATGTTAATAATGACGTACCTCCCCCGACAAACAAAGAGATGACTTCAGATACCGTAATTCCTTCAAGCAACACCGTGCTTTCAGACACCGAGTCTTGGAACTCCATTCAAGTACAAAATTTATGGTTTCAAAGTTCAGGTCAGAACACATTTCCCTGGTTTTCAAGCCAGAATGACGTGCTTGTTCCAATTGTGAACAAAGAAAGACCAGAAGATCCTTTGCCTGCTACACATGTTCCTGTAACACCAGTTGTAGCTAATAGCTCTGACTCGGAGGATGACGACATAACTCTTGAGCAATACAGTAGCAAGAAGACTCAAGATCACTGTTGACTTAAGATGCTGATGACTCTTAAGATGCTGTGGCTAGGTCTGGCATTACTTTAGAACAACATCAGTGGCAAACTAGGTCCCATAATTTGTGGATTCCATTTTCTACTAAACTACAAATAGTTAAACCAGGTAAGTACGAGGAGCATATAAAAGGATGCCAAGAAACTAAAAGACATAATTAAAACATACCTTTTCAAAATTCTTCCACTCCACCCTATTTAGTTTACTTTTTTCCTTTGGACACGAGGAACGATTTCAGCCCACAATTTGTGCAAATCATTTGCAAACACTTTGACTTATGCCAAGGTGTGGCGTCACCTTTTGGACACACCAAGGACCTCCACATCTCACTCACACTGTTGAAAGTGTGCATGTGTGCCTCACATTTTTTCCCAGGTCCACAAACAAGGCATTTACCTCTACAATTGGGCCCGTGGAATTCTCTTCTCATCTTATTGATTGCTTGCCTTACAAACTCAACACGCATGTGATAGATGCAACAGCATGTCTCCCTCTCCTTAAGTCTCCTCACAAATTTTGGCTTCAAGGCCTCAAAGAGCCTCAATCCAATTTTGATGTTTGGATATTGACGTTTGAACCGTTTGTAAAACATGACCTGCATTAATAATTTCAAACAAGTTTTAATGTGTATACACAATTTTAAACATAGTAAATTGAATGTACATACCTGTGATTCTTCTAGAAAGTGGATTGCATGTAAATTGTGCGGTTTTGCTATCTTTTCGCCATTCATATGTCTTCTTAACTTAATAATCTGTCGCTTATTGGGAGAAACCCTCGTCTCGGAAACCCAAAAGTTGTAGACCTCTTCACGCTCCTTATCAGATAGACGATCAGATCTTGCTTTCCTCTTAAACATTGACCATGGACCTCCAAAATCAAATCTGTCTCTTATCAAGAGCAGAATAGATAGCCTTCCTCTGCAAGTTGAGTACTTTTGCCACAGCAGTACGATTGCTACAAGAACTTACAGCCATCATCATAGTGGATGATCTTCTGGTTTTTGTCTCTACTTCTAGCAAATTTGTTAGTGGCAAGAGTATTCTTTACATTGTCTACAACATGTTTGTAGACATTCAAAGCTTTATATCCAATCATTTTAAATTCTGGAAGTTGTTCTGCTACTCTAGAAATCACCTCTGTTCTATCTTCAGCATGTAAATCTCTACATACCTTGTGGATGAAGTCCAATATTTGTTTGCTCATACGTTATTTCTTCCTTGTACTATGCCTCTTAATCCTCTCTTCCTAATCCTCTGCAATCTTCTTTTTTCTGTCATGATTCTCCTGCAAGCAGTATTGGGAGATACACATGAACATGTCTTATTGCAAGTAGCTTTACAAGGTGAAGATTCATGTTGCATCTGAGATGATTGAGATGAGTAGGGATCTACATCTCCTTGGTTTTCCAAATGAATTGGGATTTCTTCTTGCACATCCAAGCTTGGCATATGAATTTCCAAATTGTATCCAAGTGCAGCAGCCAAGGCTTCTGGATCTTGCCCAGCAAATTTAGCTTGAAATTCTGCTGCATATCGTTCAACGAGATCCATTGCATGCCTTCCAAAATTTTGAGACTGCAACAGCAAGAAGTGTATTTCTTTTTTTTCAAAATTGATTTCTAGCAGCAAAAGGCCGCCAAAAATCGGTAGATCCATTTGTTGTAGCCGGATCGATGACTTGGATAACAAAGCTTTGCCCCCTCCAACGGAATTACGCGGGCTTAGAAGCCCTCCACCAAAACTACGCGGGCTCTAACGAACCCTTATTGATGACGGGCAAAAAACGCTATAAACTAATTATGCACTATGTAAAGCACCCCACAAGCACAATGTGTCGCCGACAAAAAAAACGTACCCCAACTTTATGCGTAGACCCATAAGTGGATGAATGAATACCATATGGTAAGAATGCATTAACCATGAAACATTAACTTGCCAAATTCAAACAAGTTATAACTTTCAAGTCACATTTGTGGTTTGACTGCCTACAAAAACACCATTTTAGTCAATCACAATAGCGAAAAAGCCATAACCAATAACGTTTATATATGCAAAAAATGTGCATCTGCTTTTTGTAAACAAACGCAAATTTAGGAATATCCACAAGAGTGAGATTCAAACATCTCAACATTCCATTTGCATACAAAATTGAAACACATGTTATAAACTTCCTATTTCATTATGCACAAACACGCATATTATTTCTAAAATTATTTCTTATATATAAACCCAACAAAAGCATATGTCTTCAAAAACATAAGAATTGTCAAACTTGCAATATTAACATCTCAAAAGAAATCAGTTCACCTTCCACAAGGTTGAGAACCAATTGTGAACCCCCCTTCAAAATTTCTAATAACATTGACATGGCCCTTTACTCAGAGCCACATTTGAGCGAGCATCACGACATCAAAGAACTATTGCATATCTAAATAGTGTTAGATAGTGTGTGTTAATCTTTCAGTGGGCAATCTTGGATAACAATAGAAATAATTTGATTTCGTGCTAAATTAATGAAAATCACTTTGTCTTACACATTGAACATCATTACGGGTACTGCTCTACCTGATGTACGCCATACCAAGGTATAAATAAGCACCTTCAGTGAAAATGGACAAATTAGTGCCAACTCCGTGAAGGATATCACAGAAGAGAGAAATTACACAAAGAAAAACCAAGCAAAATAAGTCAAGGTTTTCACCCCGTATACACTTTGATACATGGGGATTCATCCTCCCTCTACATGTCGCACACTTGCCTTCGACCCCAGAGCCCACAGTGGTTCTTGTTCAACTCACATTTCAGGTTAACAGAAATGTAGCTGTCAAGATACAGATCCATGTATTATAATCATAAGCAGATTGCAGATGTCTATGGATCACTACTCATACTCTTGGGTAGGGATAGGTTCAATACTGTATACGTTTTATACTCAATACGTATTATTCGAATAATACGGCACTAATTTGAAGTATAATACGTCAAAAATACGGCAAAAAGAAATTAAAACGTCAAAATTTTTCGGCGTAAGTTTAAACCTTCGTGTTTAAACTACGGCCGAAAACTTAAATTTTTTTAATATTTTCGTGGTAAAACCTTCAGATTTAAACTTTTTTAAACAATTCAGCGTGGCGAAGGTTTAAGGTTTCTGTGAAAAAAAAATAATAATAATAAAATAATTTTTTTTTTTTAGTTTTTTTTAATAATTGCAGTGACCCTCGCCTAGCGTGCCACATTGAATTGTGCCATGCCGAGGGTGGGTGTCATTGCTTACGCAAAAATTCAAAAAAAAAAAAAAGAATCATTTTTTTTTTTATATATCATTATATATATAAACACACTTTGATGTGTGGGACACATCAGTTGCTCCTTTCCATCTCGGCCATCAAATTTTAGGGGTTAAATCTCAGCCACATATTTAGATGTGTATACATGCATGGGCATGCATGGGGGCATGCACCCCATCTGTAAACCGTCGGATCAAAGGGGGAAGGCGAAATCATAGCCTTTGATTTTTGTGAGGAAGGTGCGAGGAAGGTGCCAAAAAGTGAATTTGGTGTAGCAGATCTTAGCCATTAGATCAAAAGGTGAGCATAAATCCTAGCCATTAACTTTTTTTATATTAAATTACATTTTTTCTTTTAAATGAGGTGAGGTGGCATTCTCATTAATAAAAAGGTAATGAGGTGGCAAAGCATTTATGAATAGACTTTCTAAGAAGCTTCCTTTTGTTTAATCACATTCAAAGGCCCGTAGCTTGCACTACAGGGGTCGGATTAAGGTGGGGCCCACGTCCTTGGATTCCTCTCGTCGAGAGCTTTCCAATGAGTGGTGCTTTGGCACCATTCCGTCATAGTTAGAGCCAAGTTGATCGGATCCTAAGAATCTTCTTATCTTAGGATCTGAATGGAATCTATGGTATGTTAAGAGAATCTAGGGGAATCTTTCTGGGATCTTTGAGAATCTAGAGGAATCTCAATAGAATCTTAAAGAATCTATAGGAATAACAACAGAATCTTTGCGACTCTAGTGGAATCCAATGGAATCTTTGTAAATCTTAACGAAATCTATGGTACACTAAGAGAATCTAGGGAAATCTTCCTGGGATCTTTGAGAATCTAGAGGAACCTCATTAGAATCTTCAGGAATCTATAGGAATCACAAGAGAATCTTTGCGAACCTAGAGGAATCCAGTGGAATCTTCATAAATCTTTGAGAATCTAGGGGAATCTTGATGGAATCTTAGAGAATCTAGGGGAATCTTCATAGGATTAGAGAGTCTAGGAGAATCTACATAGAATCTTGGAGAATCTATGGGAATCTTGGGAGAATCTAGAGGAATCTATGGGAATCTTCATAAAATTTTTGAGAATCTAGGGAATCTTAGAGAATCTAAAGGAATCTTCTTAGAATTTCACGAAATCTATGTTATTTTAAAAGAATCTAGAGGAATCTTCATGGGATCTTGAGGAATCTAGAGGAATCTCAATATAACCTTAGGGAATCTAGTGGAATCTCAAAAGGATCTTTGAGAATCTAGGGGAATCTGCATAGGATCTTAGAGAATCTGAGGGAATGAACATAGAATCTTGGGGGATCTATGGGATTCTTGAGAGAATCTTTGAGAATCTAGGGGTGTCCTCATAAGATGTAAGGGAAGCTAAGAGAATCTAGATAGATTCTTGAGGAATCTATAGGAACCTTAGGATAGTCTTTGAAAATTTCGGGGAATCTCAAGAGAATCTTAGGGACTATAGGAATCTCAAGAGTATCTATGGAAATCTGAGGAATCTTCATAGAATACTTGAGAATCTAGGGAAATCTTGATAGGATCTTAGAGAATCTATGAGGATCTATATAGAATCTTGGGGAATCATGTGAATCTTGAGAGAATCTTTGGGAATCTAGGGGAATCCTGATGGAAACTTTGAGAATCTAGGGGAATCTTGATGGAATCTTGGAGAGCCTAAGGGAATCTTCATAGGATCTTAGAGAGTCTGCGAGTGTCTACATAGATTCTTGGGGAATCTATGAGAATCTTGAGAGAATCTAGAGGAATCTTGGAGAATCTAAGGGAATCTTCATAGAATCTAATGAAATGTAGGAGAATGTACATAAAATCCTGGGGAATTTAGAGGAATCTTTTATGATCTAGGGGAATCTCGATAGAATCCTAGAGAATCTTGAGGACTTTCATATGATCTAAGGGAATCTAGGAAAATATACATAGAATCTTGAGAAATGTAGAAGAATCTTGGGATAATCTTTGAAAATCTAGGGGATCTCTGTAGAATTTTAAGAATCTAAGAGAATCTTTCACACTGTATGTGTTTTGCAGGGTGAATCTTGGAATCTTTTTTTTTTTTTTCTTTTGTAGAAACGGCAGTGATATTATATTACATGTGAATACATAATAATACAAAAGGACAGGGGGAAACCCTGTTATAAAGGCCAAATTGAAAATTGGCCTTGACTCTCCCAAGGAGGATAATTATCAAAGTTCAAACACTGATTAAAAGTTTAGTAATAACAGAACAAAATTTTTAAAACCATTAAGTTTTCACTGTTCAGATAGCTGCTGTCATTGTGATGAAACATCAATCTTCTGTGACTCCGTCTAAAGTTATGACTGCAGAAGCATGAATAGTATAGTTGAACAGCAGGTAGTCAAGCTCCATTGCTCCATAAGCAGAGGCATCCAGAATGTGGAGGATCCACGATTCCCGGGCCCCTGTACAAATCCCGAGCTTCTCCTCAAAGTATGGGGGTAAAAGCATGAAAGGGTGTCTATAAATGTAGCCCTTTTTGTACATATACATATGTACCGAATGCACATTTTTGGAATAACTGTCATCATGACCAGCTAGTAACTGCCATGATTAATGGCTATCCACTACTCTGAACCCGCAATTATCGGATTTTGAAATTCTTTCCCAAATTCTTTCTTGGTTTGCCTCTCGTTCACTATCCCGCCCTGCCTTCTCTCGCTTGAATTCCGATCACGAATTCTTCATCTAGCTATGGCCCCAAAACGCCCTCAGGATGAGTGCTTGCTCATCATCCACCACATTAAAGCAAGATGCGGTGCTTCCTAAGAGTGGAATTTTACCTCAAGGAGTTTACGTTTGGGTTCCGAGGTGATCCAAGCCAAAGACCTCCGTGAGAAACATCAGAGGGCCCACATACCCAACCTAGAGATGGTTATGAACGAGGTATGGGGTGAAGCTCAAAAAAGCAGACGAGGATTCAAGGAAGGGAGAATCCGAACGCATGGAAAGATGATTTTTAAATATTATGAATTGGTTTATGGCAAGAAACGGGTTACAAACCATTATATTTCAACCTATTTTGCGAGCATTTGCTCTTCACTTGAAGGGACGGCTTGTTGATTGGATGGGCGTGGCTAGGACCGCCAAAGATCTTGCCAAAACCCTCGGTTCAGGGCGTTACAGAGGACCCTACAAAGTAAATCCTCAACTATCAAACAGGACATCGTATTGCAGTGAGAATATTAGAGCCCCGGGTTATTCTAGATCGATGTTGACACAATAAAAGCGCTTACTTAAGCATGGGTTGGAGGAGAAAACTAACCTATTGAATGAAGTAGAAGCACTTTGGAAGAAAAAGGAGGGATGCATTGAAGGTCATCAGCGGATTGAGGGTAGAAAGGATATGCTATCCAGAAGATCTGCAGCCAGATCTGCCGAAAATAGATGAGACAAAACAGAATTTGACAAATTGTCCCGGGATCCTGCTTTGGAAATGTTTGTTATGTTCTGAGTGTTGAAGTACAAGTTGGAAGACTTGGTTATGAGTAGACATGATAAAGAACAACACTCTTCTAAGCTAGAAATTGGTTTGCGGGGAAGCAACTAAAGACATTGAAAGGCATGAAATCTCAATTGAACAAGCAAAGGAAAAACTTAATTGCATTGAATTGGTTCAGGGAAAGGCATTCCACAGATTTTGGATTTCATGGGGAGAGCGGGACCTATTGTTACACTTTTAGAGGCCCTACCCTGTAGGAGCTACTTCTATAGAGCAGTTCATCACATTCGGTTCATGTACTGTTTGTGGGCCAAGGCTTTGGCAAAACTGGGTTTGTTGTTTACTAGCTCCATGCGAGAGATGCTTATTGCCTCTTACTCGCTTGTGTTATCTGGTCCATGAAAGACGAATTGCATAAAAGGTTGCATCCGGGATGAGGGCATTCGATTCAGCTTGGTTTCCCTACTGTGAAAGGTATGCATTGCTCTCAACTAATTTAAACTTATATTTCTCTTCATTCATATTTGTTATTGTAATGCATAGTTCTACATGTATGGCTTTCGATTGCATTGCTATTCCTTGTACATGTATAACTTTTAGTGTACATCCAGTAGCGGTACATAGGCATATATTTGCTTGTTTATTGATGCTTTTATTTTTGAGCTTGGATTTGCTTGTTGTATCGGTTTGTACATGTCTCTAATGGAGTCTACATCTGCAAATAGATGTACATGCATTTATCTTTAGAGTGCATCCATCAGATGGATTTATAAGTATGTGCATTTTTACATATATGTGCTTTTTTTTGGCATAGATCTACATTCCCTAACTGGATACACAGGTACATCCGGGTACATCGGTGTACATCCAGGTACATTGATGTACCTTTATGTACATTGAGGAACATGTACATGTACATTTGGCTATAGTTAAATGTAGTTACTTACATTTGGTACATTCTATGTACATGAAATGTACATGCTTGGCGAGAATGTACCGGATATTTCTCATTAGTTACATTTTCATGTTCTTTTTATGTCTATTGAAATTTAGATCATTTGTTTGTTTTGCGGATGAGGCTTTTCCTATCCCGAGAGCGGCTTTAATGGTTGATGTTCTTGAGCCATCTGCGCATCGACTCTCTTTACTGATTTTCTTGAGCATAATAAGCGGACCCGAATCTGTAGACCCTCTACCTTCCAGCTCCGGATCACCAATGACATTTACACGATTACCCGGTAATAGAACAATGCAATGGCGATGCACCTTTCGAACATGGCAAAGTGAAGTTGAGGAAATTGAGAGGATGGCACTTGAGAAAGCTAAAGCGAGGTGCGGTGTGCAGCCTTCAATGATGGCACCGCAATGAAAATCTTTCATCACCAAGTGCTAAATTAGTAATTGGAGAAGCTAAGAAAGATTCAACACGTCTCGGCATCATCTGCGGGTCCCAGTTCCGGACTGTTACGAGAAGAAGCTACAAAGGACCGCGAGATCCAGTTTTTAACCCGGGAGATACCAGGGAAGAGGAAGCCGAGTTGGTAGTTGAGTCCACTCAAAGAGGAGGCAAAAGAATGCTTGGTGATGGCACTCCAAAAGGAAAAAAGCAGGCAAAATCTCCAAAGAACAAAAAAATGTCCTCCCCCAAAAGAAAATCTCCGGGCAAAAAGTGCCACCACCACCTAGAAAGAGGTATGTCGAAGATGAACTAATTTTGTTAAACATCTCAGATTTATGGTAATTAACCACATTTTTTTGTACATAGGACACGATCCGCGGTAGTGAAGGAAGCCGATCCCGATCCTTCCGAGTCGGAACCTAAGAGGAAGAGGATCTACAAGCAAATATTGATGTGATAACAAATAAGGTGCGCGGCCGATCCCTCGGAAGATCTTTGAAACAGTGATGAATTTACAAGGTGAGTAATATACAATTGATTACAATAGATATATTCTTTTGCTAATCTTTGTTGTTTCCTTTGTACGGTTTAGTGAACCGGCCGAAAAGGTTGGTTCCATTCACTCTTTATAGGGACTTTGTCCTCCCAAGCTGCACCCTCTATCTTTCAAAGTGATGTTGACGAGTTACTGAAGAAGCTGGACTTGACCTCTAAGATGGTAGATGTCTATGGGAGGTAGGCTAGCATTTCAACATATTTATGTTATTTCATTCCCTAAGTCACTCATCTTATGTATTAATATGTAATCTGGATTTGTGTGCGGTACCTTTGTAGCGATCTTCCATCGATTGGAAACACAACCTGGATACCTTCCGAATTTTGTGAAATTCCCTCAAGAACAGGCGGATGCACGAACACTAACATAAAGGAAGGGCTGGATGGCATTTTGATTGCAAGATGCCAATACATATTTGTTCCAATTACGCAAGGCCCAAATGTGGCATTGGCAATACTTGTGCTTGCTGGTCCAATGAAAAGCTCTTTTCCATCTATAGCTAGCCCAAGTATCTGAGATCCTCTCTCTCAAAGGCTATGTACCCGATGCTAAAGTGGTCCGTAAGTAAGTATGAGTTTTGTTTTGTTTTTATGATTTGATTATTCTCATATTGCAATTTCTTATGCTTGATTTATTCTCACATTGCAATTTTGCGGGTTTCATAAGCTTGTGATCAATAACATGATGCTCGATCCAACGGCTTAAACCATGGTAGGAAGAACTTTGATGCTCTGTGTTACGTCCTAAAATGCCGAAACTAGTACCAAAGAACCCTTGCATGTACATTGTGGCTTACATGCACAAATTCATAGATGCCGTGGTTGATGCGCAACCAAGCTCCATTTTTGTAAGTAGAACATGTTATTTTCCTATTAGTTATTTGTTGGTATAGTCCTCTAATACTTGTGCACCATGCGATGACACCCGGTTGGTTCAATCGATGCCTATGCCAAGTCACGGAGGGATCATCTAATGGAGGCATTAATTGTAGAAGGCGAGATGAATATACAAGCGGTTGTTCCTACACGGGGTAGATAGTCCCTTTGACTTGTTTGTAAATTACAGTTTTGTATGAGCCATGCTCCAAGCTTCTTTGTACTCAATAAGTAATGAAAAAATTAATTTATTTGTCTCACTTACACACCGCAAATAACAATCGTAATAATTATCAATGTGTTTTCTCAATTTTGTGTCTGCGAAATGTAATTATAAATTGTGAATCTCAAGTGTTTTCTTCTTGCTGACGGTGAATCATCTAATTCGGGGAGAAAGCTCGTTATCTTTGACTTAAATTACGTGTTGGGCAAGAGTGTGCACAAGAATGAAAATATTAACTCAAGATACCAACAGATCCGAAAAGATGAGCTTCAATTTAATATAGGAAATGGTTTTTTTTTAAGCAGGCCGGGTTAGCATCACTTTGTTAGCATTTGTAAGAGAAGGGTTTGATGTTGCCATCCGGTCTTCACTCACTTCTAAAAATCTTCAACCAATTGTGGAACATATTTGTGATGCTTTTTCCATAAAGCTGAAGTTTGTTTACTGACCCCTGGGAGCAGTTGTTGGACTCGCCACACAAACACCCTCACGAACCTCAAAAGGGGTTGTTTGTGAAACCATTAGTCGTGGTATGGAAAGAGTACCCAGTACTATGGACATACAGCTTACGATCGACGACGAAAAGATACAAATCCACTTTGAATCCTCAGTAGGAAGCTACATATGTCCTTTCTCTTGGACACCGATATTAGCTAGTGACAGATTGCTTGTCACGGAGCTCATTCCATGGCTTAATGGATTCAAAATGGCGAAGATGGTATAGTTTATGTGAAAGAGCATCCAATGACTAATGCAGCCGGATGGCATATCGGAGGCGGGTGGAACAGATTTTGCTGGCAAACTATGGCGGCAAACTTGGGTGCTTTGCTCACCTAAATTTAGTCAATATACCGGAGCAAGGAATGGAGAAACGCCATCATGTTATTGGCCTCTCGACCGCCCATTGTTGGTACTGAGACTTTGACCGATGTACAAATTCAAATGTTATGAATATATGTATCAAAGTTTTTGTTCATTGCACTTGAGTACTCTATTCTTCTTGTCTTTCTTATTGGTACAATTATGAGTGTGTATACATAATTAAGTGATCTTCATTTGCTTTGTAGATGAATGGATCAAACACAAAAGACTATTAAGAAACTAAGAGATAGAGTTCTCACGCACCACGCAGGTAATACAAACCAACACAAGCTGCAAGTACATAGGGTTGGGGACCGATTATCGCCTCTATACTGCTGTTCCTGAACTTTGGGAAAAGGTTGAGCAAATTGAAAATTATGAGGAACGAGCAACCATGAAAGGTATATTGGCAGCAAATCACTTGTTGCACAACCCTTGGGGGAAGGCACGTGTCCTGGAAGATGCAGGCTATGTAGGATGGAAAGGTTTGCCAGTGGCACGTGCTATAGAAACCGCATGGACTACTGCTTGATTTCCTGTTTAAACAGCCAAATATCTTCATCCTTCAGTATCCGCTGGAGGGTTCGAATCTTGGAATCTTAATGGAATCTATCGTATTTTAATTGAATCTAGGGGAATCTTTTTGGAATCCTTGAGAATCTAAAGGAATCTCAAGACAATATTGGAATCTATAGAAATCAAAAGAGAATCTTTGCGAATCTAGAGGAATCCAATGGAATCTTCATAAAACCTTTGAGAATCTTGATGGAACCTTGGAGAATCTAGGGAAATGTTCATGAGATCTTAAAGAATCTAAGAGAAGCTACATAGAATCTTGGGGAATCTCGAGAGAATCTTTGAGAGTCTAGAGGAATCAAAGGAAATCTTCTTAAAATCTTTTAGAATCTCGGGAAATCTTGGAAAGGAATCCTTTATAGAATCTAAGGGAATGTAGGAGAATCTACAAAGAATCTTGGAGAATCTAGAGGAATCTTGTGATGATCTTTTATAATCTAGAGGAATCTTAATGGAATCCTGGAGAATCTTGAGGAATTTTCATATAATCTAAAGGAATCTAAGAGAATATACATCAAATCTTAAGAAATGTAGAGGAATCTTGGGATAATTTTTGAAAATCTAGGGGAATCTCTATAGAATCTTAAGAATCTAAGAGAGTCTTTCACACTGGGTGTATTTTGTAGGGTATTTTTCACATATTTTTGTGACAACCTTCTCCAAATGTGCAGGCCCTAAATAATAATAAACTTGTATATATATATGAATGTGGACTAATAGGATGCTTAATTTTCAAAAAAGTGCCCCATATGGTGCTTCTTAACAATGACGTATCTTACACACATATAATTTGCCATTGGTTTTCTATAGTGATCTGACTAATTGGCTTCTTGAACACATCTGAACATGTCCCAAAACTAGCTTCCCATCTAAATTTCTATGACGTATCTCCTAGGCAACTAATTGTGTAGTAATAAAAACCATAGATGACTTGTGATAAGCATTTGAATTTTAAGGTCTTGTCTGACGAATCAACGTGCTGTATTAAGCTGTGGTTAATATCATGGCCAGGCACTACGGAAAAATTGCTATAGGGTCGGTTTGAGCTTATCCATTTTTGTCACACCAAATGAAAATACATTCATTTCCATATTATTTTTCGAGTTTTCCTTGTATTTTGTTTCATTTAGAAAATGTGGACGGTTAGGGTTTATGGCAAAACCCTAATCCCGACCAGAAGAGCTTTACTTGCTTAACGATTAGGGCTTCTCCACTAACCAGCTGGATTCAGGTAGCATACGAACTGCCCAGACACCAAAGGATGCAGAATGGATGGCCGCATGCAATCTTTTCTTATTATATAAGGTTATGGATCTGTTTTTCATCTAAATCCTATGGGAGCTGCGAGCAGGCAAAATGCTTCTTGGACGGATATATGATGGCTTCAGAAATGCCTCGGATGGTTGATGGCTTCAGAAATGCCTGCTTCCCATTGGCTATAAAATGTTTCTACCCATTTCGGCTTATTCTTCTTTGTATGAGTTCTATAGTCTGCCCTATGGATCTATGTTGCATCTGGCAGCATAAAACTGGATCTGCACAAGATAGCACAAAATAGCTCCTACAGAATTTACAAGACAAAGGTGACTCCAATGAATGATGCTGGTATTCTGAATCCGGGTGTCAACACAGCCAAAGAACATAGTCAAATTGATGCTGAATTAGATTGCACCAACAACAGCAACAATCAGGTTTAATGATCACGATATAATCTAGTTAGAAATTTCTTTTAGCTGATTAAATATTTCGGATCTATCTTCATATGTGAGTTTATTTACTCTCAGTTATTGCAGTGTTGGATCTAACTCCCATTAACATTGTATATTTTTCTTTTCCTACCTGATCTGTTTGTTCGTTATTTATTATCTTCTTGCCATTAATATAGTAACTTCTTATAGATGATTTAATATTTTGGATCCACCTTCAATATGGAATTGTCTGCCGGCCACTCTAGATTCTGATGTATTTCTTGCACACTTTGTCGTAATTTATCTTACCTCTTTTGTAGTGTTTTTATGCTCCTCTTCTGTGTGGCTTTACGGATTTGATAGCTCAAATGTAGAGGCTAGATAACTCATATGCTGATGCTGAAAATAGCTGCCTAGGCCAGTGTTTCATGAACTCTAACAACGTTTATACCTCAGATACATAAAGCCTTTACTCATGTCCTGTCATAAGGCAAACATACCAAAAGGTTTTTTAATGTTACCCCAGTTTAAAACATTCTGACCTTTTGGTCTGTTTGCCTTAAGACAAGCCTTAAGACATAAACAGACTTAAGCCTATTAGCCCGTTTGGATCTAATAGCCTTTCAATTGCAGTCCTAGATATGACTAGGTGTATATCATATCATAGGCCTCGAACAGAGCTACAATATTACTCAAGATACCATGATATATACACTAGAACATTCTTTTTATATGTCTAACAGCAAATGCTTTATACAGTAACAATAAAACACTTTCATCATAGACAACCAAGATTTTCTGACATATTGCAAAAATAAGCAATGTCAATAATATGAACAGAAATCATTGTTTTCAAGTACAACCTTTTGCTAAAAACATTTTAGCTAAAAGTGAAAAAGCTTTAAATTTGCTCAATATAGCTATAAAGTATCCAAATATCCAAAATAGAAATACTGGCCTCATAAGTTGACCAAAATACAAAGTGTTTTCAGATTTCACCAATTATAGTCTCGCAGCATGAACAATAACTTTGCTCAATTTCAAACCATAACATCACCATATGCAGGGATAAGTTCGGTTACCTGCATGTCAACCATTCAAGAATTAGCCTAAGAAGGGTAATCTCAAAAGGACAAACAGGTAAGCAAAGAACCCATCCGGCTTAACGCCCTTCAACATATTTAAGCAATGCAAACACTGAAATTACGTTAATAAACATAGGCAATTAGGTCTATCCCATTATGGGGCAACAAATAATGCAAGGGCATATATCAAGTTAAGGCACACCACTCTGCCTTAAGTTATCTTACAGTCACTATTTAAACCCAGAAGTTCAACTACTTCTGTCCATGAGCAGCAGCAGGATCTATAGGATAGAAAGTAACTAGTTAACAAAATGGAGATAGATAACGACCCCAGCAATCCAATAAAGGATAACTTTAAAATATACATGATACATGGTTAAAGTCTGCCTTGCAATTTCTGTCTAACGGATATATTGCAATAAGAAGCCCATCATAAGCAAGAACAGAGCTCATAAAACATGTCAGTCTACATTATCCAAATCTGCAACATATCCACAATAACACAAAGGGGCACAAAACTAAGAGTGTACTTCAGTCTGCAAACCATTTCCATAGTAGCTATAGAATCGAGAAAGAACAAAGTAAGCTTTAGCCAGACTTGGCCTACAACCAAATGAGGATGTGCCAGGCAAGGGGAAAGAAGCTAAAATGGCTAAAATTATAAAGAGGCCATCTCGCACGATAAGAGAGCGGATTATCAATACTGGCTGTATCACATTAAGCAGAAATCACCCAAGCAGTTCCAACACAGATAGTACCTACACATAGTATTATCATCTCTAAAGGTATGTACAGAGCTCCAGATGTTTCACATAGCTACAAGAATAGAGAAAACCAGAGAGATACCGTCTTAATACCAAGCTAATAATGCAGGAAACATCACTTGACACAACTTTAGCAATGCAGAGTTAGAAGAGGAGCTAAGATCAAATGTATAAGAGGTAATCTGTTACAAACATAGCAGAAATTACTTAATAAGCTACCATCCAACTAGCTAGAACTTTATGCATCCACAAAATGATCCAAATAAGCTGAACAAGATAGAACAGGACAGGAGTAAAGGCTTTATGTATCTGAGGTACAAACGTTGTTAGAGTTCATGAAACACTGGCCTAGGCAGCTATTTTCAGCATCAGCATATGAGTTATCTAGCCTCTACATTTGAGCTATCAAATCCATAAAGCCACACAGAAGAGGAGCATAAAAACACTACAAAAGAGGTAAGATAAATTACGACAAAAGAGGTAACACCAAGTGTGCAAGAAATACATCAGAATCTAGAGTGGCCGGTAGACAATTCCATATTGAAGGTGGATCCAAAATATTAAATCATCTATAAGAAGTTACTATATTAATGGCAAGAAGATAATAAATAACGAACAAACAGATCAGGTAGGAAAAGAAAAATATACAATGTTAATGGGAGTTAGATCCAACACTGCAATAACTGAGAGTAAATAAACTCACATATGAAGATAGATCCGAAATATTTAATCAGCTAAAAGAAATTCCTAACTAGATTATATCGTGATCATTAAACCTGATTGTTGTTGTTGTTGGTGCAATCTAATTCATCATCAATTTGACTATGTTCTTTGGCCGTGTTGACATCCGGGTTCAGAATACCCGGCATGTGATTCGGCCAAAGACAAATACGGTCCCGGGGCGTATCTTTATCGTGTCTCACGCCAGCGTTACCCCCACTCAAACCGGCGTGTGCATCCCGGCGTGTAGCCAGGTGAGTAGCCCTAGGGGGCAACTTGCTAGGTATGTGCATTTCTTATTAATGTGCACATGCACATTTATTAAGGTGCACACATTTCCATGTAGGCACATTTGGCCACCTAGCCATTAAAGGCAAGTGGGCCCATTTCCAATTATCCCACATGCCTAAAGGGATAATTGGAAACCCTAAGCCCCAACCCTTGCCTATTTAAGTAGGAGAACCCTAACTTGCCCATTTTCGTTCCTAGGGTTTTAGAGCTCTGTTTTGGCTGCTCTAGGAGTCAAAACCGCCTCCCAGACTCCGTCTGAGAGAATGGCACCATTAGTTTCCCTTGATTCGAGCAGTTCAGTAGGATGGTCGAACTCAGGTCAGGAGGAGCAACTCATGGATCAGGTATGTAGTCGATTTAATGGTCTAAACCGTTTTCCACCATTGTATCAAAGAGTTTTAGCCTATTAAATCGCCTTTAGCAAACTATCTAGATCTCTAGATGAGTAGATACCAGACTCTAACTAAAGAACCTAACTCTATGATATAGATTAGATCTATGTTCTTTAGTTCTTCTGTGATGTATATGGATGATGTATCTCTGTGAACTCCTTGTATTGGGAAGGGGGGTAGAGACTTCAAGCTTGGTAGTAGATGCTCCTAGATTAGCCTCTCTAGCACACCATAGATTCGGCCTGTGTACAAGAACCACACCTGGTTGTGGGTGAAGGGGCCAGACTGGCTAAGAAGGAGGTTCATGTCCTGACTCTTGAACGATCCCTCTGGTGTGTAAGGCCTACCAGGGATCATTGTGACTAGGCCTAATGGCTTACCACTGAGTGCGGGTAAGGCATGGGCTCGACACCCGTGAAGTGGTGTACACTTTCCAGTGGGTTCAGTCGAATACGGGCAGTGGCCCTCTAGTCACCTTGAGTCAGCATGTAGATCTCTGGAGGGAGTGATCCCTACCTGCCCCATCGGAACTGGGATGATGACCCCAGGAGTAGCCCTTTTGGCTATGCATCCGGCGGGCTACAGTCAGGTCCCGACACTTTTCAGCCTACTCTGCAAAGTGTGCACAGGAGGGGCGGATGGAGTGGACAACCCTATGCCATGTTCTTATGCCAGCCAAATCCATTGCCATGAATTCTGTCTGCAATGAACTCTGGAGACCCAAGCCGTCAGTCATCCCTTTGAGTCTGAGCCTTGGGTAGGATTCCCTATGTGATGTGCTGATCTTTGTCTATGCAGATATGTGGAGGACCATCCTTCGTGATGGTCATATGATGTTGATGTATGTACTACTGACATGTATGTTTACGCTTCCCGCAGACTAGGTAGGCCACGAGGGAGACGAGGGTAAGGACCCCTTCATTCTTCCCACTGGAACTCTTCAAGGTTGCAGTGATACGTGGAGGGCCCTATATTAGCATGGAGCTGGTATGGGGGATGAACTCCTGTTTGTATACGGTGAGTGCACCGTATATGAGTAGGGGACGTCACAGTGGTATC
Organism: Isoetes taiwanensis; assembly: GCA_021234155.1. Lineage (NCBI taxonomy): Eukaryota > Viridiplantae > Streptophyta > Lycopodiopsida > Isoetales > Isoetaceae > Isoetes > Isoetes taiwanensis. Next base: position 9,344,135 of record JAJEKV010000021.1, read on the forward strand.
AGAGCAATGTTCTTGGAGACCAAGAGCAAAGCACTGGCCATGCTCTCAGTAGTACTAACTTGATAGGATCCTCGAACCTCGAAAAGTGGGAAATTTTTTTCTCATTTTTGTAGTTTATGCTAAGCTAGTAACAGTTAAGTGGATTGGAATTTAATATTAGCACAGTTAGGTGAATTGGAACTTAATAAAACTAAAAAGAATGAGCCAAGTAAGGTGGTCTCACAGCCCGCGCCTGGTTCAAGAACTAAACTTTAGTTCTGCAACGCCTCCACAGCTCGCGCCTGGTTCAAGAACTAAACTTTAGTTCTGCAACGAGGCGCAAGCTGTGAGACATTGATCTAAAACAGCTTGAAAAGTCATAAAATTAAAAAAGTAACTTGGTAATTCGAATCTTAGCCTAGGATCTAGCTAGATTAGTCTAGTTTTTCAATCTATTTGAACCTCATCTTAAAAGAATTCCCGCGGCAGCGAGAATTGAACCTCCCACCCACAGGGTTGAACCCCCCCAAACCCCCCCGTGCCAACCACTGAGGGTAGGCATCGTTTGTGTTTGAATTATAATTCTTAATTAGATTTAAGCTTTAATAATGTTAGATAATATTAATGGCTAAGCCTTAGACTTAGAACCAAGACCCTTAAGCTAGATAGAGACAGCATCTTGATAGACACCAGGACTCCGATCGACATGATGCGCACCAGACAGACCGCTCGACTTTCTCGACAAGGCGAAACAGCCAGAGGCCAAGGAGGCCGAAGGAGATACAAGAAGAGGAGAGGGCAGAACGAGAGCGGGAGGCCACGGCTCAAGAAGCAGCAGAGCAGAAGCTGGTCCAACATTTTGAAGACTCAACAGCCTGCACTGTTCATGCGAAGCGAGTAACCCTCATGAGGAAGGACATGCAATTAGCTAATTTAATTAAGGGAGATCCCCAGTAGATATGTTGTAAATAATCAATAATTTTGTTAATACATGATAATTTTGAGTAGTTTATGTGTCAAATCTTGCTTAATTAGGACGAGTTAGCAAGTAGTAGTTGTTATTTTAGTAAAATAGGATATTCTCAGACCAAAAAGTGTGATGTCTCACAGCTCGCGCCTTGTCAAGAAACTAAAGTTTAGTTTTTGAACGAGGCGCAACCTGTGAGACCTTCATACCTAGACCATGTCCAAACTAGACCAAAACACCTCCAAATTGACCAAGTAAGGGGTCCATTCTGCCTAACTCGATGAGACTAGCATGATTTGACCCTTAGATCACCCAAATTGGACACGTTTAACCCAATTTACAGCCAATGTCTCACAGCTCGCGCCTGGTCAAAGAACTAAACTTTAGTTTTTGAGCAGGGCGCAACCTGTGAGACCTCCAAACTTTGAACCTCCATAACTTGAGCTACAGAGCTCCAAATCGCCTGAAATTTGTTGCAATAGGACCATTAGACAGCCTAGAATCCATTTATGACCTCAAATTAGGCTAGAAATGTCAAACCCTAGCTCAAAATCACCAAAATTGCTCAAACCCTTGAATTGTTTTTCCAAACTGTAGTTTGTTTGTAGGTAGAAGCATACCCCATTAGTAGCTCGCAAGTATTGCTCTCGGCTCGAAGCTGATACCTTACTCCTAGATAGAAGTGTCCAAGAACACCCCTTTGTTATAGTCATCTAGACCTCAGCATAGCAACCCAAGTCCAACTGTCGGTACATCACCTCTGCTCATGCCAAAGGCATAAACCTTGACCTAATTCTGTGTCCTTCTAATAGAGTTTGACTGATATAGCCGCCACATTGACACTCCCTATTGCCAGGATACCTAGAAAGGAGCTAGAGTCTAGAACTGCCCAAGCCGCTCCATGTGTAGAGATTGGACTCCCCCAAACCAACTTTGTTAGGACCTTAGGGTATGCCTCAAACATCATGGAGGTTTTGCAAAACAACCCTCATTTCATGCCATACCACACGTCCTAATATCCATAGACTTGTAGATTATAGATATGTCTCGATAATCTTTGCTTTCGAGCCACCTTGCTTGCTTATAGAGCCCAGAATGTTGTAGGAGAGCCCTTCAAGTAGACCTTAGACTCTAAGAAATACGAGCGTTGCTTTCGAAGTACGGGGCCAGAGCCACAGAAGAGCTTGAGGCGCAACTCCTTGAAGACATCAAGGTCCCAGCCGATGTACAGACAGATAAGGAGAGGAGACCGGAAAGGCAGACCCAAGAGAGGGAAGCACAATGACAAACACCTCAACCGACAAACGAGTAGAACAGGACACCACCGGCCTATCATCAATCTTCATCAAATGGGAAGAATATTTGGTAACCAACGGCATCAAAATTTTTCTAGGTGTCAACCTCCCTATCTATCACGGCGAGGTCACATCGAAAAGAGGATCTCGACGCCTTCACCGACTCAACGCACATGAGTTTCAAATGGAGGAATGCAAGGCAGCAAAATATAGGTGCAGGAAAGGCGTTAGACATCGATGCGGCGTTAGCATCACGAGCTAGGGCGAGGGGCATAACCTTCCGTCGAGGAGAGAAGTCATGGCGACACGAGGGCGTATAGGAACCGGAGAGAAGACCACCTCGACTTGCGGCCCGGCAGCTCAAGCGAATGTCGCAACGCCCAACAAAAGGAGCGACCAAGCTAGGCAACCACAAAGCACCTAAGGCTGACCAAGATGAGCTTCCAGCTCCCTTTGCACCAGCAGGAGACCACGAGGGGGAGGAGACGATATCGGGGAACATCTCCCTTCGAAGGCCTATATCGCTTAGGGGGCAAGATCAAGGAGGAGAATATTCGCTCAAACGAGAATTCGGACCCGGGAACACCTAGAAACCAAAGGAAGGGCGACCTTACTACGTCAGCCAAGGAGTGCGAGACTCGAATGGATAGGACCCAAGGGACGGAGGAGACGACCTAGCCAGCAGGTACAAATCACGCAAAGGCGACCAGAAGGAGCCATGGTAAGGGCAATGGAGATGACCACACTTCGAGGCCATGAGAGAGGCACCTCGAATGAAGCAAAGCCCAAGCAACAGGAGTCGCACTCAGAAATTCAACCTGCGGAGGAATGACAATGCCTGCCTACCGACCATGATCTCAGAGCTTCGAAGACATCCAAGAATGCCCAACTGCAACAGTTAGGTGATCCTACTCAAGCGACCAATGGCACGCACATCGGCAACCCCGCGACACACTAACATCGCATGTAGGGGCGTTGAGCCGTCACCGCATTCCTCACGACGAATATACACATTAAGGAGGAGCATCTTTCTCAAGGGATCACATCGACGAACACTCTTCGCATGGCCCGGCGTGGACGAGCTCCGGATCAGACATGAAGCTCAACAATAGTAGCATCATCTCAAAGGAATCCTGGAGTCAACGAGAACAAAGAAGATGCAAAGAAACCAAAGGGTCAAACGCGATAGGAGGAGGGGAAACCCTAAAGGAGTATAAACAATTAAGTAGATCTTACGTAGTTGTTTTGAAAAAAGTCGATGAATTAAAATCCCAATGTAAATGCGTATATGTCTATTGTATATCCGGGTGCTCCACAGATACATGGAGAAACATGAGTTTAGAGTCATGTTTTACGGATTTAGCGCTTAGATCAGAAGCTCCTTCACTTGACTACCAAAAGAGGAAGCATAGAAGCACAACTATAGCCCAAGATCAAAATGGAAGAGCAAGTACGAGGGAGAAACGATCGAGGCCAAGCAAACCTTCGACTCCAAACACTTCCTAAGTGGCCTGAAGTAGAAGACAACTCATCCACCCAATGTCGAGAATAAGAGATAATACCGGTCATGTCAAGATCATCACCACGCACGGTGACATCGCCGGGGCGCAACACTACATCGGTGGCGGCAGCAACACTTGACGAACTTATGACACGAGTGGCCTCAACAATAGAAGGAGGAACGCCCCGACATCAACGAGCCAACTAAGAAGACAACATCTCGACGACCATAATTCCACCTTGTGGTAATATAGGGGAATGCGCTATGACACGTGGATTAGATGGAGATGCACTTACAAAAGGCACCGCGACGAGGAGATATGCCTTCAACAACTAGGTGATGGCTTCGTCAGGTACTCCTACCAGTAATTAGAAGAGAAGAAGCCGATCATATCTCCGACATGTGGCACGTCAAACGCCCAAGGTAGAAGCATTCGACACCTTAACGACAAGGATAGCAACTAAAGCACCTTCGGCAAAAAGAGAGTTCAAGATAATAGCCAGGCTATTCAACGACAAAAGCATATCTAAGGCAGGTACTTCTTCAACTCAAGGGTCAAGCTGCGCAGATATAAGGATCCATCATCCCGACAACATCGCCAGCAGGGAGAAGCATCTAGGCGAGGCGAGCCGATGACTTGCACACGGACTTGTATGCAACTTGGTGAACCCAAGGATGGACGATTCAAAGAACAACTGCAGAAGAGAACAACTCCAGAGGAGTATAACCAAAGGAATCGCGCACAGCCTCAAGAGACGCCTCCAAATAGCTTCAAGTATCACGAAGGGAGGAACAATTACCGCCCAAAAACAGGATCAGGAAGCAGACCGAAACGTCGAAGCATCAACGACCAGCACACCTTTAATTAGAAAGTGATGCAAAGCGTGTTGTGCCATAGCCGACAAACATCGGAGGGCCCAGGTATATCAACAAATTACCCCGGAGTACGAGCCAACGTACAAATAGGAGGATATAGATCGTCAACACCATTGCACCTGGAGTAACACCGATGACATCACCAAGGAGTAGGTATGCAACTCGAAGGGAGGCACAAGGGGGACCTAATAGCTCTAGTAGTAATTGTAACTATGTAAGCTATATGTTTTGCATGTATACTTCCCTTGTTATTCCTTCCCTCCCATAGCGTAACAGATCAAAGGAAGAGATGTCATGCAAGTTGCAGGGGTCGTCCTTTAGCTGCCAAGACAAAGAGTCAAGATGAAAGATCTTTTTCAACGGCGCCATCTTCAGGCTTTGGAAAAGCGGCATGGAAGATTCAAGTGATCAACTACACCATCAGGCCACCAGCAATGAGAGCCTTCTAACGAACAAAGTCAACCTCTACATCAAAGAGGAGCCACCGTCAAGGAGACTGAAGTATCGAGCGACTCGGAAGAACGTTACCTTGCTACTTTAAGCAGGCAACGAGTGGATGAGCTTCTAGCAAGCTCAAGCATCTAAGGCCATGGGGCCTAGTAGGTTAATGTATGGACGGTAACATCCATATTGGGATTAGAAGGCATTTCCAGATATTCTGGCTAAAAGGATTGCCCCAATATTGAGCTAAGCGTCAAGGATTGGGAAGGAAATGCATAGGAGTAACTATAATTATACACGATTGTTAACAGACATCCAACGTATTGAAACCACTTGGTGAGATTGATCTCCTCGCTAAGAAGGAATCATTACTAGGATAATTGTTAACCATGTATAAATCTAGTACCTCCAAAGAATAATCCAACCGAAAGAAAAGAAGTAATCTAACAAGTCCGGCCAACTTGTTACGATGACATCAATTCGATTGGTAGGAATATTCCAAGAGCTAAATAACTAAGAAAGGGGGAATTTCTAGAATATAAAAGAATAATACATGCAAGGTACATCTAAAATAAGAATTATAGTAATCAAATAGTCTTTTGAGACAAAAGGAATTGTCATGATGACAAAACCTTGTGGTTTAGAATCGTTCTAACTAAGTAGGTAACCCATAGCTATATTGAAATAAATGATAACATAATATGTGCATCCATCTTAGATGGTTATATATGTTAGCTAAGGCTAGTAAATTAATGTGCTAAGTAATAAGCATATAACCTCTTAAGGGGAGAGAATAGATATGACGTTGTGTACAACGTCATTGAAGGGGTGCAGGACCACTTTCTTTTTGAAGAAAGTGGGAGGGCGCAATCTTATGATTGAACGTGCTTGCATTGAATTGACTGACCCATAGAATAGAGTTCACTCCGGCAATGGCCGAAGCGAATAGAGCGCAAGATAGATAGATAGATAGCTCGGGGAGGTCTTCAACGTCGCGAGGCCGACCAGCGGTAGCTATCTACACCAATGAAGTGGAGCAAAACTATGGGAGCAATGCAAACGACCAAGTCATCTCCAAATTACTTTCCGACCGGCTCAATGGGTGGATGCATTCTAGCCTAGGTAAAGGCGTCGCATGCATTATAAGCTTTAATGTGTCTTATAAATAAGTTAAATATAGATCCTAATAATTGCATGGAATTACCATGCATTATATGTATCATGCGGAAATAAGTTAAATAACAACGATAATGTGAGGTAGCATGTTAATTAATCCTTAGCAAAGGATGCAATTCCTTCAAGGATAGCCATATGACCTTGGGGTCCTTATAGATATAGATAGAAAATAGAATTCAAATATACTTAAGTGCATCTTAGGGATATACTTCCAAAGGGTAATGCAGGACCCAAGGAAGAGAATAAGAAGCACATCTAATTCTTGTGTATGATAATTAAAACCTTGTCTATGTAACAATAGGTCTAAATCGGGGTTATTGTTCAAATAAGCCGATCTAAAAGTCGTTAAATATTGCAAAGATTAGAGTAAATATAATTGTACTATCGGAAGTAATGTATCCGATACTATGATAATGTTAATTCATAAATATTACCTTAGGGTAATTATGTTAATCACATGCATTAAAGGAGCCAAAGCAAAAATCGAAACGGGCATGTCGTTTTGTGTGTAGATTAAATGCTTGTATAGTTAAGATTAATCTACGCATGCAACCTATGCTAGGTAGGGGTTGCATGCGTTGTTCTGGAATGATGAGACCACTACGATGATCTCTAGAGCGTGGTGTAATGTCAATGTAGGCATGACCAGCGTTTCCTTTGGCGAGTGGAAGGTAGATTAGAAAGTCTACTTACGTCCCACGGAGTAGGCGACCTCGAAAAAAAGGAGGTCATTCAGGAATGCATTGATAGGAAAGGCACCTTTAGCCCCATATATGCTTTGATAGGAGGAAGCTATCCTTCCACCCCCACGGAAGGATATCCTCCACTGGGCAACTAGAGGTGTAGGCATGAGCGGCATATAGGCATATAGGCTGTCTCCACGGCCCATAATGGAAGATTCACCCTCTTCCTACTGGAGATTAGCCATGCATCCATGTAGATAGGTGGGTGGTCACCATATAACCAAAATTTTATTAATAATTAAAATAGTAATAACGTGGGGTTAGGCCTGCAGGGCCAATAGAAGCTCCCGGAGGGCAAGGAGGTCGAAGCTACGAAAAACTTGCAACACAAATTTAGTCATAATGTGTTGCAAGGGATGAAAAGTACCTTAGAAGTGTAAATTTTGTATGAAATTGATAAACTTTGATAAACTTAAATGTTGTGTTAAGTAAGGTTAATAATTACCTTGCGAAGATTAAGTTATGAAGTGATAAGTTAATTGGGTAATGAAATAGTGCGATAATGTCTTAAACATTACCTTAGAGTAATTCTAATAATTAAGATAGTAAGTATGTAATTATAGATATTGTAAAATTAATGCGGGATTTTAAGGTCACGAGGACTTGCAACACAAATTTTGTTGGAATGTGTTGCAAGGAATGAAGAGTACCTTAAATAATAATTGTATATGAAAGTGTTAAATTGTGATAAACTAAATGTTATAATAACGAGGACTAATAAGTACCACTGTTTAATAGAAGTTCACAATTGACAAGTTATTTGATAATGTAATGGCGTAATAATAATTTAAAAATATTACCTTAAGGTAATCTTAATAAATGTGTAAGTATAATAGTAGTATATGTCATTATGCATCGGGGTGATTGCGGGTTTAGGAAGATTCAAGGTGGGGAGACCCACGATCTTTTGAGGGCGACATCATTTCAAGGTGGGGAGAATGTGGCGTTCCCCCCGCGATGCTCACGGTCCCGGGGCGTATCTTTGTCTTGTCTCTCGTCAGCGTACCGCACCCTCAAAGCCCCGGCGTGTGCTGACGTGTAGCAGGTGAGTAGCCCCTAGGGGGCAACTTGCTAGGTATGTGCATTTCTTATTAATGTGCACATGCACATTTATTAAGGTGCACACATTTCCATGTAGGCACATTTGGCCACCTAGCCATTAAAGGCAAGTGGGCCCATTTCCAATTATCCCACATGCCTAAAGGGATAATTGGAAACCCTAAGCCCCAACCCTTGCCTATTTAAGTAGGAGAACCCTAACTTGCCCATTTTCGTTCCTAGGGCTTTAGAGCTCTGTTTTGGCTGCTCTAGGAGTCAAAACCGCCTCCCAGACTCCGTCTGAGAGAATGGCATCATTAGTTTCCCTTGATTCGAGCAGTTCAGTAGGATGGTCGAACTCAGGTCAGGAGGAGCAACTCATGGATCAGGTATGTAGTCGATTTAATGGTCTAAACCGTTTTCCGGTCATTGTATCGGTAGGTTTAGCCTATTAAATGCGCCTTTTAGCAGCTATCTAGATCTCTAGATGAGTAGATACCGGACTCTAACTAAAGAACCTAACTCTATGATATAGATTAGATCTATGTTCTTTAGTTCTTACGTGATGTATATGGATGATGTATCTCTGTGAACTCCTTGTATTGGGAAGGGGGTAGAGACTTCAAGCTTGGTAGTAGATGCTCCTAGATTAGCCTCTCTAGCACACCATAGATTCGGCACGTGTACAAGAACCACACACAGTTTGTGGGTGAAGGGGCGGGCCCGGCTAAGAAGGAGGTTCATGTCGACTCTTGAGCGATCCCTCCAGTGTGTAAGGCCTACCGGGGATCATTGTGACTAGGCCTAACGGCTTACCGAGAGTGCGCGGGTAAGGCATGGGCTCGACACCCGTGAAGTGGTGTACACTTTCCGATGGGTTCGGTCCGAATAGGGCGGTGGCCCTCTAGTCACCTTGAGTCGGCATGTAGATCTCCGGAGGGAGTGATCCCTACCTGCCCCATCGGGCGGGATGATGACCCGGGGTAGCCCTTTTGGCTATGCATCCGGCGGGGCTGATCGGGGTCCCGACACTTTTCAGCCTACTCGCAAAGTGTGCACGGGGGGGCGGATGGAGTGGACAACCCTATGCCATGTTCTTATGCCGATGAAATCCATTGCCATAAATTGCAATGCGCAATGAACTCCTGGAGACCCAAGCCGTCCATCATCCCTTTGAGTCCGAGCCTTGGGTAGGATTCCCCATGTGATGTCTTGATCTTTGTCTATGCAGATATGTGGAGGACCATCCTTCGTGATGGTCATATGATGTTGATGTATGTACTCTTATCGACATGTATGTTTACGCCTCGCGGCTAGGTAGGCCCTGAGGGAGACAGGGTAAAGGACCCCTTCATTCTTCCCACTGGAACTCTTCAAGGTTGCAGTGATACGTGGAGGGCCCTATATTAGCATGGAGCTGGTATGGGGGATGAACTCCTGTTTGTATACGATGAGTGCACCGTATATGAGTAGGGGACGTCACACCAGCATCATTAATTGGAGTCACCTTTGTCTTGTAAATTCTGTAGGAGCTATTTTGTGCTATCTTGTGCAGATCCAGTTTTATGCTGCCAGATGCAACATAGATCCATAGGGCAGACTATAGAACTCATACAAAGAAGAATAAGCCGAAATGGGTAGAAACTTTTTATAGGCAATGGGAAGCAGGCATTTCTGAAGCCATCAACCATCCGAGGCATTTCTGAAGCCATCATATATCCATCCAAGAATCATTTTGCCTGCTCGCAGCTTCCATAGGATTTAGATGAAAAACAGATCCATAACCTTATATAATAAGAAAAGATTGCATGCGGCCATCCATTCTGCATCCTTTGGTGTCCAGGCGGTTAAGATGCTACGAATCCAAATTTGGTTAGTGGAGAAGCCCTAATCGTTAAGCAAGTAAAGCTCTTCTGGTCGGGATTAGGGTTTTGCCATAAACCCTAACCGTCCACATTTTCTAAATGAAACAAAATACAAGGAAAACTCGAAAAATAATATGGAAATAAATGTATTTTCATTTGGTGTGACAAAAATGGATAAGCTCAAACCGACCCTATAGCAATTCTTCCATAGTGCCTGGCCATGATATTAACCACAACTTAATACAGCACGTTGATTCGTCAGACAAGACCTTAAAATTCAAATGCTTATCACAAGTCATCTATGGTTTTTATTACTACACAATTAGTTGCCTAGGAGATACGTCATAGAAATTTAGATGGGAAGCTAGTTTTGGGACATGCTCAGATGGGTTCAAGAAGCCAATTAGTCAGATCACTATAGAAAACCAATGGCAAATTATATGTGTGTAAGATACGTCATTGTTACGAAGCACCATATGGGGCACGTTTTTGAAAATTAAGCATCCTATTAGTCCACATTCATATGGGTCTAAGTTAGATATTGGGGTACAAAAAAGCGCGACAAGCGGAAGCAGATTAAGCACGTGAAGCAGCTATTCTTCGCACCTTCTCGTTTCCCGCGCGCCTTTTCGCAAATAATGATCTGGGTTGTCAGACCCGTAATCATTCGCGCCGAAATCGATAATTGATCTGCTGTACGCAGATTATACCCTATTTTACAGTTCGAATTGTACCCTCTGCTTTCCGAGATTTTTTCCTTCCGGCGCTTGCTTCATACCTTGCTCTTTGGTTAATTCACTGCTTTTGCAATGGCCGGAGAAGGGATTATTCCTCAGCAGAAACTGAAGTGGCTGCAGGATACTGTGACTGAAGAAGATTGGAACAGTGTATGGACAAAAAAACCTGCAATATAGAACAGAAAAATGTCACCTCAAATGAAGAAGAATGCAATGGTACTGATTGAATTTACCTTCTTATATTTGGGTCTGGTGGGTTGTTCATCATATACCAATTCATGAAATCCACAACGTCTTTGGCACGCTCCAATTTCCAGGAATCATACTTCAATTGTTCTCTTGCCAAAATCCTTTTTAGGATTGCACCTTGTCCATCATGTTCTCCTTTCCCATGAGAGCTGGCAAAAAAATTCCATTCATACTCAATTCCTTCACTATTGACATAGTTCCTTCCTAAATACCAAAAAGGTCTTGCTCCTTTGAACCCAGTCTTTGTGCAACCATCACTCCAAAAAATATGTTTGTTGTACAAAATATTTTTGTACTCTGAGCAACCGATCTGCATGAACTTTCAAGCAATGTTGTACAAACTCAACTTGCTATGATCTCTATCATCTGAAATATAAAAAATGTACTTCCTTTATGATTCTCCTCTCATTCTACTGGCGATGATGGTGCATTTGAGTTGTCTTCCTCTTTCTTTGCTTTTCTTTTCCTTCTCTAGTTCCCTTCTCTGCTTCCTTAGCTTCCATATCTTCTATCTCATCCGGGTTGCATGTCTATATGTGATATGAACCAAAATTGGTGCACGATCGCATTGTGCGCGTGGCAAGATTGTGCCTCTTTACGAATTTTAAAAGCGTAATTTTCAGCAAAAATCAATAGCAAGAGACAAGCTGCACCTTGAGGGAAAAGTATCCAAACACTTCTGAATTGCTTTGCTGCCGGTGTGCAACATAATTGTGTGGGATGAATTGTACCCGGTGTCTTGAAGCATCTTTCTTTGGAATTAGGGGCTGACTCTCTTTCTTGTATGCAAGTCTAGTTACCTTTGGCTTGGTTTCTTTCACGCCATTTTTTCTTGGTGGTCTCCTTCATGTAACCAACCTCTTGTTACGTTTTTTGAAAACAAAAGATCAGGTTTGTAAGTTTTTGACACAAACACAACAATCACAAGCACAAAATCATTTAAGCACAAATGCCAAATACACTACCTTTTCAAAGCTGTTTCTACTCCACTTTGTAATCGGACTCCTCCTTCTCCTTTGGACATATTGGCAACCTTGTTTGTAAGACCACCACGAGAAATTTGTTTGTAAGATGTTGCATCAATCATCTTAACAACTCAAAATAGAATGTTCAAACATCTTAACATTAAAAAAAAGAGTACCTTTTCAATCCACAATCCTTGCATGCCACTGCGAGACAATTATGTTTGTGCCATTCTTCATCTTCATCCTTAGGGCGGATCATTTGCCTCCAAAAATCACTAGTGGATTTATAAACATGGTTCTTGGTCGCACAAAGTTACCATCACCACAAAGCGGCACAAATCTGGGTTGCAATCTTTATGCACGCCATTTGGATCTGTTTCGATTTTGTTGAGTGCTTGCATCACATATTCAAAGTGCATGTGATATTGGCGTGACAAGTTTCTCTTTCATTTAAAGCCCTCACAAATGATGGCTTCAACCAATTCAAATGTCTTGTTGGGTAATCTTAATGTCATTGAATTCCTTCTTGAAGTTCATGTAAAATTACAACCTGCAAACAAAGAAGATCTATATAGAAACAGATATATGCAACTTGAAGAAACATACTAAGCGGGGAAATCACACGAGATATTTCAAGCGGTTGTATTGGATGATCAATTTTATATGCCATCTGGCTGTAACAAACTTTCTCACATGCTTCTGTATGGTGAAACTTCGTGTGTTTTACGTCGAAACTTGTAAACACAATTCTAACCTCGTCACTCAATGCATCACACCTCTTTTTCCTTGAAAACATTGACCACGGACCACATTCTTGGTCTGCCATTATTCTTCTTACGGTTTGCGGCAACAACAGATTTTCTAGATATATGAAGGAGGCGTCGGCGGCCATTGGTTGATGGATTTTTCTTTGATGAAGATACCATTTGCAAAGTAGACTTTCTTGCTTGCAATACATCGTCTTCCTTAATTTCTTTTGTTCATTGAATGTCTCACGAACATTTTTAATCACATTCTTCATGATCTTGCTTTGTTCATGATCAACAAAATCCACTTCGATGGCAATTTAAGCCTTCACTCTCTTCACAAATCATTGCACCACCATTGCTTTATCCCCTTCTTTCAAAGGCTTTGTGATTTCGTTGAAATAATCGTCCATTTTTTGGACAATTCTTGAAGCCTTCTACTTTTCGAGGCCTCGTTCAATTTCGGGGTGCAAGTTTTCTTTCTCTCTCTCCCTTTCTCTTTTTTATTTGTCTTGATTGCCTTCTTCTCTCGGCTTGAATTTCCGGAAAACTTTGAGTCTCTTTTCCTCATCCAAATCGGCCCGTTGATCCATTGAGGATCGTGATGTCTGAAGAATTTTGCGGTCTGAAACTCGTGATGTACAAAAAACGATTCGTTTGGAGGTACAAAGCTGAATGATCATTCCATACAAAAATTCAAAAAGCAGACCCCGCCATCTCAAAAGCGGGCCAGCGCCCGGATCATTTTGGAACCGAATTTGATTTTGGGCAGCATGTCATCGATCAGGAAGCAATTGGCTAAAATGGATCATTGTGTTCCCGCTCTCAAGCACCCCCAAGCACAAATGAGATCAAGCCGCGAAAAGTAGAAGCGTCCGGACCCGGTGCTTTTGTACCCCAATATCTAACTTAGACCCATATAAAAAAAAAAAAAAAACATTTTTTTTGGCGTGTGAAAACCTTGATTTAAACTTCACAGCACTAATTCGCTTTAAAAAAAAAAAAAATCGAAAAAAAGTTTTCGGGGAAAAAAAAAAAAAAAAAAAATTGAATTTTCAAATTTTTTTCGCGTAAGGTTTCACTTACGCGAAAAAATTAATTTTTTTTTTTTTATTTTCGCGTAAGCGAAACTATGAAGGTTTTGCTTACGCGAAAAAAGTTTTAGGTTTCGCTTACGCGAATTTTTTTTTTCCGGCCGGTAGGTTAAAAATACGAAAATACGTATTTAACCTAAAAATACGTATTTTTAGACTTTATACGTCTGGAAAAATAATTTCGTACGTACAGAACCTATCCCTGCTCTTGGGAGATGTGGACATGTTTCGTCTTTTCTACAATAATGGCTGGCCTGCAAAATCTTATACATTTGGGACAGCTGAATCTTCCAATGCTTACTTCAATTCTATCTTCTTTGATGAACCATAGGTTTCTATCTTGCCTATTGAGCCTTCTTAATTGGTGCCCTGCGATATATGCCTTTTCCTATTCCGAAATTTACCTATAATGGTGTGCTTGTGTCTAAATTTCTATCTTGGGGGCGGAGGCAAAAATGACCTAGGGCGGCGGCGGCGGCCGCCCGTTGCACTGCAGCTCTTCTCCGGTGGGGCGTTTGGCTGGAAGAGCAGCTAAGCTGCTGCCTGCTATTTCTAATCCGTGGCTGCAGATCCTTAGACGGATTTCCTTCTTGTTTTGGTTCAGTTTGGTGCAGCAAGGGTGCAGCTCTGTAGTATGGCCGCCACTTACAATGCTTCTCTCTTAATCACGACAAATCATGGTGGTAAGGATTTTTGCCACATGCTTTCTGCGGCGTGATTTGAGGATAGTTAGGCAAAATACTAGTACCGCTTGTCGGTTGCTTCATAGATCTTTGGGCGTCTTAGGGCCTCACTCGTGCTCAAGCTCGGTCCGACCTCTCGTCTTTTCTTGCCGCGATGCTAGGGCTCGTGGGCAATATGTAAGCTTGTCCTTTGAGTTTTGGAGAACCGATATTTATACTTGATTGTGTGAGTGTTTAAGCTTTGTTACATTTACATTTGCACTCAATGCAACATGAAGGCCATGTTCTTTGTGGTTGGGTTTGCACCCATTGCGGTTTCGAGTTCATATTAGGCAACTCTTGGTTTGTTTTTGTATGATATGGAAACCGGTGCCAAGGCTTATGGTTTGCTTGTTAAGTATTGCCTACAGGCCAAAAGAACCGCAAAGATAAGGTTATGCCTTGAGCGTGAAGTGGGTATAATGGTGTGGCTTTGAAGTAGGTTTCTTGGACTTGCAAGAATAGGCCTGACCCCTTGAGCTGCGGATCTAGTGGGCGTGTTTGTACATTGGTGGTTTGATGGAAGCATTTAGGCAGCACCATGTGTCATCTTTTACAACCGAATGCATATCTAAATCTCCTAGTGTCATCCTTCCCCTTTCCCGAAAGGGGGGTTGGGATCTATGGGTGAGAACAAGAATGGACAATGCGGTAAGGAAGGGATCTAACGTGAAAGCTTTGGGCTGGAGACCATAGCTTTCTTATTCTTCTTGAGCACCATGTAGGTAGTTGTGGCCTATGTTGGTTGATGGAGGGGCAACATGGAGAGCGATTTGACCACCCTCTATAGGGGTAGGCTTGCAGGGTGTATTGCATAGTTGGAAGACAGAGTTCTCTCTTATAGTACAGAAATGCAGATGGTATCCCAAGCCAAGTTAACGAGAGGAATGATGATTGCTCCCATACGACCTCCAACTACTAGCATCTTTCGGTGGTGGAGCTACAGATGGACACAGTTACAGTTATTAGAGGGATCTCGAGCCGTACTTTCATTGGAAAAGAAGGTTGTAATCTTTAGACCTCAATCTTGGAGTAAAATGGTGATGTGATAATTCTGCCTATCAGGCCTATTGTGGAGCCTATGTATTTACTTATTATTATCAATAAAAATATAAATATCTTGCCTTCAAAAAAAAAAAAAAAAAATTTCTATCTTCTTTCACTATTTTTGTCAGACTTTATTGGGAACAGGAATTGCCAACAATTGCTGACAATTGCTAATGGAATCTATAAGTTCCTTTAAGACAGAGAGATATTTCTGGGGTGCTGCTCTGAAGCTGTGAAGATCTCTACTGCTATACACTTTTGACTTCCTTTTCCTACACATATTATCTATCTTGCGTGTTACAGTATCTATTTGAGCTTTGATACTCTGTATAGTGATCTCACACTATACCTTTTTCATCATGTCCTGGTTTTCGCAAGCATGCATGTTGCTTTGTATTTGAATTTTTATAATTAATGATAAAACCAACTCAAAAAAAAAAAAAAAAAAAAAAAAAAACCAATGCCTTCCATTGCTACCGAGCATGTATGATCTAGTTAGGATACGTGTTGCAATTGAAAAAACTAAGTCAGCTAAGTCATCCCACAGATCGAACAAATACACAAACCGGGTCTGACTCACCTTTCTCGACTTGCGCCATCCCTCTGAGGAACACATGACATAACTATGAAAACCAATACAATTTAACAAAGTGGCACAAGAATTTCCCACCTTGTAAAATTGCACCGATCTTCATAGTCTAGAATGTGGAATTCGGAGGACTCTCTGAGGACTTTCTCGAATGCTCACGAGTTGTGAAAGCTTAGAAAGGTGAAAACAAAGGACTCGGGGGGCTTTCTCGACGCGAACAACAAAAACAAAGGACTCGGGGTTGTTGAAAAAGCCCCTAGAAGGGCAAAAACAAAGGACCCAAGGCTTCTTGAGAAAGCCCCCAGAATGACAAAAACAAAGGACTCGAAGGCTTTCGTGATTCATGAGTCGAGAAAGCCTCCAAAACGGTAAAAACAATGGACTCGGGGGCTTTCTCTACTGGCAAAAACAAAGGACTCGGGCCAGAACAATAAAAACATGTTACCTTATTTAGCTGGCACTCGCTGCAATGTATTCTGACAATGGTTGATGGTAGCAAGCTCAATGGGCAGTGTCTCTGTTGACAGCACTCTGCAGTCCCATTTGCAATACCGATCCTTGATCCTCTACTAGACCTCCTTCTCTCTCTGTAACACTTGAGATGCCCTAACGAAATGTTGTCCATCCACAACCCGGAACCTCACCTCCTTGCCCTTCAGCCGTGCTCCACCTGAATAACTCATCGATCACTCTATTAAATGGAATCACATTTGTTGGCATCGGGGATGATGCACCATAAGATTAAAAATCTATAACATATGAAACTCCCTGTGATTAAAAAGGACTGCATCACCAGTGCACACTTTTAGACATTTTACATCCAACACTATTTGTTGACTAATCCCTAGAGGATATTGAGCAAGCCTTTCCATCTTCTGGGCACACTTGACTTGCTCGTTGAGATCCAAAAACTGGGAATCTGCCCTTTTCCCATCCTTCGATCCCGATTCCTCTTCCTCACCTTGACCTTGTTCACTTACATTCTTCTTTGCAGTGGGCCTTTTGTCCTTTCTTGCAAATTCTTGTTAACCAATAAGTGCTTTATACTCTTCAAGATATTGGACGTGAACATTCAAGTATTAAGGAATTTCTCTCCCACCCTCCAGATTTCATGCCGAGCTCCTTAAAGGTAAGCATCCCGTTTTCCTTTATCCCTTCCATGTTCTTCCACTTCAAATCTTGGCAATTCACTAGAGCCGGCTTGTTCGTTCTCTTTGCCTTATTCATTGAAGAGGAAGAATAATTAGGCACGGACAATTTCTTGGTGTGGTAAAACTTTCCCTTCTACACATCTTCTATATACAAAGTCACATGTTTAACATCTAGAGCCCGATAGAGAGGACTACCCCAGCCTTCTACAAGGATGCACATTTGGCACTAGAATATTATGGTAGCAGTAATGTGCCGGGTAGGACCTTATGCGGGTAAGGGCATGGCAAACCGCGTCATAAGGGCCTACCCATACACATGTCTCCACCGACAAATGAAGGTATGTAGCATAGAACAAGAAGCATACTCACCGGGGCCATTGGTTGACACATGACTACATTACTAAATGTAATATAGGTCTGGAATCCAACACAATCTCCTCCCCCCCTCATTACATACCTTTGACTAAATAATTTGATGCCCAATGACACATTTTGAGTTCCTGTTTGTAGGGTCATATGTGTAACATCTTTCGTTCTCTTATTCGTTACATGTTACATCTCCGTATTGAACAAATCTTATTCTTAGCAATACCTACTCGAGGAATGCTATGACCAATTTTCATAAGGCTGAACATGTTAGTAAGACCTTAACATCCCTATATGTCTTCAAAGAACAAAGGTAGTAGTCTTGTTGATGTTGTTCCCAAACCTTATGTGAGACCTAATATAGGCTGTCCTAGTGGTGTTGTTCTGAAACCTTATGTGAGACCTGATATAGCCTGATGGTATTGTTCCCACACCTTTTGATGAGACCATCCCAAGCTTTTTGATGAGACATGTCCACGGGGCGAACCTCATATCACATTTGAGATGTCAAGAAACCCAAAACAAGGAACAGTGTAAGGTTCATATGTATTTTACTTTCTTTAGAAGTTTCCTTTCCTCTAGATATACATAGGATGCTTGTGTAAAGTCCATGCATCTTTCTTCAGAAGTTCTTTTTCTCTAATGCACAATCATATGCAAAAGAAGAAACCAATCCAGCGACTCTAGGGGCCCTTGCCCTTTCAAGTGCCATGAAAATGCGATTTCTGCATTGTCAAGAATGTCTAGTGCACTTTAGGAAGAAAGTGCCCTACAAGGTTATCATTACAAAATGGGAGAGAAAACTGTATAGTCCTCTTGCTAGATTCATCACAAACAGATAATGTGTGCCTGGCTAGGTGAAAGAATCCTGTTTAAGATCTAAGTTAGCAGATTCCACAGAAGTTGGGAATTCGAAGTTAAGCTTTTTTCCCGCCATGTCAAACTGCTGCTACATGCATAGTATCAATCTCCAGATCAAATATAATATGCAACTATATGCTGAGAGGAATATGGAGGATGGATCTCTTCAAGTTTTTATTTCTGTAATTGTATAGGGTACCTTCAGCATAAGCTTATGATGTACAAGAATTTAGCGCTGGCGGAGCCAGCGCCATATGCACCTCGAATACGTAATAATGGCTATGGTACTTAAATTGTCTCGCATGTAATGGAAGATAATAGCAGAAAATATGTTAAAGTAGCTTAAAGCTGCCAATAAGGCTATCAACAAACTCTGCAAATGCCTTTAATACAATCGAAATTGAAAATATGTATGCACATAGCCTACAAAATCATCTTACTCTAAAATCATCTTACTCTAACTTCCTTTTGGTCGATCAAATGTTGAAGCTGAAAGATCCTTATAGCCCAAGCCCTCTTTCTCTATTGAAGAGGAACCTCCGCGCCAAATATGGAATTAGATTATTTTTATTGTTATGCAAGAATGCTTCGTGGGAAATGTTGGGACTTAAAACGTTTACAGCATGCAACACTATTTAGGTATGCACACCATACTTTCATCCCTTGGTGCTCGGTCTATCAGACCAAATGGACTGTTTAAAATATAGCAAACATGCGTTAGGTATAATGTGAGCTTGCCTTAGACCATTGAGTTTCTCGGTTCCTTTCCTGGAACATAATGATACAACTTCTTCATTGTTGCAAAACATCTCGTTTTGATATTGAGTAAGCCTCCGGATTAAACTGTATCTAAATTAAATAAGCGATGATTGTTTGCTCTCAGTGACATGTATTATTTGGAAGGCCAAAATCCATTTTCCTAAATTTGTTTGGCAAATCATCAGTCTCGTTGACAATTCTAATTGCCCCATTGAGAATCACATTTTCCCCTTATAGCAAGCCATTCGTTTGACACATGAAGTTCTTTGGTTTATTAAATCGAAGGGAGAAGCCAAGCAAGAAAGATAAACAATCTTATAGTTTTTGAAGACCACAATATGTTGCCCTCCTTCCAACTTCTTCGGGAGATAAATACCAGCCAGAACAAAATTCTTGCACACAATAATAGAATTGAAAAATAGACAAACCATAAGAGTTCTCCACTATTCACTCATGTCATATATAACAAACCTTGCTTCAAGAGCCAATAGCCAACCTAATTCTCGTAAGGAGTTTCTAAGGTGTGATAAATGAATATTACTTATGGCCGGATGTATCTGCACCAACATGTTTGGCTAGTTCTAAGGTTATGGTGCACCTTGGTATTTCTTAGGCTAGGGCAAACTGCACGACGGTAAGTGAGGAAAAATAAATGTTTTGCATAATATCTGAAATAGAAGGAGGAGATTTATGGAGGTGGTGGAATGTGTGCAGAATATGCCAAATTGATCTTGGAACGAATATCCTGTGGAGTAATACTTGCATGGAATCCGTTTTTTCCCCTAAGCAAATTCAGAGTTTGCGTAAGACTTTCTGAGGATGGAGCTGCGGCTTGCTGAGCAGGGAAGCCTTAGTGCTTCGAAGAGTCTTTGGCATATTGACAAATCGTAATCTGGTTACTTGGATCACAGCATATGCACAACCTGGTGAAGGTTGAAACTGCTTTCAAAAGATGCAAGAGCTAGGCTTCAAGGCAAGTAGGTTACATATCTGAGCTCATTAAGGGCATGTAGCAGCATCAGTTTGATAGAACAGGGTGTAGGCTCATTTATATTGAGATTATAGAGCATGGATATAGTTCAGATCTTATTGTAGGGCATATCAGTCTATGTAGGCGTTTTGTTTCGACCCAGTTGGGGCGCTTCCCATTTTACTCAAAAATCATAGAAACTTATTTCTGCTTACTGCCTATGCCTATGGGCGCTGCGTGCCAAATCATCAAACACACCCAATTTCTACCATACAGACCTCCACGGATTTGCAAAAAGTGGCCGTTGCTAGTTCTCATGCTTATAAACATGTATTTTTCAATCCCGCAGACTCAAATCGAAAGGCTAGAAAGGAGCATTTGAAGCAGGGCAAATCGAAATTTGTTTCAAAGAATCCTTTTGAAACAATGGGTAATGCACAGTCGCTCCGCAGATGGAGTTTGCAGAATTGGAGCATCTTGTTGATTGTGCTGGTGCCGATTGTGACAGAGTCAATGCAAAAGTTTTAGATTTTTAAGAGCTTCTCATCAATCAAGCTCAGGATTTTGTAATTTTGTCAAATATTAGTCGTTCGTCCTGTTGCTTCAGATATTCTGTTATTCTTCGCCAGATCCCCCATCCAATAGAGCTTTCATCTGCAGTACCATTCCTCGGATGAGCACGCAGATTTACAGGCATATGGGAGAGGCCGGAAAAGGACTTAATGGATGTATCTGTCTTTGAAGTAGAGAAAACAGTCCCTTCTGTTGAAGATACCGGATATTATACAGCTATGGCATGAAGAGGACCCGGCCGGAATACATGCCTTTTACGGCATTCATGCAGAATTTTGTTGCCCTTCATGAAGAATTTTGTTGCCGTTAATTACAGGATAGTGTAATACTGGTTTGCAGGCCAAAGAGGCAAAATCCATGCTGTTGGCACATGGGCCCTCCATTTTTCTAAGCTGATAGTTCACCATAGCTTCGGCAAATCTGCAAGTGCGGCTTGAATTTTTTCCTTTTAAATTAAATTAGTTTGCAGACCAATCCAACTATTTTACGAGCCTTGGATCTGTTCCGATTTCTGCAAAAACTGTCAATTTGCCAAAGCCAGAAGATTTTGGCCTGAACTGTTTCGCCAGAGATGAGCCACATCTATTTTTTCAAAGCTCGTTGATGCTCGTCAAACAAAGGGCGGATTGTTTATCTGAGAAGACAGTGAGAAACTCATACTAGGAAGGATCCGTCTGTGTGACACCCCTGGCAGAAAGGATGCCGTTCAAATCAATAAAGCGTTAAGCTGCGAAGCTGCTACCATAAGCTTCCTGCCACTCTACCCCAAATTAAAATCTACCAGGTCGTGCCTTTGCAGTATGAGCTCAATTGCCCAAACAAAATATTTTGTTTACACAAGAATTGGGGAATAGTTGACGGTTTTAGGGCCAGAGCCGTCAAATAGCTTGAATTGCTGTATTTTGCTCGGGCCAGAGCTTTCAAACAACTTGGGTCGCTGTATTTTGCTTGGAGAAGGCCGGCGGATCCAGAAGGGGTGGACATACAGGGAAAAGCCATACCTGGTGGGAGAATCCAGCCCTGGCGTAGGATGGGCGGACGGAACAGTTTAGGGACGCCTCACATGTCAGCGGCAAAACTTGCCGGACGTCAAGCCGTTCGAGACGCTCAGGTCGAGACGCTCAGGTCTGAACTGCTGGTCGAGACGCTCAGGTCTGAACTGCTTGACTGCTGGTCGAGACGCTCAGGTCTGAACTGCTCAAGCAGTTCGGGGACGACGGGCTCAGACATCAAACCGGCCGTCTCAGATTTAGTTCAAGTGAATGCCTAAAAATTTACATGTGAGGCGCCTCTTAGGGTTCTGCCAAGCTACATTGCATATTTAGCAAAGAGACCGGACGGTGTCAGCGTCAGAGCCTTCAAATTAACCTAGCTGTCTTATTAGTTTGCTCTAAGGCCCTTTTTCCACGACCTTGCAGTCTTAAATTTCTCAAAATTTGATTGGGCCACATCGTCAAATAAGACATCACTGTTTTTCCACGAAAAGTTTTAAGACATGTCTTATGTTGAATCCGTACAAGTCATGTGTCGCATTTTCTTCCGGGGGAAACTCCCCGCCAGAAAATAAGACTGCCAAAAACAGCCAATAGCAAGAGTTCTTCCCCGGAAGAGAAGGATGTCGCAAAAAAGAGATCGCTGGCTTGTATCGGAACTGTATCAGATTGAGCTTGCTATGGAGCGAAGCGCAGATCTGAGGTATGCTTGCATTTTCTGAGGTATCGGCCTGCTCCAAGGCCCCTGTGGCAAATTTTATCCGAGTTTTGGGAGGCTGGCCGAGTTTCTGGGTCTTTATGTGCAGGCTAGCGGAGCAGTAGCAGGTCTATGGACGGAAGAAAAACTGGCAGACTCTTTATGTGATGGCGAGCAGGTAGCAGGTCTTTATGCGATGGTCTTTATGTGATGGCGAGCAGTAGCAGGTCTATGGACGGAAGAAAAACTGGCAGACTCTAGATTGACAGAATTTCATGCTGCAAAACTCTAGATTGACAGAATTTCATGCTGCAAGATATGCAAACGGAGAGATTGAAGAGTAGTGGAAAAGGAAATTTAAAAGACATGTCTTATATTATAAGACATCTCTTATAATGAAGCCATGGAAAATCAATTTTTTTAAGACATGTCACAATAATGATGTGGCACCTCAAATGCTGTCTTATAATTATAAGACAGCCGTATTATAAGCCAACCGTGGAAAAAGGGCCTAAGTAGTGTCCTCAGTGAGCTGCTGCAACAATATAATAGGAAGATTGAGAACACAAACAAAACTCTTCTCTGTGATGCAACAACACAAAAGGCCAGAGCTAAACCCAGAGAAGAAGAGGCAACGAGGGCATAGCCATGGCGCCTATAGCCGAAAGAGGACTGCCGGAAAGGAATAGTTAATTTCGAAAATAAATTAAAAAGATAGCCGGAAAAGACAGCCGGAAAAGACAGCCGGAAAATGATGATACTTCCAAAATTTTTTCCGGTTTGCATAATCTTATATATAGTCAGATAATGTACATGTAGTATGAATATAGTGATGGACATCTTCAATACAGAATAGTTTGATGGGAGTGCAAGACGTCTCCATTAGCCTGCATTTGGTAGGTTTTCTTGTCTATAAAGTTATTCTCCTTTCCTAAATGCGGCAACCGCACGGTCTGCAATCTCTTGGCCAAATAACCTAGGCATATTAGAGCTTAGATCAACTTCAACACCCTTGGTTTTGATCTGTTCATCCCTTTTATTCAACACCAGAAGATCCTCTTGTGCAACAATTTTACTCCTGTTAATAATACAGTCTACCCAAACATCAAATGCTTGTATAATCAGAGGATGAACCTGTGAGATTATGCTATCCATGTTGTTTTCTGCGGCATCACCTGCTTCGCTAGTATCAAATTTCAACAGAATAGCTGTGGGAGAGACAAAGCTTCTCACATAAAGTGATGATGAAACAAAGTTCTGTGACCCAGGAATGCTTGCAATTTTTTTGCGCACATTCTCAATCTCTGTATCCTCATAATATTGCTTCAAATATTCTGTATCTAGAACCAGGTCCTTCCTTGGCAGTAGGTCAAAAACCAAAACCAGATTCTGCTTACCTGTTTGTATGAAATCAAAAGAAAGATGAGGGGCATCTGTGCTGTAACCAAGCATACCTACCATTGTAGAAATATTCAGTGTTCCAAAAGGAAGATTGCAATGAAGCCATGATCCTAGAACAAAATCAATCTGAAAGAATACATATGCATAATTATACTCTTGCATGATTAACATCAACATCTAATTATCCAGAAAAAATATCTGCAATGCATGTGTACAGGTAGCATCTTGCATGATTGACACCAAAGTTTTGCATGATTATCCATGGCCTTAGAGGAAAATCAATCTTATGCATATAGTTAGCTCTTTTATAATTAGCACCAAATAAAACTGGCTTCTACAAGTTGCATGGAATATGGATATGCGTCTAAAACGTAGTCTGTCCTCCCAAGTTGCATCAGAACATGCACAAAGAAAAGTACACCTGAAATGTAGTATAATGGGAAAATAAAATAATGAAGTCTTACCATGGATCTGTCTCTTCCAGCCCTTAGGGTAATAGACCCTTCGGAATTGCCATCATTACTTTTAAATGCCCTCACATCTGCTGGGGTACGAGTGGGATGCAAATCTGAACCCAGGTGTTTGTCCATGGCCGCTGCTACATCATTCATCAGGTCTGCTGATACCCCTTTCAGATAAGGAAAGCGAACCCATTGACGATCTTCACTACCGGAAGCCATAGCCTTAGCTTTGATGATGCCGGATCTGGGTTCTTTGCACAGATAAGGATGTGTCTGGAATGCTCCAGAAACGTTGGAGATGGATAACGCTAGCATTTTTATTTTAGAATGCAAATGAAATTTGCATGCTACCAGTGAGGTTTCTTCTTTAAAAATCGGTCTACACTCCCCACAAAGAAAAAATCCTAACCCTTGATATTCCAACCATTGGCAAATTAACTAGATCTGGTGCTTACACGTGGCATGAGCATAGAGGAGTGACAATTGCAACACTAAACAAGTGATGTGAAGATTACATTAAAACCAACACACCACATCACAACGTATTGAGAAAAATGAAATTGTCATGTACAAAAGCAACGTCAACGTTGCTTATTCTAGAAGTCACCTAAAGTAATAAAGAATCATAAACCATCCACATTGCAACAAGCTGGAAGCTTGCTTGCTACAGAAACAACAAAACTCCATATACAAGAAGGAGCTCCACGCCCACAGAGGACAACGCCAGATCATGCCCGCATGGGATGAGCGGATGCAAGCTGATGAAGCTGGCGGCATAGCTCACACATGATCACCTCTCCTCTAAACACCCTTCTATGATCCCGCACTAAAACATCAATGTCTGGATCGTCCACTGCAGTCAAAGCTTCTTCTCTCTCTCTCTCTCTCTCTCTCTCTCTCTCTCTCTCTCTCTCTCTCTCTCTCTCTCTCTCTCTCTCTCTCTCTCTCTCTCTCTCTCTCTCTCTCTCTCTCTCTCTCTCTCTCTCTCTCTCTCTCTCTCTCTCTCTGTTTGTTTAAATTTCTTCTCCTCATCCCTCTCAAAATTGTTGGGGACTTGAGATCCAAGCAACTCCCATTGTAGCTCATCTAAACTCAGTTGAATGAAATATTTTTAATTTTTTGGAGGCAATATTGCTCCTGGGTTCCACCTCTTGAACCTCCTCCTTTTCAAAATCGTCAGAGCCCATATACTCGAAACTACTTCCCCCTGTAACCATGGGTAATGCACGATGAAGAAACTTATTAATATCCTGAAGCTTTTGAAATGTAGGTTGTAAGGTCTCAATACCTTTCTCAGTGGACTCCAGTAGTCTTTTCGTCTCCTGCATACTTTCCTCGTATGCCTTCTCATCCAGCCCTTGCAAAATCTGATCCAGATTAGACAAATCTATGCCTTCGGTTATCCTGAGATTAATTCTTGAAGTGTCACTCTCTTGTACATTCTCGTCCTCTGCCTTCTCTTCTTCCGAGATACCAGTTGCCATTTTCTCCAGTGTTTCAAGGAAAGACCTAAGAAGTCTGCATACTTTATCGTCTTTTTCAAACGCCACACTCCGCTTTCCTTGCATGAGTGCAACACGTGAAGCTGTGCCCGCAGAAAAGAAGTCTAGGACACAACCATCTTGAGGCACCAGCTCAGCAATAATATGATGTGCATATGATGCTTTCAGCTGGCATTTCAAGACATGGTCTCCATCCATTGCAGCCCAGTTGTATCTCGACTTACCTGTGAAGTAGGTCTGATATTTCTTTTTTATTTTTTCATTTTCATCTGCATTTCCTGTCAGTGGCATGGGCGGCAGGGGGGTGCTCTTCGGAGCATTGCTCAATTGGCTGAGGCATAGTTCCAATTCAGGTTGTACTGGCAGAACACGTGCCTCGCTCCTGCCGATGCATATGTGAGTGATGTACTATTGATATTCCTTCACCTTCTTTTTGCTCGCTCACCCTTGCTCATCATATGTGCCCACGAAAATATGTGAACCCCCCTGAATTTGGTTCTGGCTATACAAACAGTTCGGCAAGCTAGGAGAGCGCATTAGTATAACCAAGTGATAAACTTTGGTTGTTGTCATGTTGGCTATCCTTATAAACAACAGCTCCAAGTATCTCTTGCATTCCATACTTTGGTTATACCAAGGTCGCATTCTTAGAAATGCTGGCAGATATAGGAATACCCTCTTTCGTGACCAGGTGAACAATATTATTCTTCTCCTTTATTCTCCTGGCCTCTTCTGGCTTCAATATTGACCTGATAGGTTCCAGAACAGAAATGGGCAAGTTACCAAGCACGTGATCTTTGTTCCAATTGCTCTTCATGTATTCGACGTCAGCACCAGCAATATCTAATATCCTTTGCTCAGTGAAATCTGGAAAATCCTGTAGCAACCCTTAAAAAAATGTGTATTCCTTCCCGAGTACGCCACTGGCATAAGAAAAATTTTCCTCCTCATGAAGGTTAAAGTTCTTATGTCAATTGCCTTTTGCTTGCAGTCAAACCTGGCGGAATATCCAGATTGCACTTTTAGATAAGTCTTCTCTTCTAGAATTTCGTCTAGCAACTGGCCCAATTCTGCGTTTGACATGCCTCAGAGGTATCTGAGCCAAGTTTTATTGAAAAAATCTTTGCTTGGTCTCTCTGGGGGCTGACCATGATCATCGCATAGTTTCTTGCTCACCCATTTTGTAACCACATCCGTCAATTTCCTCCAAACCCTTTCCTCTAAAAATATAAATTATTTCTCATCCTTCAGCTCCTTTACCTTTAATGTCGTAGTGGCTATGTCCACAAAATCCTGCAAGGAAGAGGTCATCAGAATCGCCACCGCGATCTGACGAGCTAAAATAAGCACATACCTTCCATGCTGAGGATGTTGCATTGCCAATCGGTCCGTGAGCATGACAATTGTATGTCTTATGCTGATGCCGAAGCCATTGAACAGTTTCTATGAGCGATTTCTTATACACCATGTTTGCAATCATCTCGTTACACTGATGCTTAACTCGATGTATTCTTTGTTTGTCAAATTCCTGTTAAGCACCCTTGATCTTCTTCGTGCATATGCTTTTGCGAATTCTAGTTGTTGCTCTAGTTTTTCAACGACGCAACAAAGCCGCTGTGCAGCACATATGCTATGATTCCCAGAAATTATATAGAATTTCTTCTCCTCCAGATTCTCTGATGTGCTCCAGGTAATTCTTTTTCTATAAAATGAGATCTGCAATTGTTAAATACTCATCATCATCACATTATTTTAATGATTTACCTGGTAATGGGGTCAAATGGCACAACATCTGCAGGTGTCAACACTTCTGTCGGGTAACTGTGGAAGCTCCCAACCAATGTCTGCACATGGTCATTGGATCGCATTTTATAGTTTAAATTTGTTGGAGCTAGCTCACAATAAAAAATAGACACTTTCATAAACCAATATATGCCCATCAGATAGAATCGTTTAAATTGCTCTAGTTTAAGAGCAGTCTGCTCTGCCATCTTCTTCTCTTCCTCGGGATTAAACCTCAAGTCAGGGTTGTTGTTGGGTGCAGTTGGCCATCCTAGAGCATGTGAGGACGCCCCACCTTTGGCTGAAGGAGGTGTTTGGGAACTGGACGGCTCATTGGTATTGTCTTGCCATAGCCTGATCTTGAATGTGGAGATTTTTTTGGGGGGTGCAACTGGGGCCTTCATGGCTAGGGGTTGGGTCGGATTGACCACAACAGATGGCTCAATGACAGATGTGGGATCCGCAGGCGTGGATCGTGCCGCCGATGGTTTGCCTAGAGCAGCTATTGGTTTCACACTTCTTTTCTTGGTTGTTGCCCTTAGCCAATTGGTATCCATCCTTGAAGGCATCTTTTCATCTCGTTTGGCCTTCAATGCTATACTTGGAGATTTCTTATCATTTGATATAACCCCTTTCTACATGTAGAAAACCCCACTAGAATATCTCTATTGCCTTTATACCTGACAATGACTCATAGGATGGAAAAATCCAGTCAAAGCCCTTTGTGCTGGTGGGTACATTCTTTCCAGTGGCCGGCTTGTTCGTCTTGCTGGTAGTCATCATTGAAGGATCATAGTTTCTCCACTTCAAAATATACTCCAAGAATTGAAGTTGATGAGTGTCCTCGACACTACATATCAGAGCGTCTTGCATGTTGTTCTTGTTGCCTTCCCACATTGCAATAACGATCAATACCTATCTGCTTGACATCATCTGGACCAGAACATGTGTGCAAGAACAAGCACAGGTCTTTCCGATGATCTCCTCTGATATGCGGAATAACCTGTGTATTCATCATTTTTTATCATTGGAAGGCGTGAGGATGCGCATAGGCTCTACATCAGGCCCCCTAAATAGCTCCAAGGTTGAAACACCATATAGCTGATCAATCTTTGATACAAACAATCGCGGCTGCGATTCTATGAAGCACTACAGAAATAAAAAACAAAGAATAACATAGAGAATACTATCATAGAGGAAGGCGATGCTTGAGAGGATCGCAGACGCGATCCTTGTAAGCATATGGCATGTCTACTTTTTACAAATGGCATGGAGACGCATAGAATTGCAGAACATGGAAATTGTGGCTCTAAGAAGCCGAGGTCACATACACTGGCTGGTAATGTTGTCCTATCGATGTATATAGATGAAAATGCAGAGACAATGCCACATCGTTCAAAAATTACAAGTGAGGGTATCAGATAAAATGTGAAGAGGCTACGACTAAAAAGGATATATACCAAGAGATCGATATTGCAGTCATGGAGATGACCGGGAAGCACGTCTCTCCCTCATCCTTTCTATATGGATGGAAAGAGAACATTCAGAGGTTGAAATTGCCAAGATAATAGCATTTTCTAAGTGCAATATACAGTTGTATTATGATAAAGGAAAAGATTGCTAAGACAAGAGATCCAAATGAAAGAAGAGGGCTTGTGATTGAAAGAAAGGCACATATGACAGCTCAGATCTCGTGTAGAAGTATTTACTGGTCCTGGAGAGCTCTGTCTCACTGCTCTCGAAAGCACGCCTTAATCATTACGCATGATAAAATGGATCAGAACAAGACCATGGTCCCTCGTCTAGAAAAGCTAGCAAAGTCTTTGTGGAGAGGAGAACGCTTGAAGGTCAGCCTAACAGGAGCATTGATACATGGACACGGCATCGGTGCATTGGATCACTTTTCTTTGGACCTTTGGCGTGATGATGGTAACTTTCATGTGGGATCACTAAATCATGCGTTGAAGTCTCTCGAGGATGTATCTAATGACAGTTGAGACCTTTTGAGTGATACAGATCGACCTGAATGTGATTGGGCATTGTCGGTTCTAAACACTGAGGCTTTGAGGACAAAGGTGTCGAATGGCACCAGAAGTGATTTCTCCCTTCTTTTTTTTTTTTTTTTTTTTTTTTGTAGGCAAGCTTTTTTTCATTTTCTATTGATAACAAAAACACGGTACACGACCTTATTGGAGTAGGCTCCACAATAGGCCACATAGAAAATATTTAAGTACAATGGTCTACCAGATATTCATTAGGAGCTCAATAGTCCAAGACTATAAATCCAAGGATAATGTATCATTCTTTTCAGCTGGAAAGAAAGCAGGGGTCACTCTAAGATCTGAGATCGTAGCCATCTGAAGCTCACCACTGCAAAATACAGGCAACTGAAGAGCATCAAGGAGCCAATATCATCCTGCGCGTTAACTAGACCTGGAGCATCATCCTACCCTGCTGTACTACAAGAGATCAGCCCCAATTCCATTTCTGTACTAAGGGGTTAGATGCCCTTTCTTCTAACAGAGCAGCATCTCACACAAGCCTGCCCTAGAAGAAGGGGTGTCCATTCGCTCTCAGGTGCCCCTTCACCTACCGGTATATACTTCGATCTCAAGATTGTCAGCTCGTTCAAAGATCCATGGTACAAGTTTCCCCCGGAATACAAGAACCACAGCTCAATGGTTGAGCAACTGCTAAAGAAACCCGGTCTCCCGCCCAGTGCTTCCTCATTCAGATCCCTGTCTAATCCACACTGTCCAGTCAAATACTAACCCTTAGATCCTAATCCCCCAAGCTGGGAAAGGGGAAGGACTTTGTTTTCTGCCCAAGTGTAATCCCGCCTAGCAACACAGAAGCCATCTACAAAGAACAGAAAAAGGACCCGACTGCCCTATTTTATCTGCACATGGGCTGACAGAATAACACAGCTGAGTCATGTTGATCTTGAAAAAGAAACTTCTTTTTCCAAAGAGGCTTAAAGAATCAAAGAGATTTCTCCCTTCTCCAAAGAGGCTTAAAGAATCAAAGATGCTACCGAGGAGGCTCTACTTGCAGCTTGATAATTGCTCGGGTCAGAACAAGAATAGGTACTTGTTCTCATACTTGTCTTACCTAGTTTATTCGGGAGTTTTTGATTAGGTTCAACTGGGATTCATGATGGTTGGACATACCCATGATGATATAGATGCTCTCTTTGGAAACTACTCGACTCTAATGAGAAGATCATATGCATTGACTATTCTAGAGCTTATGCAACTCTTCAGAGAGTGTAGTTCCAAATATCCTTCATCTTACCTTGTGACTGAGGTCCCTAACTGGAAGGAATTCGTGAAAGGTTTCATCCCTGATAAGAAGGACCGATTATACGGTCATTAAGAACCTCTCCTCTTCAAGTTCTCCATGAAATATGGATGGCCATTAATGTTCTACAAGATGAGGCCTGGGCATAGGGAGTGGCTACCTGAAAAAGGAATCAGGATGTGGAAGAAGGCTGCCAATGGTCCGCCTATGATTCCAAAAGTGTCACACTACAAGAGAACAGTGATTTATTGTCACTTTTTTTGTCACTAAAATATTATGTCCAAAAACTGATGTAAAAGTGACAATAAAAATGACAAAAATAGTGAAATCCAAATGACAGTAATTGTGACAATAGAGTGATGCAACAGTGACAAAAGAAAGTGACAAAAGGATGGTGTAAATGTGACTATAATGTGACAATGGAATGATACGGTTTTGACAAAACCATGTGTCAAAAATTTGACAATAAATTGACTTAATACTAACAAGAGTAATGACAAAAAAATGCTATAAGTCTGACTATAATGTGGCAACAGATGACACAACTATGACAATAGATTGACAAATTTTTGACAAAACCATGTGCCAAAAATGTGTCAATAGACTGACTTTAGAATGACAAAAGCAGTGACAAAGAAATGATATAAATTTGACCATAGTGTGACAATAAAATGTCATAACTTTGACAAAGATGTTAGAGAAAAAGTGGCACAAATGTGTCAATAGTGTGCCAATAGAATGCCTCAAATGTGACAAGAGGGAGAGAAGAAGATGACAAAAAAGTGAATATAAATTGACAATAAGTTGGCATCAAAGTGTCAATACGACGACAATAAAATAACAATAAATAGATTTTGAAGTGACAATATGTAGCACAATAACAGGGGGTTACTTTTAGATTTTTATACGCTTTTTCACATGGTTTTTCTATGATTTCGTTGTTGTATTCGTTGAGGTGTACTAAATAGTATTTTTAGAGTGCACCCTTTATGGGCCATTGATTTTCGTTGGTTGGAACAATCCGAGGGTTGTTGTCTTCCTCTGCATGTGTTTGTGCATGAACACTGCGCATGTGTATGCATGTGCATGTGCATGTGTGTGCATGTGCATGTTCATGTGCATGTGCATGCATATACATGTGCATGTGTATTGTGCATGTGCATGTGCAAGTGCAAGTGCAAGTGCAAGTGCATGTGCATGTGTGCATGTGTGTGCATGTGTGGATATGCATGTGTACTTGCCCTCTTGGATTCTTATTGCCGGAGTGGATTTTACTACCACGAGATGGATTTTTTGCGGTATCTGTTTTTTAATGTTTCTTCAGTTAGCATAATGTTTTGTTTTACAAGGTATTGGTTTCCTGATTCTACAATGTAGTGCTGCAAAACCCCCTTTTGTTTCCTTCCTAAGATTTCTTTGCAGATTCAAGTTTAGGCCCTCTGTTTGCTTCCAACTCTTGGATATTCCCCGGTCACGATTGTTCATAGCAGCCGACCTTTAGCTTCAATCAACAAGCGATTCTTATGCACACAACAAAGGGATTATTCCACCCTTTTTCCATGTCACGCAGATCACCAAAACAAAGGCCACAAGAATGCATTTATATTGTAGGTTTGGAACTTTAATCGAACCATAAGTTGAATCATGCATTACCTTTAAGCTAGAGATGGAACATCCAAAATCATATGGATTGATAAACAATGGTGTCATTGTGAAAGAGAAATAGTTGTAGCGGAAGTAACAATATGTAGCATAATAACGGGGGTTTTCTTTGTGTTGCAAACTTTATGACTTTCGTAATAATGGGATCAATTTGCTCTATCTTTATGGTAACTTTTACTTATGTTCTATTTGTTTTATTGTGATCAAATTCAAAAGCTACAGGTGATGAAAGCCTCAAATAAATTCTAGTTTTTTCCTGGTTTGAATTCTAAAATTTTTGTCACATCCTGGGGAGGAGGGGGGCGTCCCTAAGGCCCCTCAAGGCCAAAAATTTTTTTGCAACACAAACCATTAACATCCAACATATAAAAATTAAATCCCCCAACACATAACAACCAATACATAACAACCATTGACGCCTACAACCAACACATAACTATCATTGACATTAATTAACACAACCATTGGGTCCAACACATTTAAATTAAAATCCCCCTTAAACCCCCTTTGGTTTGGGTGCATATTCACACGGGGGTGACGTAGGGCGCCGAGAGCCCTCATAATTGTATTTTGCACGTACGAAATCAACACCATATAGTATTCCGTTTGAAATCTTATAGTATTTTGCGAATCTTGTTATACAGTATAGCAAATTTTGTACTTGCATACCCCACAAACGAGGAACTTTACGTACGGTATAGATTAAGGAATAAGGGGTGAATATGCCTATCCAACAGCTCTCGTTGCCCGGAGTCACCCCCCGTGTGAATATGCACCCAAACCAAAGGGGGTTTAAGGGGGATGACAAATAAATGCTAATAAACTAACTTTAAAGTGACAAGCCCATAAGAAATTATTTGAGAAGTCAAGATATCATCAATCATCTTCTTGATCATCATTGCCAGGCTCTAATGTAGTACTATCAATCAGACGTCTGCGCCTGGGTACAACATGGACTACAATCCACCATGTTGGGCTAACAGGGTTTTCAAAAAAGAAAACCTGTTCAACTTGTTTAGGGTAAACGAAAGGTTCATTCATCTCTCCAAGAACCTGTGTTGAATCAATTTGGTAGAAACCTGAAGGATGTGATCTCATGGTCTGATTTCTGCCTCTATAAATAACTTTGAACCATTTTGCCTTCAAGACGGTTACATGAAATGAACGGAAGTCAACATCAATAACATCAGTAATTTGCCCAACATAATTAAGGTCACCGGTAATAGGTTGCCGATCACGTTGACTGGCTTGATTTTTTTGTTCAAATTGAGAAGCAATTCCACAGTCATATGTCAAGCGACCTTTGTCGACCTCTATAGCCTGAAGATGGTTTCCATAAGCCCACATTGAATTGTGAAAACGAGCCTGCATTTTAGAAGGATACGAGAAATGAATCATATGCATGTAACACACATTGACAATAAATAGAAAACTGTACCTTTTTAACACATCCAAGTGCAATGTTGAAGCCATCCTTTGGAACATCCTCTCCTTTATCTCGTGCATCTTTCATTGCTTCAAGCAACCAATCACGAGTCATATCCTCAGGCAATTCTTCCAAAGACTCTGGATATAGAATTTGTTTTCGGCCATGAAGTATACTATTTGTAGAACCTCATCGGTCTTATGGAATAAAAATGGCATGAATTTTTGCCATTGAAAAAATTGGCTAGCAAGTTGCCACTTGCCTTATTCCGCTTGTCACTTTGCCTAAATGTGCAAATGTCCATAATGTTTGGCTCATTCTTGAATGTTTGATGGTGTAAATAACCATTTAGCCTACAACTCTACGAGAGCATGTGTTAAGAATATGGGTAAGACATGCCTTATGTTATGTAAAAGATAAGTTGGGGCAAATTTTGCCTTGTATTTTGGCCATATGGCCTTGGCTATAAACCCTTGAAAAAAGCAATGGCTACTAAATTCAAAATGCAAAAATATGTAAAAGATAAGTTGGGGCAAATTTTGCCTTGTATTTATGCCATATGGCCTTGGCTATAAACCCTTGAAAAGAGCAATGGCTACTAAATTCAAAATGCAAAAATATCCCTAAGGCCTTTATGAAGGCAATGGTGTTGTGGCACTATGGGTGATACCATGATATCGGAAACACCTCAATAACATTCTACCTTGGGTAAGGTTTCTTGATGGTGGAAAATATATTGTTGTACTTCACACTATAGCGAAAAAACATTGTTGCACTTTACATGTAAAGGTATGTGCAAGCCTTTGGAATAGCACATAATTTGGTTTATGGGCAAGAGTTGGCATAGTAGTCAAATAATATTCTTTAAAAATAATCCACTTGGGTTTCTTGGCATGCATGCAACATGCATGCAATGCTTTTGTAAAAAGAAAGAGATAAGTGTTTTCTTATTAGGCTACGTTTCTCCTAACAACATGGCAACTGGGGAGCCCATTCAGCCTCCGGAATGGAAAGCGGCGGGCTTGATTCCGCTCAACAGGTCAAGAACAGTAAACGGATCAAATTTTGCATCCTCCCCAGTTGCCATGTTGTGGGGGGACGAAACAGGGTCGCTGATTCCAGGGGTCCCGCTCCCGGTTAGCCTACAACTCTACAAGAGCATGTGTTAAGAATATGGGTAAGACATGCCTTATGTTATGTAAAAGATAAGTTGGGGCAAATTTTGCCTTGTATTTTGGCCATATGGCCTTGGCTATAAACCCTTGAAAAAAGCAATGGCTACTAAATTCAAAATGCAAAAATATGTAAAAGATAAGTTGGGGCAAATTTTGCCTTGTATTTATGCCATATGGCCTTGGCTATAAACCCTTGAAAAGAGCAATGGCTACTAAATTCAAAATGCAAAAATATCCCTAAGGCCTTTATGAAGGCAATGGTGTTGTGGCACTATGGGTGATACCATGATATCGGAAACACCTCAATAACATTCTACCTTGGGTAAGGTTTCTTGATGGTGGAAAATATATTGTTGTACTTCACACTATAGCGAAAAAACATTGTTGCACTTTACATGTAAAGGTATGTGCAAGCCTTTGGAATAGCACATAATTTGGTTTATGGGCAAGAGTTGGCATAGTAGTCAAATAATATTCTTTAAAAATAATCCACTTGGGTTTCTTGGCATGCATGCAACATGCATGCAATAAGAGATAAGTGTTTTCTTATTAGGCTACGTTTCTCCTAACATGATTCAAAAGGGGCATTGAGCATCAAAAGGGCCATTGAGCATTACTATACCATGGCAAGGTATGTCTTAAAAGTAAAGTATTTTTGTATTTTTATATGTCTAAGGCCAAGCCATTTAAAAACAAAAAAAAATGGCACAAAAAAGTAGGGCCTAAAGGACGTTAGGGCTTCTGGTCGGCTACAACAAGTAGCCACATATTTATACGGTCAGATTGCTGAGATGGAGTCTAACTGCGGATTTTTCTAAGGCCATAACCGGCTGTGAAAGATTGATACATCATTTTTCTGATACAAAATAGATGTAAGAGTTTTCAGAGAAACCGAAATACGTTCCGGTTGTTGGCAATAGGCCTGGTGTAATAGAAAGAGGGCAATTGTAATTCCAAGGAATTGGGGCAATTTCGATTCCAAGAAATTGATGCTCGGCTAGCCTGGTGCAGCTTGATCTGCTTTAGAAAATACTGGCAGAGCATCCAGGTAAATTCATGTGCTTTCTAGCATTAACTGAAGCAATAAGATACAGTTAATAGCTTGATTGAATTTCCATGCTAGACTTGTTATTGTGGCACCTTGAACTCCACATCTATGCTAGACTTGTTATTGTCTCACAAATTACAATTAGGGATACCTTAGGGATACTCAAAATAAAAGCCTAACATTTTGCCTCAAAAAATGTGAGATTATACACTCCAAAAAATATGCCCCTTTCAAAAGGGGGAAATTTTAAATTTTTCCAGTTCACTTTCTTTTCAAACC
Organism: Isoetes taiwanensis; assembly: GCA_021234155.1. Lineage (NCBI taxonomy): Eukaryota > Viridiplantae > Streptophyta > Lycopodiopsida > Isoetales > Isoetaceae > Isoetes > Isoetes taiwanensis. Next base: position 9,380,570 of record JAJEKV010000021.1, read on the forward strand.
CCTTTTGTTTTTCCCGCTTTCCTTTTCCAGCTATGGCGCGGAGCTCGAGGGCATTCTTTTGCCTGCTTTCCCTTTCCAGCTATGGCGATGGCGGAGCTCCATGGTGATGATGGATCCGGAGCACTGCGGGAGCTCGGGCCTTCATATCTGTATTTGCTATATCCAGTTTTTTTCCCTTTGCTTAACCCCTTGCTTAATCCATATTTTTGCATCCAGGTATGGCGCTTGGCTGAACTAAGGTAACAAGGAAAAAAACATAGATGTCTGATTCTGCCATGCCATCTGGGAGCTGGAAGCATCTGTGAAAAGGGTATGCGCCTTGTTTTTGCAAATGGGGCCTTCACAGTTTTATGTCTTGAGGGAAAATCATGCAAGAGCAGGGCAGAGGCTGCCGGATGAGCAACTTTGGAGATCTTAATGGGATGCCTAATGCGCAAGGGAATGTTGATCAGCGCTGTTGCTGCATCAGGAGAAGCACCATCATTTCATCTATTGCAATTTGCAGGAGAAGACAACATTTTTGTGACGTCACCATTGCTGGGGATTATATTACTAGCCATGAGGAACTCTTGGACGCAGCAACAGAGGTTTCTGATCTGCTGAAGAGTAAGCAACTTCGTTTTTTGATTGATAAAACTGTATGTATATATTTCGGTATATTTCAGTTTGCGTTGCCATCTGTTGAGTCATCTTGAACAGATTCATATAGAACAGATTCATGTAGCACAGGTTACTAGTTCATGCACCTTATTGATAAATGGTGAATGCATCTATAGAGTTATTTTTGTTCAGTTATTATCAATGTAAAGTCAACTAGCATTATTTGCTAGAGAGTTTTGACACAATAGCACGTGATAAGTAGCCCATTGCTAAATAATGTTTGTACGTAAATTTTGATATATAGCAGCTACCTTTTGATAATAGGGTCTTTAGAGCAATTTTTTATGAGACAGAATGTCAAAATGCAGCAGATTCTTCTAAGGTCTAGCTCCTATGTTACTTTTACCATAAACCCTTTTGGCCAATATTAGCTATGCTCTCAGGCAGTGGCATAACAAAGGTATGGCTATGGCAGAGTAGATGATTTTTTATTTATGCTTTATATTGATTATGGAAAATGTTTTTGTGCATATGAGCTAATTTCTGGATATTAGACTACATTGGATCGTATTTAGTGGTTCTGAACTAATTGTTTGTTTGCTGAAAAACAGGCTGGGACATGGCTCTGGAAGTTCTTCTACAAAAGGAATATGACAAGAGTCTATGTCTTTTCATTTGGCTTGATACTTTTTTGAGGTATAACTTGCTCTTTTATCTAGAATTTTGCTCTTTTATCTAGGATTGCATGCCGATAACTAGATATGTGCATGGTTATATATTCTTGTTTATATTACCGTAGATGATAGAGGCAGATAAACCATTTGAACATGAGTGTTGCTGAAGATGAGTGCTGCTAAACCATTTGAAGATGAGTTTTGCTGAAGATGAGTGCTGCTGCAAAAGCATTTCAGAAGAAAAGAGACCTCCATTCAAAATAAAGTCTAGATACTACCCTGAGGGATTACAGGAGTAAGCGCTTGCCTTCAATACAAAATCTACATTAACCTTCCATGTTCAAGAACTTTGATTTGCAGATCGATTCAAGATTGTTAAAATCACGATTTGGGAGAAACGCCAATTCGTTGAAATCATTGAAAAGATTGAAGGAATCAAATTTTTTTATGATAAGAATGCAATTAAACATCTGTTAGCTGTTAGCGCTGATGAGGTATGGTAACTCTAAACAATTAAGAAAGCATATAGTATCATTTTTTTATAATTATAGTATTGCAGAGTTTAAATAGGTGGAATTTAACATGCATGTAGACTAACTTTGTTGATTTAGCTGTATACCTGATTATTCACATATATATGATGCTCTGATTTTGACAAGCTAAATAGAAATTCATTTCGAGATTGCTATTAAGTTGCACTACTAAGATTGCAACTAAGTTGTATTGTTTATTGCCTGAATGGACTTGTGGGTTCGATTCCTAAAAGGTTTTTTAAAATAAACTATAGTAATCGTATGTATTGTTTCTTTGAGACTACATTAGGAAGAAACATGTTATTATGGGTAAAAACAACATTGTTTCTTTAGAACTGCACCAGGAAAGAACATGTTATTATAGGAAAAACAACGCATGGTTGCACTGCGAACAAGAAAAAAAGAACATGTGGATAATTGAAAAAAACTATGCAAAAAAAATCTTACATTTGAAAACCATGTATTGGTTTTGGATGAAGACCACCTAAACCATATGTTGGATTTGCTAGAAAAAGTGACAAAAAATTACCCAAATATGTTTATAGATGACAAAAATATGTCAAAAATAATTTAGAATATGACCAAATATATGTCAAAACATTGCCAAAAAAGTGACAAACATGGCCTAAAATATGTTAAAATAGGTGTCAAAAAGGTGCCAAGACAACTTAAAATGTGACAAAATAGGTGCCAAAGACTTGTCAGAAAAGTGACAAAAACTCATCTGAAATTGACACAGTAGGTGCCAAAGAATTGCCAAAAAAGTGACAAAAATAGATATAAAATATGACACTCTAGATGACACTAAATTGTCAAAAAACAACCTAAGATATGACAATATAGATGTCAAAGAATTGCCCAAAGAAGTGACAAAAAAATGCTATAAAGATGACAAATAGGGTGTCAAAAATTTGCCTAAGATATGACAATATAGATGTCAAAGAAATGCCCAAAAAAGTGACAAAAAATGCTGTGAAGATGACAAATGAGGTGTCAAAAAATTGCCAAAAAAAGTGACAAAAAACTGACGATCTATCGTCACTAATTTTTGACATTTTTATGGTCACATTTTTGTCAGTTCTCTGAAAAATGCAGTAGTTTACAAAGTGACAAAAAAACTGACAATAAACGCCTATTCTCTTGTAGTGTCACCCAAGGTCATGCAACCATATGGGAGTTTGAAAGATATAGGTGCATTGAGAGCATCTATTGCCAAGTACATGATGCACTAGGCAGTTATCTCCAGAGCAGGCGATAACTCATGGTCCAACATATATATGAATGAGGTAATTGACGATTGATCCACCCTCTTGCGTGTGCTTGTGGATGTGCAGCTCGGTATGGCAGTCATTCAAGATTTCTGGCCCAGCACTAGGCAACAACCATTGGAAGAACCCGAGGATGTGTTGGTGGATGAACACATTGAATAAGCTCCTTACATAAGGCCATATTCATGTCGTCCTAAGAATGCAGTCGAATTTTTTGACCCATATCAAGATATTAAGAAAGGTATGGTCTTGCTCATCATATCACATGATAATTGCCCAACGTGGATGGCTTACACTAAGGAGGACCCAATATAGGATCCTAGTCTCCCCCATTATGAGGAGGTGTTTGTCTCTTGGTGGGAGCCAGTTGCTAAGAAGAGCACCTCATACGCAATGCAGTACAGAGATTGCTGGAGTAAGAAGTGGAGGCCAAATTCCAATGATAGGCCTCGTTGCCAGCATCTCGAAAACATAGACTATGGTTGGTCCATCAAGGACAAGGCACATATGGTTGTGATATACCTTGCAAGTGTAGCGGCTCAGTTACAAGAATTACTGGCCACAGAGGATGGAGAAGATACTTGAGTCTTCAAGGTATATTAAAGCAATTGCTATTCATTAGGCTCTGCATTTTTCAAATTAATACAAGATCTCTTATACATTACTATATCTTATATGCCAGAACATCACTACATTATATATTGTTGAATAGGTGTTGGATACACCTAAAGCACACGATAATCACAGCAGTCACTCGTTGTGACCACGCAAGGTCAATGAGTTAATCTCATAGGCGTCGCGCTCTGGAAGCCATACGAGATGGATTGATCTGCAAATGCATATCTTGTGGAAAGAAATAAGAGCATGCAACAACTATTAAAATCTGTCCAAAACTTCATATCCAGAGCACATTCAATGTTCCAAAATAAACAGAATTAGTACGATTTAATGCTGGAATGACAGTAAACACAATCAGGAAAAAAATAAAAATTTAAAAGACTGGCCTAACATGTATTTAATGCCTTCGGAATGTCAGATTGCAACCATTATAGTATGCTTTTCTGGTAATTCTTTTCACTGACAGAATTGGCCTATGGGGTTAAAAAAATAGTAACAAATTAACTAGCAAGTTATGAACTCTTTAGAAGCAAAGAATCATTCGTACCAACTCTTTGGAATCAGCAAATCATTTGTACTAGTCTGGATAAGATTTTGGCCATCCATTGTGGGTTGGCACTTCAGGCATCCACTGTCTCATTGCCCCATTGACTGATTGGTAAATAAAATCTAAACTGCTTGAGAATTGTTATCGCTTAGCTTGAACATTACTCAACAATTCACTCGTACTCATCGTATTGCTTTGTTCTTGCAAATGCTCTTAATCTACTAGAATGTTATTAGACATCTCTAGGAGGCTAATTTATGTGGGCAAAGCAAACAGAGACCACCATACTGATCAATAACAATTTTGCTTCCTCCTGAATTCTTTCAATGGAATTGAACAATCTGCAACCACATATCCTAATGATGAAAGGGAACATGCATAACTTATATAATGGTTGCAAACCTCAAGAAGGAAGATGCATATCTGCGATCAGTGTAGAACATGTTGCCCATTACTATAAAACGCACTTATTTGAAGATAAAATGCAGCATATAAGGAGGTGTCACAAATGTGTAAATTCATTTAGATACATTATATGTGCAAGTTTCAAGAACAGCTTTGGGGTCTGTTTTGGTCACATTTAACTAGACAAACTACTGGGTTTATTGGCTTGGTGGTCTACTTTAAGCCTGCTTGCTGGAGTTCTCACTGGAACTTTCAACACTACCACTAATTACTAAGATCCATCTCTCACTAATTACTAACGTCCTTTCAACACTATTTCCACTAATTACCAAGATCCATCTATCTCACTGATTACTAAGATCCATCCATTTGTTTCTTAAGTTATTTTTGAAGATTTTAGCTTTGCCCTGCATTTGTGGATTATTTAGTCAGACTATGGAGGTTCCAACTTCCAGCATTATGTTTGAGTAGTTTTTGCTTATTACCTAGTTCAGTGTATGATCAAATCCTTTTATTCGTAATCGAAGGACATTACATTCTAGGGAAAGATCCTTATGCACAAATATCATCATCCGAAGTGAAGTGATGTTGCATTGAGCTGAATATGTTCGATAAACATGAATGATTATACACAACTCCAACGACACCAGATTTTTCAGCAAATTATGGATCATCACCTTGCTACTCCAACGACTAACGAATACAGCAGCTTTAAGCAAGATAGAGGACCTATCAGATAGTTGAATCTTTAGAATTATGGGTGATAACATCCATGATGGGATTGGGATGAAATTTCGAGTAGATTTTTGTCATTTCTTTAGAAAGGATGGACCCAAAAATTGAGCAAAGCTTCAAGGATTGGGAACAAACACGTATGGAGTACTAAAACTACATACATTGATGACAGATATCCAACATATTGGAACCTCTTCGTGAGCTTGATCACCTCGCTAAGAGAGATTCAATAATAGGATAACCGTCGACCATGTATATGACGAGTACCTCCATAGCATAAGGAATAATTCGACCAAATGAAGGGAAGCAATCTAATAAGTCCGACCAACTTCTTAGATGGCATCAACTTAAAGGTGGGACTATTTCAAGAAGGCAATAATTAAGAAAGGGGAGATCCTAGAGTATAGATTAGATCTAGAACAAGAATAATTAATTAATTACATAGTTTTTAGTGTGTCCAAGGAAATGTCATGCTGACTAAACTTTTGGCCATAGGATTTATGTAACTAATTCTTTAATCTGTAACCTTGCACCTCCTAGATGGCAAACATCTTTAAGAGCAAGACTCTTAAGTCTAAATCTAGGCCAGTAATTATGGCAAGGCCGAGTAATTAGCAGCACCAAAGGAACAAGAGTCAAGTTCGACATCAACCTTGAGCGGAGTAAAGTAGAGCATCGGCACTAACTCATGTACTTTGGTAAATATGACCTCATAATAGGCATGGAATATTAAAGCCGGCTAAGGCAATAATTGATTATCATAAGTAAGGGATGTTTATCCCAGCACCAAAGGACAGGTACCTTATAATTAAAGTTAAGGAAGTAATTTCAATCGTGCAACGCATGTCAGTGAAGCAATTACTTAAGTGCATCATGAGGAATGAGGTCGCACATACTTAAGCTACAAGTCGTTGACCCCGACCACAAGAGTAAGAAGGAAGATGCTACTTCGGAACAGTTGCCTCGGCCAATTTTTAAGCTAATCAAGAAGTCCCATGATATACCTCTGAATGAAATTTGAGAGCTTTTGCTCTATAGAGGCGTAGAGACTGAAATCACTCTTGCACCAGATGCAGAGCTCACTAGCAAATCTCTTTATAGAATGAGCACTTCCGAGCTAACAGAGCTCAAGAAGCAGTTGTAGGAGTTGATCGAATTGGGAATCCTTTTGGCCAGGATGGAAGTCTAAAGATGTATATCAACCATTGGTAGCTTACAAGCAAACGAGATAATGGATCAGCCCCAAGAAGCAAGATTCTTCTACAAAATCGACTTAAGGTCGGACAATCATCAAATAAGGAATAAAGGGGGAAGATATTTATAAGACTCCTTCAGAACACGGTATGGGCACTATGACTTCACAAGTAATGCCCTTGAGTCTATCGAATGCTCCACCGACTTTTATGCACTTGAGGAACGACATCTTTGAAGATTTCTTGGATGAGTTCGTCATCAATTTTCTGTGATGACATCGTGATCTACAGCAAATCAATGGAAGAGCATGCAGCCCATTTGAGGAAAGCCCTGGAGAAGCTAAGACGTTGCCATTTATTGGCAAGCTTTTGAAGCATCATTTTGCAATGCCATCTCCATTTCGACAAGCAAATCCAGCAAGAAGATAGAAGAAGCCACCCCCTCTAACATGGAGTTCAAGCACATATGGGCTAGTCTTTGTAAGAGCGCAAGGATAGAAAAGGAAAGAGAGATCTTCAAACATTTTAAAAAGGAAGGCAATCTTTTATATCACAAAGAACAACTATGTGTACTTGAAGTTGACTTGAAGCATCAGGAGTAAGAAAGTTAATCTTCCATGACACGCATAATAGCCCTATTTCTGGCCATGCAGAATCTATAAAGGCCTACTTCAAGATTAGAAGTAGCTACTTCTGGCTGGGCATGAAGAAGCAGATAGTCAGATATATCTAAGAATGTCAGTTGTGTCAGCAGACAAAGGGAAAACAACTTCGAACCTCGGCTGGGAACCTTGGGCGGTGCCAGACACCAAGTGGGAAGTTATCAGTATGGTTTTCATAGCGATCCTTCCAAGGACAACAAGGAGCTTTGTTGCCTTAGATGATTGTGGTAGATAACTTATCAAAAAGGGCACATTCTGCCATGCCGCACCACAGACATAGTTTTGGATCTAGCCTTGTTGTCTACATAAGAGATTTTTTTCAGGTTGCACGAAATGCCCAGGTCGATCATCACCTATAGAAATCCGAAGTTCTTTAGGGCCGTTTAGCAAGACTTCTTCAATACAATCTGCACCAACTTGTGGATGAGTTTTGCTTTTCATTCGTAGTCAAATGGGCAAATGGAGCGAACCAACAAAATTTTGGCGAACATGTTGAGAAATTATGTTGGAACAAGCAATCCAAATAGGCCAATTACATCCACATGGTTGAGTTACGCACAATAATATGAAGCAAGAGCCGTTGAAGATGTCTCCCTCCATGATCAGTTACAGTTATCAATGCTTGACCCCAGTTATGTGGCATAATCTAGTGCCCAAGGTGGAAGTTTCTCAACAACGACAGCAGATATGCAGCAGCTTGTGGTAGAAGTGTGAGAATATCTTCAAACAGCATGGGCACGTCAGAAGAGTCTAGCAAATAGACATAAAACTCCTCGAGGGTTTGTTTTGTTGTGGGAGATAAAGTTTGGCTCAAGTAAAGGTCAAGCAAGTGAAGCTTCGCATCGGCAATTGTAAGTAGCTAGCTCCAAGGTGGACGTGACCCTTCAAGATAACGAGTAGGGAGCCAAGCCTACAAGCTCGACTTACCTACCTACCTTAAAGTCCACAAGGTCTTCCATGTGAGCCTGTCGAAGAGGCACACTCCAAACTCGGAGGAGGTTTTAGAAACTCCAACTTTGTTGGCGAGGACGGAGGAACAAATTAAAATAGTGTTCGAGTTAATCCTCGACAAGGCATTCAAGAAGATGAGAAGGTCTCAATTCCCCCAATATTCGGTCAAGTGGAACCACTTGCCTGTGGAAGATGCAACATGGGTATTGAAGCAGGATCTAGAGAAGTAATACCCGGACTTTATGAAGGACTTCGATGGCCGAGTCATCTCCGAGATGGTCGACACCGACTTGTCAGGTGCTTAGTTAAGTGTATGTCTTAGTATAGCTTTAGTAAGGCATATGCATTCAGGCTAGTAGAGTGCATATGCCAAAGTCTTGGAAGTGTAGGCGATGATGAGATACGCTCTAAAGGCATTCTCTAAGCCAGCACGCACCAAGAGTGTGTATGACCAGGAGGGTCACATGGGAGAAAGAGCGGCATGGTGGGCGATGATGAGACCATCATTCAGATGATCTCTATGCCATGATGCAGGGCACACGCACCTGACCATAGGGGGTCATGGTGAGGTATGAGTAATCATGCGCGATGATGGGATCGTGAGACGTTCCCTAGCTTAAACCCTCAGGGGCATGAGGCACTACGGGTGTACTCAATCAAGGGGATCGTGTACAAGGTAGCACCCGATCATGGGCAATGATAGGATCATCTTAAATGGTCCTTAAGCTCAAATCTTTAGGGGGCCATGATCGAGTGCAAGATAGTAGGATAACCTTGAGCTAGTAGTTCGGCTCAAGGAGGTAATTAGGGGGTGGTCCCCTAAACCCACAAACTTATTAACTTTAATAACGTAATGTGCTACTTGTGCAGGCCAGTGAAGGGAAGCATGGAGGAGGGAGCACGTTACGAGAAGACAGGAGTCATAGATTTTAGACATAACTATGAACTCCTAAATTTTTTGTAATAATATTATATGTGTATACTTTTATAATAATAGTTGTTATAGCTATATAATTTTGTATAACATATAAATATAGCCTTATAATTACATAATAAGTAATTAACGAAGAGTTGATCTTTTCAATAGAGTTAAGTTCCTATATTCTTGTTGTGAGTTTTGCTTGTCATTGCGGGTTTTGTCACCTTAGCGAATCTTTGAGGATAGCATTATCCTTTGGGGGGGGGGAGGGGAGGGGGGGGGGATGTGATGTTCCAGGCCATAAATACGTATATTTCCAGGTCCATCACTATACAAGTCTATCTCCATAGCCTTGTATACCATAAGTTAGTGGCATAGGGTGCATGTCTAAGTTATAACTTAGACACCCTTAGGGTAAGGCCATTTTCCACGTGGCCTTATCCTATTGGGCAACCGCCACACGGCCCAACCCTATTGGAGCCACGTGGCATAACATGTGAACCCTAACCTATAAAGGCCTAAACCCTAATTCTATGCCTCTTTTCTGGCTCCAACAGCCTGGGAACCTTCTTCGCACTCGAAAATCCGTTTCGAGAACCGTTTGCTGTGGCATAGCCTAGCACAGCAGCCCCTGGAGCGTGTGCGCCTCAATAGGAGTTCCTCAGGAGCAGGGTTTGGGTTAGAGTTCTTTGTAGATCATCTGGAAGTTAGGACTCCAGATGAGTTAGCATTACGTGTCTCTAGTAAAGCCTTCCTAGAACCCTCAATCGAGATCTTGAACCCTAATCAATGAACCCTAACTGTAAGTTAGATGTGTATGATTAGGTTTAGATGATATTCTCATTATTATCATGTTATGTGGATATGTGATGTTGGTTGATCATATTTGCTCCTCTTGTATTGGGAAGGGGCCTAGAGACCTAGTAGCCATTACTTAGTGACGGTCCTAGTTTAGACCCGTTAGTTCCTATTATTATGCGGCCTGTGCATAGGAACCCACCGGGCTACGGGGGCTATGATATGACTCAGCACTACGTAACGGGGCTAGAGGCGAGACGAAGGGAGGGCCCCTGCTGAGCGCAGCTACTGGGGACCCCATAGCAGGCTAGGCTTATGGCCGGTCACTTCGAGTGGGTCGGGCATGGGTCCGACACCTCCTGGGGCAATGGTGTCGCCCTGCCTCTCAGGAGCTGCAGGTGGCGGCCTGGCTCTTGTTTTGGGGGGGTTAAGTCGGGGAAGAATCGTGTGTCGCCATGATTCTCTAACCACCCGTGGAACCTCTAGACCCTGGAAGGGGAGATGGAACCCTTCCTGCCTCGACGGACCGGAGAGATGCAACCCGGAGCAGTCTCGATGGGTGATACCATGAGATTGCGTATCCCGAAGGCTAGAGTCGTACTAGAGCCCGATCTAGCCCATCTGCAAAGTATGCACATGAGGGGTGGATGGAGTGGTCAACCCTAGCCATTGTCTCGAGTTAGCCCTGCCATTGTTATGACTCGGTCTGCTCTATCTTGAAGCCTAGCCGTCAGTCTACCTCCCCATGAGTCTGAGCCTTGGGTAGGAGCTCTCATGTTTTACGGCATGTGTTTATCTCTATTGTATCTATGGATGTATAGATGTGCTACCCTTCGAGGTAGTTCAATGTATTGTTATTGCTAGTTCTGACGTTGTTTATGCTTTCGCTGTTATAGGAGCCCATAGGGGAAGGGCGCGCAAGACACCTTCGTGTCCCCTTCCCGCACTAGGGATACCCCAGAGTGCGGGATAAACGGAGGGCCCGTACAGTCGAAGGACCGGATGGGGGATTTCCTATGGAGTGTACGGCCAGGCGCCGTATACCAGAGGAAAATACCAGCCACGCTATTGGACGACTATAAGTAAGAAGATGAGGAAAAAAGCCTCTCCAGTTAGCCGATTTCGAGAGTGGCTATCCAGCAACAGAAATCACTGCCAGTTTACAACCAATAATGGGTTTGGAGCAGTTATTGGTATATTTTGGTATATACTGGTACATATATAGAATATGCCACAAACCCACATGAACGAGGATTTGCCCCCTTAGGGGCAACCCAAAAATACTCTTTGGGTCAACTAGGTTCTTTTTTTGGTATAATTGCAAATTACTCGAATCCTTTTAGCATGCAGTGCACATGCATTTTTGAAAAGAATATGAAATGAATTGGCATTTATCGTCCATAGATAGATAGATAGATAGATAGATAGATAGATAGATAGATAGATAGATAGATAGATAGATAGATAGATAGATAGATAGATAGATAGATAGATAGATAGATAGATAGATAGATACCCAACAATATTATCGCAGTTAGGATTCACCAAGGGGCCTCCATGTGACAATAGCAAAAGAAATGATCCAAACTGCACAATTTAGAATGATTTTTATAGGTTTTGTTCTTTGGTGATCTTATATTTGAAGGACAAGAAACTTTATTCAACAATCAAAAAATTATTACAAAATATAAAATGTTATCTTAGTGAGACATACATCTGAACTAGAAATTATATTCTAGAATGGGGCTCGCATGAAAACAACCAAAAACCTCCATAGATAGGCTTCTCATTCATCTCAGCATATTTTCTACAATGGTGGATAGTGGGTAGCCGCACACATGCGAACTACCCACGAAAAAATAAAGGGAATGCCCAATTATGTAATTTGGACCCCATAGAATACAATGCTAATAGATGTTTGGCTTGTGTACCTGCCGAAAGCTTATCACCGGGATTAAAAGACCCCGCCCTTTCGGGTTTTCGAGGAAAAACCCTAGTGATAAGCCTTCGGCAAGGGGCTTGGACAAACGTAAGGCTGAGAATTCGCTCCTAAAACCCACGAATGGAGAAGTCGAAGCTGCTGCCGCTCGCCAACCTGTACCTGCACATCACCAACACTAGAAAAAATGTGACAAAACAAACCTTCCAAAGTGGAGGGGCTGATCACGCGTGCCACGCGACAATAAACAAAAACCTCTTCAAATACAGGGGCTGGTCACACGTGCCAGGCGACAAATACATTAAAACAAAGAAGGGGGGAGGGTGGGTTCAAAGAAAAGAGAATAAGTTACTGCTGAGAGAGAAGAGGAAGCGCCGATGAGACGTTGATGAAGAACCACACCTAATATAGCGATCTCCCAACCAGAGAAGGCATGCGTCGCATGCATGCATGCAAGACATGCATGCTCGCCCCATTCTAGAATTTCGATCCGATGGCTCGGATCGATGGGATTCTAGAATGGGGCTCGCATGAAAACAACCAAAAACCTCCCGAATAGAAGAGAACTTCCTTATCAAACGGGATCGAGGACGAAGGTCAAAGGATTATGGCTAAAGAAGAGGCAAGGCTGAGAAAGGACATGTCACAGCATGAAAGAAACGCCAAATTGGTCAATCCAAGCAGGGAGAAGCCCCTCCCCTGCATGGTTTCAAAGAAAAGAGAATAAGGTACTGCTGAGAGAGAAGAGGAAGCGCCGATGAGACATTGATGAAGAACCACGCCTAATATAGTGATCTCCCAACCAGAGAAGGCATGCGCCGCATGCATGCATGCAAGATATGCATGCTCGCCCCATTCTAGAATTTTGATCCGATGGCTTGGATCGATGGGATCAAATTTTAGGAGACTACCCTCCATAAAACATCATAGTAAAAACTAGAAATGGAGCCCAACATTGTTGGGCATAGCTAGGAATTGTAAATGCTACACTGGAGCAAATTGTTAAATGAATTCATGTTCTTGAAATCACACAATTAAGAGCATTTGACTACATTCCCACGGGGATTTTCAACTATAGGTTTTTTTTCTTTTGGTTTTTAGGGTCTTCTTTCGCGGTGATGACCAAATCCCCTTGTCAAAGGGAGCATGCCACTCTTTGTTGAATGCACAAAGAAACATTCAAAAATCAATTTATCCAGATGATTGCGGCAAAGTGGCAAAAGCTATTGCATCTAAAAATCATGAATTGCTACCAAGTTAATCACAATATTAAATATATCTAGATGTAAATCTTGAGAGTTATTACAAGACAATTTGGCCGAGTGGTCTAAGGCATTGGATTTAGGCTCCAATCCGAAAGGGCATGGGTTCAAATCCTATAGTTGTCAATGTTCTACATCCATTGATCAAGTTTTCAATGCGAAGATTTAAGTGCACAGATTGTTGTTTATGAAAATGAAAGTTTAGAGGACTCAAATGGAAGAGAACGCATTAGTGTGGATTAAAGGAATGGTACAAATCGTCCAGTTTTTAAAGCTCTTCTTGATCGATGAGTTATACTTTTACTCACGAAAGGGTGTCATGAACACGAGGATAAACGCAGACCCGCTTTTAGTCATATTGAATTTGAATATCATGAATTGCTACGAAGTTAATCATAAAACAAAACATGCTTAAATGTGCATATTGAAAATCATTACAAGACAATTTGGCCGAGTGGTCTAAGGTGTTGGAGGCTCCAATCCGAAAGGGCATGAGTTCAAATCCCATAGTTGTGAATACATCCATTTATCAAGTATTCAATGTCAAGATTTAAGTGTGTATCTTATATTATAAGATTTTGGTGTAAGGATGTAATGCAAACCCTTTAGGATTTTAGTTATATCCATCAAGTGACAAAATCTATTGAATTTGAATACATGAATTGCCACGAAGTTAATCACAGAACAAAACGTGCTTAAATATACATCTCGAGAGTCATTATAAGTCAATTTGATCGAGTGGTCTAAGGAGTTGGATTTGCACTCCAATCTGAAAAGGCATGAGAAGATAAAGAAGTAGTGTGGATTAGAGTAATGGTACAAGTTCTCTAGTTTTTAGCAGCATGCTCTTCTTAGGCGGCGAGTCATACTCTTCATCCATTAAAGGGTGTCAAGAACACAAGGATAAATACAAATGTCAAATGCTTTAGACACTTACTTATATTCATCAAGTGACAAAAGCTATTGCATCTAAAAATCATGAATTGATGTTCTAAAAATCATGAATTTGGGTTCAAATCCTATAGTTGTTAATGTTCTACATCCATTGATCAAGTTTTCAATGCGAAGATTTAAGTGCACAGATTGTTGTTTATGAAAATGAAAGTTTAGAGGACTCAAAGGGAAGAGAACGCATTAGTGTGGATTAAAGGAATGGTACAAATCGTTCAGTTTTTAAAGCTCTTCTTGATCGATGAGTTATACTCTTTACTCACGAAAGGGTGTCATGAACACGAGGATAAACGCAGACCCTTTAGGCTTTTAGTCATATTGAATTTGAATGTCATGAATTGCTACGAAGTTAATCATAAAACAAAACATGGCTAAATGTACATATTGAGAATCATTACAAGACAATTTGGCCGAGTGGTCTAAGGCGTTGGATTTAGGCTCCAATCCGAAAGGGCATGGGTTCAAATCCCATAGTTGTCAATGCCAAGATTTAAGTGTTGGTGTAAGGATGTAATGCAAACCCTTTAGGATTTTAGTTATATCCATCAAGTGACAAAATCTATTGAATTTGAATACATGAATTGCCACGAAGTTAATCACAGAACAAAACGTGCTTAAATATACATCTCGAGAGTCATTATAAGTCAATTTGATCGAGTGGTCTAAGGAGTTGGATTTGCGCTCCAATCTGAAAAGGCATGAGAATTTAAAGAAGTAGTGTGGATTAGAGTAATGGTACAAGTTCTCTAGTTTTTAGCAGCATGCTCTTCTTAATCGGCGAGTCATACTCTGCATCCATTAAAGGGTGTTAAGAACACAAGGATAAATACAAATGTCAAATGCTTTAGACACTTACTTATATTCATCAAGTGACAAACGCTATTGCATCTAAAAATCATGAATTGCTACCAAGTTAATCACAATATTAAATATGTCTAGATGTAAATCTTGAGAGTTATTACAAGACAATTTGGCCGAGTGGTCCAAGGCATTGGATTTACTCTCCAATCCGAAAGGGCATGGGTTCAAATCCTATAGTTGTTAATGTTCTACATCCATTGATCAAGTTTTCAATGCGAAGATTTAAGTGCACAGATTGTTGTTTATGAAAATGAAAGTTTAGAGGACTCAAATGGAAGAGAACGCATTAGTGTGGATTAAAGGAATGGTACAAATCGTCCAGTTTTTAAAGCTCTTCTTGATCGATGAGTTATACTTTTACTCACGAAAGGGTGTCACGAACACGAGGATAAACGCAGACCCTTTAGGCTTTTAGTCATATTGAATTTGAATATCATGAATTGCTACGAAGTTAATCATAAAACAAAACATGCTTAAATGTGCATATTGAAAATCATTACAAGACAATTTGGTCGAGTGGTCTAAGGCGTTGGATTTAGGCTCCAATCCGAAAGGGCATGAGTTCAAATCCCATAGTTGTGAATACATCCATTTATCAAGTATTCAATGTCAAGATTTAAGTGTGTATCTTATATTATAAGATTTTGGTGTAAGGATGTAATGAAAACCCTTTTATGGATGTAAGATTTTATGATGTAAGGTTGTAATGCAAACCCTTTTATATATGGACTAGAAAAAGTGCCCAGCGTTGCTGGGCTTTTCGTCGGGATTAAATTCCAAAATTGGTAGGGTTATTGTTGATAGCATCTAGTGGGACATATATGGTCGTTCCTTAGTTGGGCATAAAATTCTTTATTTATTGAGGTTAAACTTTGAATACAGCTTATAGTTTTTGAATATCCATATCAATCATCTTGCATCCATCACGGGGTTAAATCTGTGTGTCGACTTCGGTTGTCTTGCAAGGCTGTCATAAGTTCTTGTTAAAACTCTGGCACTTTGTCAAAGTGAATTCTACTCTTATCATAGAAAATCCTCATTTGTATATATCCAATTGCAATCACTGAAGGTCAACATTTGTCAATGATTTTTTATCGATCGCAGTCTGGCTTTTTGAAGCTATATATAATTTGTGATAATTCTGAATGTTCTTTTCTGCATCTAATGTAATGTTTATAATTCAGTAATGGTGTTTCCTTAGTGGGTGTGACATGTTGATGGAATAATTCATAGGAAGTATGTGGATGAAACCTACAAATGCTCTCTGTATTTGATTTGAAGAATTTTGGGTATTGAGTTGTGAGGGTTTGAAGATGCCCTCTAATATCAACTCTTCAAGAACAAAATTAAGATGATCATAGTGCCTGACAGAATCTCCCATAGTCTGCTCTTTAGCTTGTTATGGTAGAACATAAGGTAAAAAATAAAAGTTATTTTTTAACTTTCTTGCAGCCAGCTCTATATGAGTACATCATGAAACCATTAATATGGAGTTCTAAAGGTAGATGACCATTGAATTCAGTTCAAAAATGGCTTTAGATGGATGTAATTTGTTCAGTTTTTGTATTTGTAGGAGCGTCAAACTTGACATCCATAATTGGTAAGGAATGAAATTTTTATTAGCGTCTACTTTAGCCTTGAGGGTCTACATTCTAGAGAAAATGTTTGAAGCCTTTCTAATGTAAACCAAATTTTAATATAAAGCTATCCATTTCACCATTATGTCAAAAAAATAACCTTGATATGAGAAAAATAACCATTATTGCTCAAGGTTATAACAAGTTGGCATCAATGTATGATGCATGCTGTTAGATGAGTTCAAAAAACTCGCATTTAGTTTTTACTGCTCAAATTACTTGTCACCTATATTGGTATGTTGAATATCTTCTATTATAAATCATCAAGTCGGGTCTCGATGCAGACTGCTTCAGACAAGGCTTCTTACTTGTTTATCCCTTGCATTTTGGCAAACAATAGACCCTGATTGTTACACTAAGGATGAATGTTACATTCACTCATTTGTGCAATCAGTCCCCGTAGTGACACAGTCTGTTGTTTGTTGAGTCCCCGTAGTGACACAGTCTGCTGTTTGTTGTGGTAAAGAATAACATGAAAAAGGAATGCCAATCCAGATAAAATTGACAAAACAATAACAATAATCTGCATTTCATTTTTGCTCCTAACGTATAAAGACCGGTTCCATGCTCAGGCTCCATTCCTCGGCTTCTTCAACCTTCTGCAACCAAAATTAAGGCATAAACGCGTTCAACAATCCTTCTAAAAGAAACTAATGGCAGAGATAAGATCCTAAACATACAGTGTGCAAGCATATACTATATCCATATGTGAATATTGTCTGGACAAGTAGAAATTAGAAATAGCATTGTTTTCAAGCATAGTGTCAAGCATTAGATACAGAAGCCTCAATCAACTTGCCTGTGCCAGCACAACATCTGCAACTGCTGTATAATCTGTCATATAAAATGTTAGCATCTTCTAATAGATTTCCAAATATAGATGACTCTAAACGAAGTTTAGATTTTCGATGTGGCTTTCCAATCATTATATCTTAAATGAAAACCTTATCTTGCAGGGACAGACTTGATATGGAATATATCATTTGCAGAATTTGCTCATCCGCCAACCAAAACTTTCTCAGCTGTTGGCAAGATAGGGCCTACGTTTTTTCTGGCTGCTACCATGTTCGGCTTTGTCATCCAATTGAGCAGTATTGTCACAGAAAAGGAACTAAAGCTTAGGCAAGTACATATTCCACCCCAGTTACATTTCGCATTACTGCAGAAAGAAGGTGGTGGCCAGACCTGGCCCATGGAGCTACGCACTTTCTGACCTGAGCCTTTTATAAGTGACCACCAAATGTATTTAAAGCTGCTCAGTGAAAGAGTTCAGTGGTTCTTAGGTTTTTGAAATGTTCATGGAATGAACTGAACACAATATTTGTCTTCTGCAGTCTGCTATTAGGTGCCCTTTCTGAATTGCCAAAGAAAGCTTTAACCACTTCATAATGTATGCAGGCGATGTCGATCATGGGTTTACTGTCAACCTGGCTCCTGTGGGAGATTTGTCTATCGTTGGCATCTTCATTACTTCTTGTCCTTGTTGGCATGATATTCCAGTTCCCATATTTTCTCAAGCACAATTTTGGGGTGCTGTTTTTCATTCTTTTCCTGTTCCAATTCAATATGGTACCGTGTCAATTTCCTGTACCACTTCATTAACTGAAGAACTAATTTGAACTTGCCCAAACAGATTATCATTTAGCATGCAGAGTGACATCTGTTGCCCACCAGAGTATTAGCAACTTGATGCATCCTTTTCAGTTCCTTGCCTAATTTCAAAATTAACATCACCTATAATCTCTTTGTGATGGAAACAATCACAACAATTTCCTTTGTTTATTCTGTCATGGCCTTCTGTGAAACACATGCATCTTGACAAAAGTAAGTGAACACTAAAATTGGGCAGGCAGAGAATCAGACTTAACTGGTGGCTAGAAGCAAGAGCATATGAATTGTTAGAAATGATGACGTATAGCCTTTTCTATGGCTGAAGCTAGATAACTGTAAGAATATGAAAAATCTAATATTATAAGAGGGGACTTGTTTACAACTACCTATGCAGGCTTTTCTCTAGCATTCAGGAGTTTGTACAGCCCTGAATTGCAGCAAATACAGAATAATATTCTTCCTTTTCTATGGCTGAAGCTAGGTAACTGTAGGAATATGAAAAATCTAATATTATAAGAGGGGACTTGTTTACAACTACCTATACAGGCTTTTCTCTAGCATTTAGGACTTTGCACAGCCCTGAATTGCAGCAAATGGAGAATAATATTCTTTACAATATAAGGAACCAATAAAGCCAATGAGCAACCATATGCCAGAGTGAGCAAATTTACCACAAATATAGCATGAGACATCTCATTTGAAGTTTAGAATATTTTGATGTAGATTCATCCAAAAGGTTTTGCCTAACTTCTTTATCGTCTCAATGTGCTGCTGGTATGTTCAGTGGGTCACTTGTAAGCATGGTCTGCAGCTCCTTATCTGTTGCAGAACCTGGCCGAAATGAAGATGAGAGCCATGGCAATCAGTCTGTAGCAACCTAAAACATCTGCAAACATAAAACTCTTATCTCATGATAACTCAAAGCTTTACATTGGCATATGTATGGAGAAGAACTATCATATTCCAAATACATTATAAGGTAGCCTTGAGAATGATGTTTATATATGCGATGTACCATATTAGTCAATTTAAAGAAAAAACTGTATATTACCAGGTACCGATGGCTCCAGATGCTTTTAGGATGCTCAAAAATGCCTCCATTTTGCATTGCCTCAAAACAGTTCAAGGACAAAATGCCTTCACTATGTTGTACAAATCAAGTTATCATTATAGTCCATAATGACACATCTGGATCTGGAATGTCAGCAATGGCTTTAAGGACTGCAAGATAAACATAAAGCTGCCATTAGCATCCTATCAGACAAAATAAATGCCACATTACCTTCACCAAGTGTGGCATGGGTTGTAATATCGCACTCCATGTGTATAAACTCAGTGTAGAAATTTCATTGAATGCTGCATTTGCATCAACCAAACTTTCGCAGACAGTAAATAAGCGTAAGCTATTGGAGTATTATAATTCATTCCAGTATGGATAATTATAAATTGCGCTTTTCTAGAATGCCTTAAGCACTTCCACTTATTGCATGCCTGCAAGATGCCATAAATGTATTCTTTGGATATGGAAATCCCCTGCTTCTGTATAATCTCTGTTGTTTTAAGTGCATCATCTAACCATTTTTGTTTTTTGACTTCTTCATAAAGCCTGATGAATGAAGGTAATGATTATACAGAAGAGGAATTTGCAGTGTTCGAAATTCAAAAACTCCATGCCAATCCAGCATTCGGGACTGGCAAGGAACTGCCTCCCATTTCGTGCAAGGAATGAATAAAAAATATCTAGTGAAATCTGTAAGTCTAGAAGAATGAAACCAAGAAAAAAAAATTATCTTGACTTATCTTACCTTGACTGATTCCAATCTCGTGAGCGAAATGCCAGACACGCTCCATCGCTCTTCCTTCAGAAAATTTGTCCGAGGATGCATTGCTTGGGAGGGGTTCTACATACTTTTGATAAAGTGTTTGTCTAACCACCCATATCAAAGGAGCATACAAAGAAATAAGAATTAAGAATGCCGAAATTGAGCTCCCAAATGAAGCTTTTGCAAAGGAAAAACTCCTTTACTCTTGAAGAAAGGGGCTGCCGAAATGCCCAAAAAGGGTTACTGCTGCATCTAAGAGAATGAATGAAAAACCGTTGCGTCCTTTCGGACTTAGAACACAATCAGACGGCCTATAATAAGAGTTCTCAATGCAACAAAATCAACGGCTCAAAGTGCGCACAGACTCCAGGAGCCGTGAGAGAGGTAAAGAGAGAAAAAAAAACCGTCTACTGCAGATAAATCGAAGGGATAAAAATAATTTAAAAAAATTCAACGTGCAAGATTGCGCACAAACTATCACAAAACGCCTTTATTATTATATATAGATTATAAGATTTTGGATGTAAGGATGTTATACTTTTACTCACGAAAGGGTGTCATGAACACGAGGATAAACGCAGACCCTTTAGGCTTTTAGTCATATTGAATTTGAATATCATGAATTGCTACGAAGTTAATCATAAACCAAAACATGGTTAAATGTACATATTGAGAATCATTACAAGACAATTTGGCCGAGTGGTCTAAGGCGTTGGATTTAGGCAACAATCCGAAAGGGCATGGGTTCAAATCCCATAGTTGTCAATATTCTATATCCATTGATCAAGTAGTCAATGCCAAGATTTAAGTGTGTATCTTATATTATAAAGGTTTTGGTTTTGGTTTTAGTTATATCCATCAAGTGACAAAATCTATTGAATTTGAATACATGAATTGCCACGAAGTTAATCACAGAACAAAACGTGCTTAAATATACATCTCGAGAGTCATTATAAGTCAATTTGATCGAGTGGTCTAAGGAGTTGGATTTGCGCTCCAATCTGAAAAGGCATGAGAAGATAAATAAGTAGTGTGGATTAGAGTAATGGTACAAGTTCTCTAGTTTTTAGCAGCATGCTCTTCTTAGTCGGCGAGTCATACTCTTCATCCATTAAAGGGTGTTAAGAACACAAGGATAAATGCAAATGTCAAATGCTTTAGACACTTACTTATATTCATCAAGTGACAAAAGCTATTGCATCTAAAAATCATGAATTGCTACCAAGTTAATCACAATATTAAATATGTCTAGTGTCTAGATGTAAATCTTGAGAGTTATTACAAGACAATTTGGCCGAGTGGTCGAAGGCATTGGATTTAGGCTCCAATCTGAAAGGGCATGGGTTCAAATCCTATAGTTGTCAATGTTCTACATCCATTGATCAAGTTTTCAATGCGAAGATTTAAGTGCACAGATTGTTGTTTATGAAAATGAAAGTTTAGAGAACTCAAATGGAAGAGAACGCATTAGTGTGGATTAAAGGAATGGTACAAATCGTCCAGTTTTTAAAGCTCTTCTTGATCGATGAGTTATACTTTTACTCACGAAAGGGTGTCACGAACACGAGGATAAACGCAGACCCTTTAGGCTTTTAGTCATATTGAATTTGAATATCATGAATTGCTACGAAGTTAATCATAAAACAAAACATGCTTAAATGTGCATATTGAAAATCATTACAAGACAATTTGGCCGAGTGGTCTAAGGCGTTGGAGGCTCCAATCCGAAAGGGCATGAGTTCAAATCCCATAGTTGTGAATACATCCATTTATCAAGTATTCAATGTCAAGATTTAAGTGTGTATCTTATATTATAAGATTTTGGTGTAAGGATGTAATGCAAACCCTTTAGGATTTTAGTTATATCCATCAAGTGACAAAATCTATTGAATTTGAATACATGAATTGCCACGAAGTTAATCACAGAACAAAATGTGCTTAAATATACATCTCGAGAGTCATTATAAGTCAATTTGATCGAGTGGTCTAAGGAGTTGGATTTATGCGCCCAATCTGAAAAAAGGCATGAGAAGATAAAGAAGTAGTGTGGATTAGAGTAATGGTACAAGTTCTCTAGTTTTTAGCAGCATGCTCTTCTTAGTCGGCGAGTCATACTCTTCATCCATTAAAGGGTGTTAAGAACACAAGGATAAATGCAAATGTCAAATGCTTTAGACAACTTACTTATATTCATCAAGTGACAAAAGCTATTGCATCTAAAAATCATGAATTGCTACCAAGTTAATCACAATATTAAATATGTCTAGTGTCTAGATGTAAATCTTGAGAGTTATTACAAGACAATTTGGCCGAGTGGTCTAAGGCATTGGATTTAGGCTCCAATCCGAAAGGGCATGGGTTCAAATCCTATAGTTGTCAATGTTCTACATCCATTGATCAAGTTTTCAATGCGAAGATTTAAGTGCACAGATTGTCGTTTATGAAAATGAAAGTTTAGAGGACTCAAATGGAAGAGAACGCATTAGTGTGGATTAAAGGAATGGTACAAATCGTCTAGTTTTTAAAGCTCTTCTTGATCGGTGAGTTATACTTTTACTCACGAAAGGGTGTCATGAACACGAGGATAAACGCAGACCCTTTAGGCTTTTAGTCATATTGAATTTGAATATCATGAATTGCTACGAAGTTAATCATAAAACAAAACATGGTTAAATGTGCATATTGAAAATCATTACAAGGCAATTTGGCCGAGTGGTCTAAGGCGTTGGATTTAGGCTCCAATCCGAAAGGGCATGGGTTCAAATCCCATAGTTGTCAATATTCTACATCCATTGATCAAGTATTCAATGCCAAGATTTAAGTGTGTATCTTATATTATAAGGTTTTGGTGTAAGGATGTTATGCAAACCCTTTAGGATTTTAGGTATATCCATCAAGTGACAAAATCTATTGAATTTGAATACATGAAGTGCCACGAAGTTAATTACAGAACAAAACGTGCTTAAATATACATCTCGAGAGTCATTATAAGTCAATTTGATCGAGTGGTCTAAGGAGTTGGATTTGCGCTCCAATCTGAAAAGGCATGAGAAGATAAAGAAGTAGTGTGGATTAGAGTAATGGTACAAGTTCTCTAGTTTTTAGCAGCATGCTCTTCTTAGGCGGCGAGTCATACTCTTCATCCATTAAAGGGTGTCAAGAACACAAGGATAAATGCAAATGTCAAATGCTTTAGACACTTACTTATATTCATCAAGTGACAAAAGCTATTGCATCTAAAAATCATGAATTGCTACCAAGTTAATCACAATATTAAATATATCTAGATGTAAATCTTGAGAGTTATTACAAGACAATTTGGCCGAGTGGTCTAAGGCATTGGATTTAGGCTCCAATCCGAAAGGGCATGGGTTCAAATCCTATAGTTGTCAATGTTCTACATCCATTGATCAAGTTTTCAATGCGAAGATTTAAGTGCACAGATTGTTGTTTATGAAAATGAAAGTTTAGAGGACTCAAATGGAAGAGAACGCATTAGTGTGGATTAAAGGAATGGTACAAATCGTCCAGTTTTTAAAGCTCTTCTTGATCGATGAGTTATACTTTTACTCACGAAAGGGTGTCATGAACACGAGGATAAACGCAGACCCTTTAGGCTTTTAGTCATATTGAATTTGAATATCATGAATTGCTACGAAGTTAATCATAAAACAAAACATGCTTAAATGTGCATATTGAAAATCATTACAAGACAATTTGGCCGAGTGGTCTAAGGCGTTGGAGGCTCCAATCCGAAAGGGCATGAGTTCAAATCCCATAGTTGTGAATACATCCATTTATCAAGTATTCAATGTCAAGATTTAAGTGTGTATCTTATATTATAAGATTTTGGTGTAAGGATGTAATGCAAACCCTTTAGGATTTTAGTTATATCCATCAAGTGACAAAATCTATTGAATTTGAATACATGAATTGCCACGAAGTTAATCACAGAACAAAACGTGCTTAAATATACATCTCGAGAGTCATTATAAGTCAATTTGATCGAGTGGTCTAAGGAGTTGGATTTGCGCTCCAATCTGAAAAGGCATGAGAAGATAAAGAAGTAGTGTGGATTAGAGTAATGGTACAAGTTCTCTAGTTTTTAGCAGCATGCTCTTCTTAGTCGGCGAGTCATACTCTTCATCCATTAAAGGGTGTTAAGAACACAAGGATAAATGCAAATGTCAAATGCTTTAGACAACTTACTTATATTCATCAAGTGGCAAAAGCTATTGCATCTAAAAATCATGAATTGCTACCAAGTTAATCACAATATTAAATATGTCTAGTGTCTAGATATAATTCTTGAGAGTTATTACAAGACAGGCTCCAATCCGAAAGGGCATGGGTTCAAATCCTATAGTTGTCAATGTTCTACATCCATTGATCAAGTTTTCAATGCGAAGATTTAAGTGCACAGATTGTTGTTTATGAAAATGAAAGTTTAGAGGACTCAAATGGAAGAGAACACATTAGTGTGGATTAAAGGAATGGTACAAATCGTCCAGTTTTTAAAGCTCTTCTTGATCGATGAGTTATACTTTTACTTACGAAAGGGTGTCATGAACACGAGGATAAACGCAGACCCTTTAGGCTTTTAGTCATATTGAATTTGAATATCATGAATTGCTACGAAGTTAATCATAAAACAAAACATGGTTAAATGTGCATATTGAAAATCATTACAAGACAATTTGGCCGAGTGGTCTAAGGCGTTGGATTTAGGCTCCAATCCGAAAGGGCATGGGTTCAAATCCCATAGTTGTCAATATTCTACATCCATTGATCAAGTATTCAATGCCAAGATTTAAGTGTGTATCTTATATTATAAGGTTTTGGTGTAAGGATGTCCTTTAAGATTTTAGGTATATCCATCAAGTGACAAAATCTATTGAATTTGAATACATGAATTGCCACGAAGTTAATCACAGAACAAAACGTGCTTAAATATACATCTCGAGAGTTATTATAAGTCAATTTGATCGAGTGGTCTAAGGAGTTGGATTTGGCTCCAAATGAAAAAAAGGCATGAGAAGATAAAGAAGTAGTGTGGATTAGAGTAATGGTACAAGTTCTCTAGTTTTTAGCAGCATGCTCTTCTTAGGCGGCGAGTCATACTCTTCATCCATTAAAGGGTGTCAAGAACACAAGGATAAATACAAATGTCAAATGCTTTAGACAACTTACTTATATTCATCAAGTGACAAAAGCTATTGCATCTAAAAATCATGAATTGCTACCAAGTTAATCACAATATTAAATATGTCTAGATGTAAATCTTGAGAGTTATTACAAGACAATTTGGCCGAGTGGTCCAAGGCATTGGATTTACTCTCCAATCCGAAAGGGCATGGGTTCAAATCCTATCTTTATTATAATGTTTTGCCGTGTGTCTTCAATGGAGACCTAAATCGGACGCTTAGGATTTGATGAGCACATCTAACGGTAAAAAAAAAAGTGCCTTAGGTTTTTGTTTGGTGGCCATCGAACAAAAGAGCATCAGGTATGGCTGTCGAACCTCCAAGGAGATGGTCGGCTATGGTTTCCCTTCCAGTAAAGCTACATAATTCAAAATCATAATTATGTAAGTTGCCATTTTCGTATTTATGCAGTTCCGGTGGCATATATGATGAGGCGAGGCATGACATCCCCCCTCCCCTTTTTTTTAAGGTAAGGTTCCGATTAACTGCTCTGTGGGTTTGATTTTTCTGGCAATGAAATTTTTGGCTTTTCCTTACAGATTCGAAAGGAGATTCCCACTAAAATCTTTCGGGCCATTTTACTAGAGTTTTTTCAACTGATTCATGAACCTTATCAAGAAGTCTATGAGCTTGGATAATCTCTGGCTGTTTCGTATGCCGGGATTGAATTTGCTACACTTCCAGATTGGAGATCATTGTGAATAAGCTATGGCAGTTGAGCATATTCCAGCAGGTGTACATGTCTGCTAGGTAATTTAACTCATGATACACACTGAGCTTCTTAGCTTTTGAATCTATGAATGCTTACTTTGCACATCACGGGCATTTATGATTTGCTCTTGAGAAAGTGCAACTACGGCAAAGAAGAAGAAGCCTTTTCTTTGGAGTGAAGAAGTCTCTATTTTACACCAAAAGCTTCTGTGTACCACTGCATTCGTGAATGTATAATCTCCCTTTCCATTTAAACACTCCTCATTCTTAAGCTTTCCTCGATCAATTATCTAATGCATAATCTGTTATGCTGCATAGTTTCAATGCTTGGATTTTCTATGTTTTTGCACAGATGGATAGGCAATTTTAACGTGTTTGAAGAGCATTACTGGAAGGTCATTTTTTGAAGTCTGAACGTTGCCTGGGTTTCCAATGTGTTGTCAGCTTGGGAATGTTTGAATGATGTGGCTGGAAGTGGTTTGTGCTGGATATCCAAACCAATCTATGGCATCTCTACAAGCAATGAGCCGAGAAATCTTTTTTCTTCTCTCCTTGCTATTACTTCTGTTTAACATTGAGAATCCCTAACAGGCTGTAGCACAATCCATCTCCATAAAGGAATGGGTCCAGGTATGGTCTTCCAGATTGAATTTGCTACACTTCCAGATTGGAGATCATTGTGAATAAGCTATGGCAGTTGAGCATATTCCAGCAGGTGTACATGTCTGCTAGGTAATTTAACTCATGATACACACTGAGCTTCTTAGCTTTTGAATCTATGAATGCTTACTTTGCACATCACGGGCATTTATGATTTGCTCTTGAGAAAGTGCAACTACGGCAAAGAAGAAGAAGCCTTTTCTTTGAAGTGAAGAAGTCTCTATTTTACACCAAAAGCTTCTGTGTACCTGGTACAAATCGTCCAGTTTTTAAAGCTCTTCTTGATCGATGAGTTATACTCTTTACTCACGAAAGGGTGTCATGAACACGAGGATAAACGCAGACCCTTTAGGCTTTTAGTCATATTGAATTTGAATGTCATGAATTGCTACGAAGTTAATCATAAAACAAAACATGGTTAAATGTACATATTGAGAATCATTACAAGACAATTTGGCCGAGTGGTCTAAGGCATTGGATTTAGGCTCCAATCCGAAAGGGCATGGGTTCAAATCCCATAGTTGTCAATGCCAAGATTTAAGTGTGTATCTTATATTATAAGGTTTTGGTGTAAGGATGTAATGCAAACCCTTTAGGATTTTAGTTATATCCATCAAGTGACAAAATCTATTGAATTTGAATACATGAATTGCCACGAAGTTAATCACAAAACAAAACGTGCTTAAATATACATCTCGAGAGTCATTATAAGTCAATTTGATCGAGTGGTCTAAGGAGTTGGATTTGCGCTCCAATCTGAAAAGGCATGAGAAGATAAAGAAGTAGTGTGGATTAGAGTAATGGTACAAGTTCTCTAGTTTTTAGCAGCATGCTCTTCTTAATCGGCGAGTCATACTCTTCATCCATTAAAGGGTGTTAAGAACACAAGGATAAATACAAATGTCAAATGCTTTAGACACTTACTTATATTCATCAAGTGACAAAAGCTATTGCATCTAAAAATCATGAATTGCTACCAAGTTAATCACAATATTAAATATGTCTAGATGTAAATCTTGAGAGTTATTACAAGACAATTTGGTAGAAAGTGGTCCAAGGCATTGGATTTACTCTCCAATCCGAAAGGGCATGGGTTCAAATCCTATAGTTGTTAATGTTCTACATCCATTGATCAAGTTTTCAATGCGAAGATTTAAGTGCACAGATTGTTGTTTATGAAAATGAAAGTTTAGAGGACTCAAATGGAAGAGAACGCATTAGTGTGGATTAAAGGAATGGTACAAATCGTCTAGTTTTTAAAGCTCTTCTTGATCGATGAGTTATACTTTTACTCACGAAAGGGTGTCACGAACACGAGGATAAACGCAGACCCTTTAGGCTTTTAGTCATATTGAATTTGAATATCATGAATTGCTACGAAGTTAATCATAAAACAAAACATGCTTAAATGTGCATATTGAAAATCATTACAAGACAATTTGGCCAAGTGGTCTAAGGCGTTGGATTTAGGCTCCAATCCGAAAGGGCATGAGTTCAAATCCCATAGTTGTGAATACATCCATTTATCAAGTATTCAATGTCAAGATTTAAGTGTGTATCTTATATTATAAGATTTTGGTGTAAGGATGTAATGCAAACCCTTTTATGGATGTAAGATTTTATGATGTAAGGTTGTAATGCAAACCCTTTTATATATGGATTATAAGATTTTGGATGTAAGGATGTTATACTTTTACTCACGAAAGGGTGTCATGAACATGAGGATAAACGCAGACCCTTGAGGCTTTTAGTCATATTGAATTTGAATATCATGAATTGCTACGAAGTTAATCATAAACCAAAACATGGTTAAATGTACATATTGAGAATCATTACAAGACAATTTGGCCGAGTGGTCTAAGGTGTTGGATTTAGGCAACAATCCGAAAGGGCATGGGTTCAAATCCTATAGTTGTCAATATTCTATATCCATTGATCAAGTAGTCAATGCCAAGATTTAAGTGTGTATCTTATATTATAAAGGTTTTGGTGTAAGGATGTAATGCAAACCCTTTAGGATTTTAGTTATATCCATCAAGTGACAAAATCTATTGAATTTGAATACATGAATTGCCACGGTTAATCACAACACAAAAAACGTGCTTAAATATACATCTCGAGAGTCATTATAAGTCAATTTGATCGAGTGGTCTAAGGAGTTGGATTTGCGCTCCAATCTGAAAAGGCATGAGAAGATAAAGAAGTAGTGTGGATTAGAGTAATGGTACAAGTTCTCTAGTTTTTAGCAGCATGCTCTTCTTAGTCGGCGAGTCATACTCTTCATCCATTAAAGGGTGTTAAGAACACAAGGATAAATGCAAATGTCAAATGCTTTAGACACTTACTTATATTCATCAAGTGACAAAAGCTATTGCATCTAAAAATCATGAATTGCTACCAAGTTAATCACAATATTAAATATATCTAGATGTAAATCTTGACAGTTATTACAAGACAATTTGGCCGAGTGGTCTAAGGCGTTGGATTTAGGCTCCAATCTGAAAGGGCGTGGGTTCAAATCCTACAGTTGTCAATGTTCTACATCGATTGATCAAGTTTTCAATGCCAGGATTTAAGTGCACAGATTGTTGTTTATGAAAATGAAAGTTTAGAGGATTTAAATGGAAGAGAACGCATTAGTGTGGATTAAAGGAATGGTACAAATCGTCCAGTTTTTAAAGCTCTTCTTGATCGATGAGTTATACTTTTACTCAGTTTTGAAAGCTCTTCTTGATCGATGAGTTATACTTTTACTCACGAAAGGGTGTCACGAACACGAGGATAAACGCAGACCCTTTAGGCTTTTAGTCATATTGAATTTGAACATCATGAATTGCTACGAAGTTAATCATAAAACAAAACATGGTTAAATGTGCATATTGAGAATCATTACAAGACAATTTGGCCGAGTGGTCTAAGGCGTTGGATTTAGGCTCTAATTCGAAAGGGCATGGATTCAAATCCTATAGTTGTCAATATTCTACATCTATTAATCAAGTATTCAATACCAAGATTTAAGTGTGTATCTTATATTATAAGGTTTTGGTGTAAGTATTAGGGTTTTTTTGAGATTAAAAAAGGGCCTTCAAAACATGCCAACTAAGCCAAATGAAGATAAATGAACTACCAATCAGAAATCAGAGCCTGACGGGTCCAGTCAGCAAAACTGTTATAACTAACTCACTGGATCACATTTTCTAGTATAACTATTGATAGAAAAGTCCAAATGAGCTCTCGTTTAATGCAATAGATAGATCTCGTTGAGATCTTTCCAACCTTAGGTGCTTTGCACATATTCAAATCCCATAGTTGTCAATATTCTACATCCATTGATCAAGTATTCAATGCCAAGATTTAAGTGTGTATCTTATATTATAAGGTTTTGGTATAAGGATGTAATGCAAATTCTTTAGGATTTTAGTTATATCCATCAAGTGACAAAAATCTATTGAATTTGAATACATGAATTGCCACGAAGTTAATCACAGAACAAAACGTGCTTAAATATACATCTTGAGAGTCATTATAAGTCAATTTGATCGGGATTTGATCGAGTGGTCATTAGGGCGGATTTGGGGTCTCAAAATGGCCTCCTATCAGCCATTCCACGTCATATTTCCGCTCCTTTTTTCCCATGCCACCTAGGATACCAAAATCTCATCATTACAGATTTACTTGGAATATTCTCCCGGAATAAGGGGGATCGCGCATTCATGGCGCCATATGTATTTAATTATGTTGGTTGTCAGACAGACTGATGCAACACGTGTCTCTTGGTTTGTCAGATATCAAGCGTGCGCGTCACCGATTCTTGCGCTATTTCATTTAGAGGCCATGGCCATACAAGCTTCCCGCCTTCCACATTTCAAAATTTGAATGTGTAGGTTGAAGCTTTATATCAGACTTTCATTTCAAAGGCTTGCGGCTGCTATTTGGGTGGTGGTTCACATGGAGAAGTTTAGGCCCTCTGGCGAGTTCTAGCGAGTCGGACTTCGATTAAAAATTCAGCCTTTGCATCAGCTACGCGAAATTGGATCTTCGCGGGGGCTGATTTTCTAAAACGGGGCTGAATTTTTTTGCTCAGCCCAAGTTCAACGGGTTTTAAGCCGGTAACCCGCGATTAAGCCCATGTGAACCCGGCAAGATAACCGGGATCTTTACTTCATCCCAATACAGGCTTCCCACCCCCTACAATTCGAAATTTGAATTTGCTTAATGTATAAAAAGCATGGATTGTAGGAGAATGGACTTTTCGATTTCCATATGCACGTTGCAAATTTCAAAAAAAAGGTTAGTAATGCGGACGTTCGGCTCACACGGCTTAATTATCTTTGGGGCATACAAATTGTACACCTTCATTTCAAGGCCCGTCGGCGATCCACGCATATGGAAGCTCCAAATGATGTGTGGATAAGGATCCAACTGACTCACGAATATGCTCCAGTCTTCAATCGCAAAAAAGGACGTCTAAAAAATAAGAACTTAGGCCTCGACGTGTTGCGTCTTGCAGGCTCAAAAAGTGTCGACATTTGGGCAGATGGCAGTTTATATCCATTGGATCCGTTGAGTGGCAAGAAACCGTCATTTCGGGACGTTTCAAGTTTAGTCCGATTTTGTGGTGACGGTAACTCTGGCCTCCTGGGATATTGTGAGAGATTGAGAGAGGATGAAGGCATTCGGAATCGAATACAGTTCCTTGAGATGAGCTGCTTCCAATAAGGAAGGGGAAATGTCCGTGAAGATGCTAATAAATGACATTATACTTTGCAATGCGAAGGGTTTATATAATCCTTGAAGTACAAAGGTTATGGTGTTTGTGTTTAGATACCTCTAATACAAGAAGTCTTTGACTACTTTTCACAATAGATTCCTTTAAAAATCTATTGCTATTTAAATTATAGCAAAAATGAGTCTTGAAACTCTTTAAGTAGTAGAAGAACTCTTTGACTAGTTATCCATTTGATGACCATTTTTTAAGAAAATATGATATGTGACATTCTTATATACAAACATTCGTAAAATTTATGAACATTGAAGGTCAAAGCCATCCTTGTTTAAAGAGGATCATATGATCACGAAATCTTCATGCTTGTAGTAATTGCATATAAGAAATTACCTTTGGGTGTGATCCTTATGTAAAAAGTAAATAGAAACACAAATATTGAACTTACAACTTAGCGTAAACAAATAGTATTTTAATAAACCAACACTTTACATACTAACACTTTACACTTTAAATATGATATTTCTTTCTTTCCTTTTACTTGAAAGCTATTTTTTTTTTCAAGATGGATCACACCAAGCGAATAATACATATGCAAAAAAAAGGGACACACTAAATTCGCATGGTGTGGTCCACTTTCTTATTTGTTGTCAAATTAAAATTAAACACAAGTACTCATTCCTATTTGTATCTAAAATGCTTTACCACTCTTAAGTACATAAGTCATTATACCTTTCAAAGAGCATATTATTTTTCAAGAAGGATCACACCAAGCGAATAGTACATATGCAACAAAAATGGAACACACTAGATTCGCATCGTGTGATCCACTTTCTTATTTGTTGTCAAATTAAAATTAAACACCAAGTATCCCTTCTCATTTAATGCTTTACCACCCTAAGTGCATAAAGTTATTAGTCCTTTTTAAAGAGCATATCTTTTTTTAAGAAGGATCACATCAAGCATCCTATTTGCATCTAAAATACTTTACCAACTCTAGTAGTACATAAAGTTATTAGCCTTTTTCAAAAAGCAAACACTTTATCAATAAATGAGCACGTCACATATCCACACTTAACTTCAAATAAGACACATATATATTTCTTTTATTAAAAGATAATCAAAGTAATTTTACTATAGGAAGTCATCTTTTTCCAAAAAGATCACACCAAGCGAATTTTGTATAAGCTAAAAGGTTGGAATATACTAAATTCGCATGGTGTGATCCACTTTCTTGTTTGTTGTCAATAGATAATAACACCAAGTCCCTCATCAATAGTCTCCCATTTGCATATAAAATATGTATCATTCCAAGTTATATTATGTTTTGAAACTCTTATTGATATGGACATTGACACTCGCAATCATCTGGATAAATTGATTTTTGAATGTTTCTTTGTGCATTCAACAAAGAGTGGCATGCTCCCTTTGACAAGGGGATTTGGTCATCACCGCGAAAGAAGACCCTAAAAACCAAAAGAAAAAAAACCTATAGTTGAAAATCCCCATGTTTTATGAACTAAACTTTTTCAAAGAGGGTCCCAAAGCAAAATACAAACACTTAATCAATAAGCCAACACTTTACCAACAACCAAAGCTTTATTAAATAAGATTTTTATGTTATTTTATCAAACCTAACAATGTTTCCATATGTGACACTTTGAGTTAACTGATCCAAAGGCTCATGAAAGCGACATTTTATACAATATATCTTTGGAGCTTTTGTGTCGTGGCATTAGTAAACACCTCTAATGGCGCAAATATTTTGTAACTCATTTTTTCAACAACCCTGGATGCACGTCTTATCAAACATTTCTTCATTGCAAGGACACCATTCTCATAAGGCTTGCACAATTCGCTTAAAAGAGGTCATGGGACGACTTTCAAGCTCGGCTCCCACAACTTTACAACGTAAAACTAGATGCCCATTGCCCTGAATGTATATCTTGGAAAAGCCTGTCTCTTATGTCCATATGTTAGACAACAACGATGCTAGTAATGCTTTCCCTAGTCTCAAATCCCCGACATCTGATAAATATAGCCCAAAGAAAAATATTTGATTCAGTGAGTGAATATAAATCAAGAAGAGGGAAGAAAAAAAAGAAGCAAGGATCACATGACGCTGAAATCTCACTACACATTTACAAAGTGCATATGCATTTTCGCAGCATGGTGTGATCCATGTATTATTGAGGGTGCAAATTTGCAAATATCCTCCTCTTCAAATCCCTTCCCCCCTCCCTTCCCTTTTTTTTTTGCAATATACTATCCATAGCATTTATTTTGAACCCTATAGTTCTACCTATTCATTGCGTATGAATGTCGCTCCGGCGATGTAACTCCATAGTCACCCTTCGTTAAGGATAACATTCTCACCCACGAGCCTATGGATAGATATCCTTCCACCGTCAGATCGATCGGTCGTTGAATTGTAAGAATGAATGGCAGGGAGCAATACGATGAATGGGAAGAGCTGAAAAGTAGGAAAACTTCAGAATGAAAATTTGGGTAGTAAAAACATGGCATGTAACGTACGTTTGCTTGTCCACACATCGCCTCGCCGTTGTTGCTTAACTCTATGCTCGCCCCGCAAAAACACAGACACTATTGGAGACTTGGATTCCAAATGAAGAGCGAAGGCGGAGAGGATGCACGTAGCGGTGCTAATGTGAACAATGGAAATCTTGGTGCCAAAGTTTGATAAGGTGGTTGGTGCATGTGGGCATGTGCACAGTAGGCGGGAAAAGTAGCCATTATTTTGGTCCGCGATACGATTTTCGAAAAATGCGGGCCATTAATGTGGTTGCAATGAATGCACAAACATGTCCTATGAAATTTCGCCATGTGGATGCCAAGTAAGCCTGCTCCTCTTTCTACTTGCCAACTAATACTGACTTTGGAAAAAAATGCGCAAACATCATTGGTCGCGAGAAACATGACGTGGAATTCTGGCATCCAAGATATGGGCCATTTTCAGACCCCAAATCCACCCTAATGCTAAGGAGTTGGATTTGCGCTCCAATCTGAAAAGGCATGAGAAGATAAAGAAGTAGTGTGGATGAGAGTAATGGTACAAGTTCTCTACTTTTTAGCAGCATGCTCTTCTTAGTCGGCGAGTCATACTCTTCATCCATTAAAGGGTGTCAGGAACACAAGGATAAATGCAAATGTCAAATGCTTTAGACACTTACTTATATTCATCAAGTGACAAAAGCTATTGCATCTAAAAATCATGAATTGCTACCAAGTTAATCACAATATTAAATATGTCTAGATGTAAATCTTGAGAGTTATTACAAGACAATTTGGCCGAATGGTCTAAGGCGTTGTATTTAGAACCATCATTCAATTAAATTGGGTTTATGTCTTAATTTTGGGACAAATTTCATATTGCATGTTTTTAGTAGCATATTCAAATTCACACATTTCACCTCAAAATTATGAAAACGTAATATCATGTTATTTACAAAATAGTCAATATTTCACAATATAACACCATATCATAAAAACGTGATAACAACAATTTACATAGTTATTCAACTTTCTTCAAGCAATGATATCATAGCCTTCTTCCTGACATCCTGAGGTATTGTAATTCTCGCATTTCTAGCTGGAATAGTGTTTGGACTCCATGAGTACAAAACACTTTCATAGTCTAGCCAAAGATCATGATCACTCGGATTTCTCCTCCATTTCTTTGTCCAACAATCTGAGTACCTTTCTTTATCCGATACGTTGGTCAACTGATGCACTGGACACCACCATTCCACCCGCACTACCTTCTTCTTTGCAAATATCAGAGATAGTGAACCCCAACCACACTGGATATGTATCTAAATCTGCTGGCTTTACTACCACAAATTGGTGGCATTCCAAGTCAGTGGAAGGTTCATAAGCATCCATGCCTAGAAACTTTGGCCTATTGTTCTTAGGACCAACATAGTGTTTGTCAGAAGGAGGAGGAGCATATTGCTTGCGAATGCTACTTACAGTGTCATCAAAATCCTCAGCACCTACTAAGGTCTTCCACCTAGTTTTAGGCAACCACCCTTCTTTCAATTCATCTGAGGATGTGTCTATCTCCCCCAACAGGTTAATCACCTTCTTCCAGTAAGCCACCAAGGCACGGTTGGTGTCATCTGGATTGGTTTGCCAATGCTTTATATAGTCTTGGATTCCTTCCTTAGTCAATCCCAATTGCTTCACTTCTTCAGTAGGTTTTAAAGCTTTTGGTTGACCTAGAGGTATCATAGGCTTGCCATTCTCATCTCTACGCCATATTTCCTCCCCTCCTCTCCACTCATCCTCTGAAGGTCTCATCTTCCATTGGAAGATTGGAATCCCATCTCTCACCCAAAAAGTGAACTGCAGAGGCCTAGAATGACCTTCAAGATCCAATGTATAACCATCCACAAAGCTCTTCCAATCGGGCACTTCTTCTATGAGAGAAGCTATAGGGTTTGGAGTAGTGCATTCATGCAAGATTTCCATTAGCCTAGGAAAGTTGGTCACCGCTTTGTTTGCTTCAAGATACAACTATATTTGCCAAATAATGCATCCACATCCTCATGGGTATGCCCGGGCATAAGAAACCCTAAATTAACTCTTTCAAATATCCCCACAAACAATTAAGTAGGATAGGAAAGAAAACATCCACTGTTCTTATTTTGGCCAAGACAATTATCAAGTTGCAAGAGAAACCTTTTGGGTAGATCTTGAGGTTTAGCACGTGAAGTTGAAGCTCCAACATGTTCATTAGACCCATGCTTCCTAAACCTTGCCTTGCTTTGAACTTTTCAATATTGTTAGGGTTTCCATCTAACAATGCTCTATGTAGTGCCTCGGCTAGTGTAAAGGTCCCGGAGGTGACCATTGTATCCATTTTCATAGTTTCTCAAACACCTCATGATACTCCCAATATGAAAATCTGGACCATCACTCCACAACTCCAAACTAAAATGGCCATAGTAGGTTTGATTCTGCCCATGCAAGATTGCCCCTCGGGCATTGAGATCTCAGAAGGGTATGATCTTCCACATGACTTTGGTATGTACTTGAATTGTGGAAGACAAGTCTTTTGTTGGTCCATCTTGTCATGTATAATACATAAATAGTTATTGGGTTCCAATGCATAAAGTCCTCCACATCCAATAACATGATCTACATGATAGTTGGTCACCATATGGTCCTTCATATGCTCCCCTTATCCTAGCCCTTTGACTAGGTTGCACGCCTTATCAAGAGTCTCCTTCAACTTAGCACATAAATTGCACTTTGCAAAGTTGTTTGAAGTTGCTATGGTGACATGATTGAAATGCTTCTTCCATAACCTACTAAAGCTAGGTTGGGATATTGGAAGAATTCCCAATTCTCGTAGGGAATTCACTTCTTCCAAAATACTCTTTTGAGTACAATGTGATGGCAACCTTTTCTCAACAACTGCTCTTCCCTTTTCATCCCTTCTACTTTTGTGTGGCATAGACTCTTGCATTGAAATCAATATATTTTTCAAATATCTCCCCGGCAGCCAAGGTCCTAGCTGTTGGTCTCAACAAACCATTATTTCCATGTAAAGCAATCCCGTTCCCCCTCTGCTTTTTTTTGCCAATTATGCCATGAAGAAGTTGGAACCGCATGGATACTCGCCATGCTTTTGCACATATCCATTTGCCTAGCAAAGGGTATCTTTTTCTGCTTGGGTTTCTTTCATCTTGAAGTGCATGCTCAAGATTGTGTACATGTAGGTCCTCCTCTCATCAACAAGTACTCTTGAAAAGTGGCTCTTGCTTCCACCAATTGTTCTATCGTAAAAGAATTGCATACAAGCACTCCAACAACAATCCGAGCCCCTAACCTTCACCATTGTCTCACGCTTGGTGTCACTATTCAACTTGGCTCTTTGCTAGGATAATGTCCGGCAACCGATACTTCTCCCCTTTTGCCTAGGTTTAGAGTTCCAACAGCCAATGGATCAATATCAAGACAATCATTGTCCCCAACAACCTCAGGCTCTGGAAAAATATAATCCTCCACAAATTGAACACTACTTATAGGCCATGCCATGATGCAAGGAACCTCCAATTGCTTGACACAACCAAAACATTCCTTGTCACCCAAACCTTTACCTTTCCAGTTGTCTTCCAACATCGAAATTGCAATACCAATATTGTCTTCCCCTAGCCTTTCATCATTAACAGCTTGACCAGGATCTGCTAGCACAATGACTCCTTGGCATACTATTTCCTTGTTGCACTTGTGCATGATTCTCACCTTCTTGTTCCTCCATTGCACCCTACTATAGAGGACTAATTGTTTTTCTTCAACATTCTTGCTAGGAGTTGGCTTTTCATTGATATTGCTCTTTTCAATATGTTGCACACCATCTTGAGTTGGAGAGGCACCATTGACCTAGGCAAATTGCACCCTTTTTAGTCAATGAGTAGGAAAAAATTATTACACCATAAGATAAAAAAAAGTACGTACATTTATGGAATATGTAGAGGTAAATCAAATTTTTTTAAAAGCAAGAAATTCCTTGGAAATAGGTTTAATATAATAATAACAATGGGCGTAAACGAAATCATTTAAAACAAGAATTTTTGTGGCAACAACAAGGAATTGATATTATCCTAATTTTAATTATCGAAAATTTGGATATATGATTACGAAAAGACATATAGCTGATGGACGTGAGAATTTATTATCCATAATAATATACCCTAGATGATATAGCTGGCGGGAATTTCGTACGCCTGGCGTGTTATTTGAGGCAATAAATTATTCACGCTAATTTCTAATTAACCCTATATAAATCCAGTTCACGCTCTCAAGACCTCCATTCGTCCAAATTTTTTTTTACGCCCATGAAGCGTTGCCCTCGGCCTCGCCGAACTTCATGAAGAACCCGAGGTCTCGTCAAAGAGATGTCGGGTTGAAGAACCCCCTCTGTTCCCCCCCCTCATAGATTTTCTTGCCCAATTCTCCTTTGATTCCTCCTCTGATGAAGAGGAGGAAGAGGAGGAATTGGACATGGAAGAGGAGGAGTTGAGCTTCTCTGATTCCTCCTCTGATGAAGAGGAGGAGTTGGAGGAAGAGGAGGAGATGTCCTCTCAAGAGCACACGACCGCTCTGCTTCAGGGTTGGCTTGACCCTGAAACAGAGAATGAAATCTCTGAAGAGGAGGAGGAGGAAGAGGAGGAGGAGGCGGAGGAAGAAGATGAGGAGGAAGGTCGACAATTCGACCAGTTTTTAGAATGGTTGAGAGATGAGCCAGGTTTGCATGTCTGCTTTTATTTTTTTTTTTCACCTTTCTTTCTTTTCTAACACCTTTCTTTCTTCTTTGTTGCAGACGTGGAAGATCAATGATGCAGATCCCGGGCGGCCCCTTTTGTTTTTTGGTTTGCTACAGAAGCTTTGGACACGCCTCCGGGCATATTTTTCATGTAATTTTGTGAAAAGCCTTCCGGGCACGCTTACAAGCCTTCGGCTTACCTCTTTATTACATATAACTTTTATGAATGAAATCAAACAGTTTTCATAAAATTTTCTTCAAACAGTGTTCTTCGAACAGTTTTTCTGTACATAAAATTATTTGAATTGAATCCAACTGTTTTCTCCAATTATTTTGTCTCCTGTTCGTCTGCTGTTTTCTTTAAAATTTTGTATCTGCAAATTTTGTCTCAACAAAGTCTCGGGAACACTATAAATCAACCACATGAGAAATCTCTGATTCATCACAGTAACCATAGGAAATTTTCCTATACGACCTAAAACAATTCCCCAACCTTACAAGTCATTTTTTAGCCTTGATAATTTTGCTTTTAAAGTCATTTTTAATTTAGCCTATATAAAATTTATAAATTCTATTTTTTCGAATGCAATAAGTGGAATAAAATGCCGTGAGAATTTATTGCATGAAATGCAATATTCTCCATATATACCATATACATGTCATGTCTCAAGGGAAGACCAGCGCCCGGCGTGTTAATTCAAGCAATCAATTATTCACGCTAACTTATTTCTAATTATGCCTATATAAATTCATTTCACGCTCTCAAAGTTCCTACATTTTCTTCCTTCCTTCATACAATTTGCGGTTCTTACTACCGTGTTTGGATCCGCCCTCCAAAATCTTGGTGAGCAGCGTTTATATTCAAGAATGTTAGATGTTTGGTTTGGCAATTCCTAACTTACTAAAAAGACTCCGCTTCAGAAGCATCTGTAGAAGAGGGACTAAGGTCTCAAGAATCGAAAAAGCCTCGAATTAAAACCACAAGCATAGTCCTCCGTTCTTCGAATCCTTCCAGCCTCAGAACTCAAGGTTAGTTTTCATTTAGTTTTAAGTTGCATCTCAATGGCAGGTTTAATCGTAGAATGAAACATAACAAGTTGCCCCCTCCCCTCCTCCTCCCCCCCCAGGGTATATCCCTTTACGGTCGCCAAGTACATGTCATCAAGGGCGACATGTACAAGTGACGTGGCAGTATAACATACATATTCCTATCGTATATTATGTTGCTAATCTTTTGGATAGCTCTATCAACCCACAAAAGCATTTTTCAAGCTACTAAAACATTTTTCAAGCTCAATACTAGTTATTTGAAGAATGAAGAGTTTAAAATGGATTGTAAAGATGTGTAGTCACAGGCATTCTCTCCATCGAGGGGGATGTTAGGGGTAGTAGCTGCCATGGTGGCGATCAAATCTTTTGCTAAGGAATGGGGTCATCGCAAAGTGCTTGAGGCTAGAAGTCAATTGACAATCTTATATCGGGAGTTACAAATATGCAAAGCTCAAGCTCTTCTTCTGGCATTAGAGAGAAACAGGTCCTAATAGAAATTAAGGAGATTGAGATTCAGCAAGTGGCAGGTGGCTTGACCTTACCCTCCCTCTTAGGATTTTAAAGTATTTTATAAATCACCTCCATAAAAACCAATATCAGAAAGTACTTTCTCCACATCTTTTATGCAAGTTTCTCTAGATGATTAAGGGAACTTATTCAAGGCAAACATAATACTCATGTAAACCATCTTATCAACTATTCTTAAAAAAGCATACCGAGTGCATATATGCACTCTCTTCAATGGAATTTTAAGGACATAGATCAATTCTTTATCTTCCTTATCTCATGTTGGTTCAGTATCAGGAGAGCACTCCAAAGTACTTTTTCCTTTTCCATTCCCATCTACCCTAGCATATAAACAATATGGGCATGCGTGAATAATCTTACCAGATCCATGCTTCATGTTGTACATGCACTTGATTGTCTTCAAATCAGCACCCAAATGCCATTTCACTTAGTAATCTTCATAGCCAGACATTTAGCTTCTCTCCACCATGAGTATCAATCAAAGTAGGAATAGGTGTCTGTTGAAAGATCCATCCAAGGACACCATGATTTTCTTCAGGCATCTGAAAGATCCCTATACTCAATATCCACTAAGTGTGATCCTCTGACTAAACATGGAATTCGCCTTAATCACTATCAGAACCTGACAATGCTCTGATCATTAGTGTCAAGGATACCCTTTCATATTTCTCACGTTCGATGAGTTCCATCTCATCCAACTTTATATATATTTGCAGTTCCCTATACATTCTATCAATTTCAAGTCATAGAAATGAATTGACAGTGAAGCATCTCAGTGAAGTCCATCCAACATTTATTTTTTCATTAAGAATGAACAAATCTCGAATCCACCTTTCTTCTTACTTTTTCCAGAAAGAAGTGTGCCTAGATGAACGGAAGTGGTAATTTGATACATCTTTCCTAAGTGCTCTTTCACCTGAAAATTATAGCTCATTTTGCTCGCCCAGACCTCACTGATCCTCGGGAGGATTGTTTTAGTAATACCTTGTTGCTTCATCCCATCCTGTAAACAATGAAAAAGAGCAAGGTAAGCCTACCTACTAATACCAACATTATCACATAACTCTTACATGCTCTCAGAACTTTGATTCTTTCCTAATACACTTAGCACCTGATTGATTACAGCCTTCCTTAAATGATTGGCCCCTAGAAGCTTCAACATTTCTATAACATCATCTTTAGTAAGTTACATTTACCTTGATTTTCAACGAATAGATGGTAAATGGACTTCTAGAGCTAGGGTTCAAGTATCTCTAGTGGCTAGCAACTGCCAAGCTCTTGCCTAATTTGTAGATTGGCATGTACATTTTTTTTCATCAGCACTTCCATGCCCATCTCCAGTTTGGAAATTTCCCTGACCTTACTTTTCCCTCCCTCTCTCTTCCTCTTTTCTTTTTTTGCTGATGCAAAGCTAGTCGCTCCAGTTTTTCTATTTCACTTACTAGTAAGAACTGCTACAATTAATCTCGCAGCCCTTAGGCCGGCGCAAATTCATGTACAAATTGTAAAAGAAAATGCAACAACAAAGCTTCTGGCTATGGAGGACCCTCATAAGGAAATACAAGGCATCATAAGGGCTTTGGTAATAGAAATGTTTACGATGCCGCCGCGATGAATTTCTTGTAATACATAAATAAAAGATCACTCTTTGAAAACGTCTCTATGTGATAATGACATACGTTCACTTTTTGGAAAAATCCCCACGTGATAATGACATATAAAGTAGAGCCACTTTGATGGTGAATGTTTATGCTTACCACCCTGTTGGGGTATGCGCCATGGGAAACTAGCTCTGAAGATCTACGAACAATTGTGGACGACCTATGTAATTCATTAGGAGGCACGTACAACGTGTATGCTAATCAATGACATGTTTGAACTGGTTGGAGTAGAGGCAAATGCACATATTTTTATGGCTTTCGATTAACCTTGCTTATTCCACATGCCTACGGCTAATCCCCTCTAAATCATTCACACTTGGCAATCTATCACATCTATGGGCATGATAACACTTACTTTTTATTCCATCGATAAACTTCATTACGTCTACCCATCCCACACGTCCACGACTTTGCCATGCACATGTGTCTAGTGTTGATTATTCTTCTTATGTCAAGATTTTGAAATGGACATGCTTAATTAATTGTAATTGATGCGCTAAATGGGAAAGGAAGAAGAACATTGATACATATCTTATGTCAAGATTTTGAAATGGACATGCTTAATTAATCTTCTTTCTTATTTTGGGAGGGTCTTGGCATTTGTGCCAGCCGCATGTAACGCCGCATGCGGCGTTCCCATCGTCTTGCGGCCCCCCTCCGGCATCCAGCTTTCCCCCTGCGTTTTCCCAGTTG
Source organism: Isoetes taiwanensis (assembly GCA_021234155.1). Classification (NCBI taxonomy): domain Eukaryota; kingdom Viridiplantae; phylum Streptophyta; class Lycopodiopsida; order Isoetales; family Isoetaceae; genus Isoetes; species Isoetes taiwanensis. The sequence goes on from JAJEKV010000021.1 coordinate 9,423,078, forward strand.
AGGAAATTAAATCTTCCCCTCTCGGGCATCCCAGTTGAAGAATTTAAATGGGGTAAGGAATTCGAATTGGTTGCCAGCATTCAATACGAAATCTAGAGGGAAGGAAGGATGGCAGTATGTCTACGAAATTTGGGTTTCTTTTCTTCTTGGGCCTCAACAAATCTTCCGTCTCATTGCCGTAGGCCGGATTTGCCCATCTCATTGCCGTCTCATTGCAGTAGGCCGGATTTCAGTAAGCCGGATCAGAAGCAGGTAAGCCGGATTGAGCTTGCTGGGATTGTGCAAAAAACTAACTCTTTTTTTCCTTTTGTGTAGCTTGAAGAGTGCTTGGAGCGCCAGCTTGCTGCACTACGAAATTTCCCAGACCCCAAGATTCTCGATTCTTCTCTGTCTCATTTTGGGGCTTTAACTGGTTCTCATTTTGGCACCAAGGCTGGGTTAGATCTTGGAAACGTGAGTAGAGCATATCATTGATAGGCTTGCTTGGTCGGATCTTCTCAAAACTGATGAAGAAATGTTTATTTCAGGATTCAAAGCATTTGGAGTTGCTTCTCGAGCCAGTCTTCCAGGGTAAGAGACGTGTCACAGGGTTTTATTTTATCTGTTTTTATCTCTTATTTCGTGGCAGTGAGGATGTTAGGTTCAGTTTGAAAACAGCAGCACAGGAATAACTTGGTAAAGGCTACACTTCATGCTCTCTTATGGAGAGACAATGCCTCCTGTGCAAGCCAGCTATGGTAATTCATGGTAATTCATGGCTTCGGGTTGCTATGTTGTTTCAGTTTATTTGCTGGGCCATTATTCTGCTATTTGGCTACACTTCGTGGTCTCTTATGGAGAGACAATGCTTCCAGAGGCAATTTTGCTGTGTAAGTTATTTCTGTTTTTATCTCTTATTTCGTGGCAGTGGCAATGGCCTGCCTAAGGATGTTAGGTTCAGTTTGAAAACAGCAGCACAGGAATAACTTGGTAAAGGCTACACTTCATGCTCTCTTATGGAGAGACAATGCCTCCTGCGCAAGCCAGCTATGGTAATTCATGGTAATTCATGGCTTCGGGTTGCTATGTTGTTTCAGTTTATTTGCTGGGCCTATACTCTGCTATTTGGCTACACTTCATGGTCTCTTATGGAGAGACAATGCTTCCAGAGGCAATTTTGCTGTGTAAGTTATTTCTGTTTTTATCTCTTATTTCGGTGGCGTTGGCGATGGCTGCCTAAGGATGTTAGGTTCAGTTTGAAAACAGCAGCACAGGAATAACTTGGTAAAGGCTACACTTCATGCTCTCTTATGGAGAGACAATGCCTCCTGCGCAAGCCAGCTATGGTAATTCATGTCTGAACCTGCGCAAGCCAGCTTTGTTTAAGCCAATCTTCATTTGACATGCAGTGCCATCTAAGTTGTTTAGTGCCATCTAAGTTATAGCCATGTAAGTTATTTCTGTTTTTATCTCTTATTTCGTGGCAGTGGCAATGGCCTTCCTAAGGATGTTGCTATTGTAACAAAATATTTAAAAGTTGTTAAATACATGACAATAATAACCTGGTAATTCATGTCTGAACCTGCGCAAGCCAGCTTTGTTTAAGACAATCTTCATTTGACATGCAGGGCACTATCAAGGTGGCATACTAGGAGCTTATGAAGGTGGCATACTAGGAGCTTATCTGCATTGTTCAACACAGGTCAGTTCTTTATCTTCTCTCATGTATTCTGTATAGGTCGGTTTTCCATATTCTTCCTCCATCGTTCTTCTCATGCAAGGCAAGCTTTGTGCTACTATTTGCAACATATACACATTACCGGTAGATAAAGCATTCTATTGAGCAGCTGGCCTGTGTGTAGAAGTATGGGTTAATTTTTTTTTCCTGCCACAAGTTCTGATTCACAAAAATTGTGTAGGAAGGCATGTTAGACAGTCTCCAGATGCTGCATTTTCACATTGGTTCACAAATACCATCTATTTCCACTATTAAAGAAGCTGTGCATGAAGCAAGCCATACATTTTGGTAATTAGCCTTGATTGGTGCAGCAATGATAAGGTAAAAAAGTGTGCAGAATGTGATCTGCGCATTGTCCTTACTTTTTGTTATATAATTCAGCTGAAAAGCAAACCATAGCTTATCGTAAAATTTTGAACCTTTCAGCAGCAATGCATAGATGCTAGAGGTGGCCTTCGAAGAGATTACATTGGCCAGTCAAGTGCATCAACCAGTTATAGCATGCAGGTATGAATTACTTAATCAATACAAAAATAGACATATATGACATGTGCCAAATGATAAATTCTTGGTGTTGGCTGCAGGAAGTTATGGGCAGCGCCCATAATCTCTTTGGTGGAATTAACGTGGTTCATGTGATTTGCAAAGATGTTGATACTGATGTACAAATGCCGTTCTGACTGCACATTGTAGTGTTGCATAGCAAGCGAAAAGGCTCCATTTTTTTCTAATCTAGCTTGATCCCTGGCTATCCAGAGGTACGATATTTTTGTTTTTTCTTTTCTTTTCTAGATCTTGCAATGGTACTGCTTCCAATTTTGTAAGACATTGAATGCATGAGGCTAACAAAATACTAGAAAACATTCAAATCATATTCTTGATTACTGTAGGCAGTATTGTCCTCTATTTTATTATTGACAAAATGTAACTATTTGCTGTGTTTCTTTTGCAGATTCAACTTTTGAAAGCTATTGAATGTTTTCCAGCTATTCTATGTTTGGTATGTCATTAATCTGTTTGATATCAATGCATGACTGGAAATGTGATTTGTGATGGGATCAATTTTACCAGCACTATAAATTGGCCCATTGAAGAGAATGTGTTGTTATAGGTAAATAGAGCATGTAGATATAGGTAAATATATGCAAAGCATATCTCTCCAATGAATATGATATATTAACAAATTGGTGTTCGAAATGAATTTGATCTGATCAAATGGATCTGATTCGTGTAACACATAATAAATGGAGATTCTGTTAAAAGTTTCATCAATTACCTTTTAGGCCATTCCTGATACAAGGAATAGAATTGCAGCATTGTTTCTAACAATTGTATGTCATGTATCTACCATGGTTAGATTTGACAACGTGTTTTTAAATTATTGAGGATGATTATAAAAAAATGTGGTATATTTGTTTCGCAATTGGCTGTTACGAATACATTCAATTCCTACCTGTGTCCATATATCTATATGGCTCTAATTCTATGTGCAAGTTGTAATGCAGGTCTATTCAAATCTGCATTTATTGTCATATTTCATGCATGGGATATGTGCATTTCTACTATAGTTTATCAAACCTGAATAATTATATGTGTTATTTATTATCTTTCCATCTATTGTTGCAGAACAGAGCTTAAAGTTTGCCGTGTAAACCTTATTTGGTTTGTCACAGAGCAGTGCTTCTCTTTCATTTCCAGTGCACGCTGCCTTACGTCGTTGAAGATATATTGTCTGGTTGGTTTCAGTTGACAAAGATTGATCATCCTTGGCTGGGAGAAATTGTACAATTGTATATAGCCTGTAATTACTTGCAGAACCATTCTTGGCCCATACTTGAGTTGTTTCCAATTGCTGTTTTGGGTGTAAATATGGTAATGCTACCCAAAAAAACGCGAAAGCACTTAGCACCTAAAGCACTTCCAAGCACTTAGCAACCCGTAGTTATACCTCCCACAATCTCGACCTCGGTTCCCGCGCGCACCTAGCTTCCATGCACCTTCCTTTTTTTTTGATCCCAATTTGTGTTTCTTTTGCTCTGTTTTTCTCCCGCTCACATCATAGATCAATTATCCGGAACTTACATTCGTGAATCGATTACAATGGTAGAGGAGGCGATTCTGGTGAGGATTTCGAAAGGATACCACGGCCTTTCAAACCATGGTTTGCAGCCTCCGGCGATTCAATTGGGCGGCAAATAATGTTACACAAGAACGATGGGAATCGGTTTGGCAAGAACCCCTCAATCCCAAGTCGGTCGGCACTAAAGTTCTTTGCTATTCAGCCACATCGAAGGCCAAATTGGGCCGGTTTGTTAAGGATTCTTTATCCAGATGGGGTTTCAAACAATGAAGTCAGGAAGCAATTTGCCCTTGCATTTGCTTGGGAAAATTGCCAAGAAGGTCTTGAAGATCCTGAAGGCCATCAAATCAATTGGGCTGCATATGGTGCACAGGTTATGGTTTACAGGCATAGCAGGCCGAGACCTCAGGGTGTTAAAGAGAAACAAGAAATTGATTCAAAGCCTCAGTTTCGAGCAAAAGAGGTAGCAAGTAGTAAACTTGATCAGACAAACTTGAAACTGAATCTGCAGATAGTGACAGAGAATCTGGAAAAACTTATGATCAAGAAAACTCAGATGGAAAAAGAAATGCAGGATATAGTTGTTAGCCTGGCAGCTGAAGAAAAGTCAAATGACAAAATTTTTAAAAGGCTAACCGAAAAAAGACACAGCATGGAACAATTGAAATCACTGATTGTTGAAAAGAGGGGCCTGTTCATGACACAGGAAGTAGAACAGGAAATAAATGAGTTGGAGAGAAAGTTAATGTTTGAGGAGTATGCTGCAGAGTCCATGGAGTCATTATGCAGACCTGGAGATCCAGATCTGATTTTGAAGAAGGGAAACTTGGAGGCAGAATTAATTCAACTGGATGGTGACATCAAGGCAGCCAAGGAATATGCAAAAAACCTTGACAGTCTAGGAGACATCAAGAATTCAACTTTCTGCATCAACACCATCAAGAGAAATCTTCCAGGTTTTTTACAAAATTTTTGTAATGCTTGTGGTTTGGGATTTCCTGATAAGTACAAGCTTTCTTTAATTCTTGATTGCTCACATGAATATCATGTGATGTGTGCTGCAATCAATTGAGGGATGATCTTAAAAAGATAAACCCTCAATTATTAAAATCATCAACAACTAACAAAGTAGTTGTATTCAGGCCGAGAGTACATGCTTTCTTGGAGGAAGCATCTTACTGGTATGACTTAGCCATTTGGTCCTCTATGAACAGATTTAATGTTCATGAGGTGCTTGATGTCCTATGTCCTGCTAAGAAAGACAAATTCATCTTCATTTGGGACCAGAGTTTCTGTGATGAGATGCCTTTCAAGTATCCTTTGGAGTCTTCTAATCCTATTTTTATGAAGCCACTCCATAAGGTATATGCGACTTTCCACGAGTATGGCAGTAAATGTAATTATTGCAGATGATGAGGTTTACAAGACATTTCTGTCCCCACCATTTACTTCCATCATGGTGCCTACTTTCACCGTCCATAACCGATGAAATTCGGATGTTTATTTGCTTCCAATACTTAGACAGGTGTCACATCTTTGAAGATACTTTAGTCATCTTGAAGAATAACACTAGAGCGAATGTTATACAAGTATTTCCACGGTGTTCTTGAAGAATTATTCCAGTGGGACATTGGAGCAGATAAAAACTGCTGGTCAAAGCATCTTTGCAAAGGGCGATTCGATGGTTAGTTGATGCACATCGAAATGTCTTCGGTCTGGAACCAGTTTGGTTCATCTACGTTTTTTAGATTCCTGATCCTGGTATAAACTTTGTAAATTGCCTCAATTTTGTTACATAGAGGCATGTAACTATGTGAGTGCAGATTTGCCTCCATTTTGTACAGATAATATGAGAGTGCAGATAATATGAGAGTGCAGATAATATTTTGTACCATCTTGCAATGTAATATATCTTCATTCTCTTTCATTATGTGTTCTCGTATGAATTTTCTTGAAATTGCAAAGTTAACTGTGCAGATGTTATGCTTTCCCAATTCAAGAAAAAATAGTTTAGACTATAAGACTCCTCACAGCCACAACCCAAACCTTTTGCAAATGATTTTAATCTTGGCAGGAACTCAAAGGAGTTGAGAAGATGTGGATTGAATTTGGACTGAAGTATTGCATCAGACCTTGTTCATATTGATGACACTTGACTGGTCAAAATTTGGTCAATGTCCCCGCGAAAGTCAATTTTTTGCGGACATGTATAAGGCTGGGAATTTTTGGACTCTGAATAAAAAGCAAGATATGTAGAACTAATTTGAAAAGTAATCAAATCTTTGAAGAACAAATGTGAACAAGTAATCAAATCTTTGTGGTGCCTGAGATAATTGAAAAAAGAGAAATTTTTCACATTAATAACACAATAGCCTCGCAGCTCGAATTTAAAAGACATCCGAGCACGCAAAATTACAAAATTGGAGCAAAATTACAAAAAAGGATGAAGACGGATGGCCTACTCAAAATTGGTAGGTGTCTAAGTACTTGAAGTCTTCAAAGAAATCGGTTTGGATTATTGTCACCGCTTGGTGATTCCACCATTCAACACCGTCAATGAGGTATTTTCGGGATTGCGGGTTGCCATATTTAGCGAATCAAATTACCATAAGCATCTGCTGACCTCTATGATAGTAATAGCATTCTCTGTAATGATCAAACTGAGCAGAAGTCATGAGAGGGTTGTTCCTTTCTATGAAGTAGTACAGCACTGCCAACTGGTAAGTTGCTTTACAAAATTCAACTGCCCATTTTTTCTCCTTCTCTGGCACAACTCGGTCCCTTAAATTGTACCTGCTCTTATCACTTTCCTTCAAGACATGATCTATATCTGCTAGAAGATTCTCAAAAAGTCTCTTTCCTTTGCCTTTACCAGTTCCTGAAGAACTAGCAACTGACCCACTTCCAGATTTCTTGAGCTGTGCAAACAGCCTTGCCTCTGCAAAGTCACAGCCTGTGTCCAAAGTTTTTTTGCAGCTTTCTAGGTATTGTTTGAAAAGCCTAGCGGTAGGGAGGCCACTTGCCTTTTAAGGGAATCAATTCCACGAGCAAATGTAGCATTTGTCTTGATCACATACCTCGACACTGTGGGGACCCCTGTGTACAAGAACTCCTCGATCATCCAGAATTGGCAACACACCATCTGGGCCCGGGTCTTTGGTTAAATTATCCCAAGCAGGAGGATAAATGGAGAAATAATCAAGCTCGGCCATTTTTCTTGACAAAAGCGACTCTGTGAGATGGATCCAAGCGGAGAGACCGGGTAGATCAAGGCGGAGATGAGCGGCTTCTAGGTTAAAAAATTACGAATGCATTTTCGGGTTTAAAGAATTTGCCATTAAGGCCGGCGAATGGGCGGAGAAAACAACAAAGGGCAATTGAAACAGAGAATTCTCCCAGCCTTGAAGAATTACATCAACTTAAGCCAACAATTCTTGTTCAAATCTCCTCAATCCCTTCACCAACCTCCCAAATCGAATTCAGGAATTAACCTCCCAAGATGTCAAATTTTTGAAGACTCTACCTCCCGAGAAAAGCCATGTAATAAGTCTTGTAAGTGCTTTAAGTGCTTTAAGTCTTTGTGGCGGGCGGCGTAATTGAGAACATGCTAAAGACAACCAAAAAAAAAAGGAAAATACCTTTTGATCCTGCGGTTTGCATCCATTATACTTCATCCATTACCTTCTATGAGGTAGTTGGAATACTACTCATGATTTGTTGGCAAGTGTCTTCATCCATGGTATACATGTTAGAGTCATCTTCATCCGGATACATGTCAAACTTTGACAGTCTTACAAGATGGCTATAAACACTTGCCTCGGTTTGTCCTCCATCGACTCAAAATTTAGACTACACGGAATTTGTTTGTAATAAAGTCCCGAGACAATAACTTCTTCTACCCCAAACACATTCCCCATCCATCCTTATAATTTTCTAGCAAAGTATTCTTTGCTTCATTGCACCTAAGCACATAAAAAATCTACCCCTTCTTCATTACCTTCTTCAAATTTTACACAAAAATTATCCCCACTTCTATCATGGAACTCATTACATCATCTTCATCCTCTTCTTCTTCCTCAATATCAAACTCGGCCTCTTCTTCATTTTCAATGTTGTCACCGTATTCCTAGGCTCCTTTAACCTCAACTCAACTTTTCTCCCAATCACCAATTAGACTCACATACACACATTTATCCCACTTGAATTGAATGCAATAGTTGCAAAAGCATGACAATGGTCTATAAGCTACCTTCAAAGAGTTTTCCTTGTCACATGGCCGATCGCGGTTGAATCTTTGTTGTTCCCTTCAAGGTATGGCATTCAATTCTTTCCGGATCTGTCAATGTTTGAAGACTCCACCTCCCGAATAACTTTGTAACATCAAGTGTCAGTAAAGTGCTTTAAGTCTTTGAACCATTGAGAATTCAAAGACTGTCTAAAAACAACAAAAAAAAAGGAATAATACCTTTTGATATCATTATCAGATGGATGATTTTGAAAGTACAATTGGAGAAAATTAACAACCTCATGTGCACACTGCAGTTTGCATCCATTGTACTTCATTTGCTCTTGAGTTAGTACCCTCTTTATAACTGCACCAGCACCATCATGCTCACCTTTGCCATGTGAGCTAGCAAAAAAATTCCATAGGAGATCCTTACCCTTTCTCCCATAAAATCTACCAAGAAAATGGAATGGTCTTGAAGACTTGAACTGAAGAAGAAACGACCATCACTCCAAAATACATGTTTCTTATATTCAATTCCAATACTTTGCAACCAATCAAAGATGCATTTGTAGACAATGTTGGACAAATTCTCAGGTCATGTGTTTTGTCATCACTAATATAGAAATGAGTCTCCTTCACAATACCTTTGAGAGTTTGTTTTCTCTTCTCCTTGGCCGAGTCCTTGTTCTTCTTGTTCAAGCTCTCTTCCTCTCTCTTCCTTCTTTCTTCTTCTTCTTCTTTCTTCATCCTCCTGTAAGTAATATGCACTAGAATTGACACCTGATCAGTATGCCAATGACAGGATTGAGCTTCCTGTTGGATCTTAAATCCGTAATTTTCTGCAAAGTCTATGACAGAAACAATAGTATCATCTGGTATGGTTGCCAAGCATTTCTTGAATTCCTTAGCTTGCCAATGAGCTTTATAATTATGTGGAACAAAAGACTTCATAGTCTTTTTTGCATGCTCATTAAATTCAAAAGGACTTTGCCGTCTTGTAGGCCAATCTAGTAACCTTTGCAGGTTTCTTAGATAGCTTGGCAGTATTCTTTCTTTGGACTTCTTGCTGTCAGTTCAATGTCAAATGATTAGCTCAACTCCTAAAAAGTAATATGCTTGAATTTGATAGTTAGTACCTTTTCAAATACTTTCCATTGGACATTGATAGACTTTTGCTTGTTCCTCTCTTTTAGGACATGTTGGCAACCCGCAATACAAAAAAAAATAATGGCGGATGTATCGATTCTGATAACTTTCCCAATTCAAGAAAAAAGCAGTCTAGACTCTAAGACTCCTTACAGCCACAACCTAATGGTTTTGCAAATGATTTTAATCTTGGCATGAACTCAAAGGGGCTGAGAATATGTGGATTCGATCACGGACTGAAGTCTTGCATCAGAGCTTGTTGAAAATGATCACACTGACCGGGTCAAGAATTGGTCAATGTCCCTGGCAGAATCCAAGATTTTGCACATCACTCTAATAGGATAATTTTGGAATTCTATCACCGGATTAGACTCGACAACTCTGTAGAATACCGCAAACCTTAGTGCTTCAAATAAAAGCAAGGCACAATGTGATTTAGTTCTGAGACTTAGTTATTTCAAGGTAGCAGACTTTGAAATTTCAGAGAACATAAATTTGCAGGCATGAACACTCAATCTTTTCCTGTGTTTGAGTGAAGCTGAGCATTCCTATCAAGCAGGGACACTCACATACAACCTGGACAAGATAACTCTGTTGAGGAAAAGATGACCAAGACTATCAGACGAAACAAAGTTTAGATTAGATACTACTTAAAAAGTAATGTACAAGCAAAAGGAAACCATACTTACTTCTTTAACCCACACTTTGTACAAGTCTCCAGCATCAAACACACGTGCTTATGCCACTCTTCACTCTCATCCTTTTGGCACACCACCATTCTACAATAATCACTAGTTGATTTAATGGTGTTCTCCTTGGCCATACAGATCTGACCTGGGCCACAAACTTTGCACTTACATTTACATTCCTTGTGAACACCATGAGGATCTCTCCTCCTCATATTATTGATGGCCTGCCTTACAAATTCTAAATGCAAATGGTATTGGCGACAATGGTCTCCCTTTCTTTTAATTTTCTAATGTAGCTTGGCTTCGGTTTTCTCAAAGCTTTCTTTGACATCTTCATATCTGGATGTTCCTTCTTGAAACCAAGATATAGTTGAACCTTCGCACAATGAAAAAAATTTAGTTACTTTCTAAACAAAAAAGAAAGAAAGAAAGCATTCAAAATGTATGGTCGAAACTATACCGTGTCATCTCTAGCGGATATGAATAGGATGATCAATTTTCTCACCTTTATCATTCAAATGCTTCCTCACATGCTTCTTATAAGGTGATACTACGGTATTTTCATCCCAATACTTCCTCGACCAGGCTATTTCTTCAGTTGTGAAGGCATCTTTTTCTTCTCTTCCTTCCAAACATTGACCGGGGGCCAGCTTCAGATTCTGCAAAAATTGTCTTCTAAATGCCATGGCAAAGGTTTTTAAATGGAATAGATAGAACCCTTGAAATTGCAGATTGATTGATCCCTGGGCCCGAACAGGCTGCCATTTGTAGAGTGCTCTTTCTTGCTTGCAAAATATCAGTTTTTCTTTGCATTTTTTGGGCCTGCATTGTCTCTCGGACATTGGAAATCATGGTATGCATTACAGCCCGTGTTCTTGGGATCCGTAATTCTCCTTGCAATGGTAAATGTGTATTTTTCTTCAAAAGTCTTTGAAGAATTCTCCCTTTGTCTAAATCCTCAAAACATTCCTCACAATGTGATTAAAAGAGTCGGTTAGCTCTTTTGATGACTCTTGCAACCTTCTATCAAGAAAAATGTTTTCTCTTCTTCTCATTTGGTGCAATGTTTTCTTTTTCCTTTAGTTTCAATCTCTTTCTGGATTCTCTCTTCCTCTTGGCTTCAAAATCCCGATAAATTCTCCTTTCCTGATCAGCAATGCTCTCGGAATTAGAATTGGGATTGGCATTCGGATTGAGAATTGCAAGTGAATTATCAGCCATGAGAACAGATCAAAGATTGAATTGGATTGGAATTGAAGACAGCCAGGAAAATCTCGTTACAGGAAATCTTCGAAAGAATGACAACCAAGAATTTCCCTCCAAGAATCCGGCCATCTAGAAATCCCGCCAAACATGAAAATTCATCTCCCAATTCGCGCGGGATCATCCATGTCATCGATCCCTACCTCCACGGGATGATGCGTTCTATTTCTGGAGTAATCATCAAACGATGTCGTTGAACGAAAAAGCACTCGAGGGTAAAGCACCTAAAGCACTTACAGCACTTGTCCGGACAGTGCTTTTTGGGTAGCATTACCATATTTACACCCTTTTACAAGCTGGTCCGAAAGATTTATTTAGTGTCAAATTCCAGCAATGAAGGTGCAGGAAATTGGACAGTCAGCATAAAAGAAGTTAAGAACATTCACATAAATTGGTATTTATCCCATCTGTATGCTGATGCACATGTGAAGTTATGAGTCCACTGGCCTAAAGCATTTGGAGCATTTTGGTTGCATGCATTGTTGGTTGCATGTTATCGTATTTAGATGTTAGCACCATGTCCATGCGCAGTACTAAAAGAATTATGGCTATACATTCCTGGTCCAATTACAGATGTAGATTCACTTCAGTTAGGTTTCCCTCTGAATTTGAAATGTTTAATAGTCCCTTGAGTTCATTTGATATAGGTGATTTGTATACATCATACAATATATTAGAACTACAAATGAAGGCAACAAACATCCTACTCACATAGATTCAAGAACTGGCATGTTGAACAGTTCAGTGGATACTTTTCCAGTTAGATTTCCACTATCTATTTCCTTGCAATAGAGTCAACCTTATTAGATTGTGGTTTTGGGTTTCTCTTATGGTATAATAGGGTAGGTAAAAATGATATGTGCCTAGGTCACCATATTCCTCACCATATTCAGATCACAAAATGGGCACAACTAAGCCAATCTCAATCTCCAGCTTGCAAATGACACTTATAAATTGTCCCACATTTGGAATGTCAACATCCAAGTACTGTATTGGACGCAGAGGTCCTTTTAAAAAGTATTCTCTTGCTGTCAACTCTACGATAAGGTCTGAGACATGTAAGCATTGCTGTAAGTTGTTACTTACATGTCACAAAATTTGAGCACAGAAATTGCATTTGATATTCCTTTGCTAATAATGATTTTCCTTTTTAGATTGAAGCATCTAAAAGTTTACATCCAGACATTATTAAAAATTTGTACATCTATTTCATGCTATTTTCCTTCTGTTACCTTTTAAATCATGTAGGTTCAGGGTTCTCTGGCAATAATATAAGTGGCGTTCTTTAATTACAAGAAGATTGCTCTCTTTTATTTGGTGTAGCTAGATAGAAAGCTCTACAAAGTCCATTATATAGAGAATTGTGTATTTTGTTGTTTTATATGGACAATAAGTCGGCAAGTTCTATATGAACCATATTGCTCTATATATTAGATACCCTTTTGGATGTTACGAGAGAATATGCTATATGTTCCTAATAACACTCTAATGTTATCTGTTTGAGTTCTTAGGAAAGAAAAATGTGCTTTGATAGCTTGATGTGTATAGTTTATATGGTCAATATTCATTTGGTTTTATGGAACTTGGATGCTACATGCCATAATTGTAATATTTTACTAGTTAGGTGCCCAGCGTTGCTGGGATCATGTGGGGGCCTGTAAATGATGCTAGACGTCATGTGGATACCTGCAAATGTTGGGAACATGTAAGTGTTGATGGACATTACATTTTTATACTATCCGTTTTGGGGTGGTACCATTATGGATTCATGGGAGGGAGCATCATTCTTATTTATATGATGTTGTGGTGCTATGTAATCTTAGGATTTTGTCTATTTAAGCCCTTGAATGTGTCTTTGAGTTATACACAATTGAGTAGTCTACGATACTCATTTTGTATGCCCTTTTGCTTCCTTATTGTAGCTTTGCACTATAGGTCCTGATCCAAGTTTGAATGAGATTAATGGGATGTCTCTTATTTTACCTAGGGACTGGGAGTTATTGGCCAAAGTCTTTTGTAACTTTTGTCATTGATGCTTAGAGTATGATTATGCACATTCTATTTCAAATAACAAAATTTACATCATGAATAACCTTTGTTGTCATCATTCTTGGATGCAGACAAATAGTAGTATTCCATTAAGAACACGTAAATGTAGAGGAGAAAAACAATTTTTGAACTCCCAAGTTGTGTCTAATCCATAGAATCAGAGAGAACTAAGTAAGATTGAGAAGATTAAATGCAAGGCCTAGTTCTTATAAATATATTTTTTGTTCTGCTTAGGGGATAAAACTCCCAACCTGTGTTTAAAACCATATAATCAAAAGGAAAAATTAACTTGTGTAATAGAGAATAAATATAGATTGAGAAAATTTAAGTGTAAGAAACTGGATTTGTGAGCAAGAAATACGCAAATTCTTCATGCCAGCCTTGATCTGTTGCTGGATCTGCTCCAAGTAGCAATCTTTTAAGAAGTTTGTATCCTGAAAATGCTATGATAATAATTTGTGCAACCATCATGAAGCAGCTACAGATGTCTGTTGAGTGAGCAAAGGCATGGCCCAAAGCTTTATGGAGCCGAGATGATGGTCCTTGGGTTAAACAGTCCTCATTGAGAAATAAGACATTACATGTGCTAGTTTGAGAAGCCAAAAGCAACTGGTTGGAACTGTTCTGCAACACACTTTACTGGTTTTGTGACAAAGGCCAAATAATGATTCCAAAGGCCAAATAATGATTCCAACATGTCATTGATAACCTTTTTCAACGCTGTTTTGCTGTTGCAAATCAAGAATGCACAGATCCAGGAACCAATGGCACCTTTATTGCTTATAATGATGCAGCTCATAAGGATGCAATCGGATATGTGGAGTATGTCCTTGAATGTAGAACTGATGCAGAACGCCATACCACAATTACTACGCAGTTGAATCCCATAAACGATTTCTCTCGATTGATATTCAAATCAAAATGGCTTTGGATTCTATGAATATTGCAACTTGGATGATAAGACTGTAAACATGTAGGCACTTTGATTAGGCTAGCTTTTGCAGAATTTTTAAACGTGAGCAATTTTTTAAGTATTGATGAAGAATTGGAGTTGGTGAACACTATATAGCATCTTTGCGAAAATATTTCTTTAAGAGAATGAAGATTCCGATAGTATAAAGTTTGATGACACATTTTGATTTTGAAACTCGGGCTTGCTATTGACATTAAAAACCACAATGTTACAGTATGCAAACATGAAATATTCTTTACAAATTGAACGTGTCCACAGCAGCCCTGGAGTGAATTCTAGTTAATAGAACAATTTCGTGTATGGGATGCCCAAGGAACTATCGTAAAACTGAGTTTTCTCAAGTATTCAAGCTTATCATTGTATATCATTCCATTTTTTTTCCTCAAAATATTACCATAATCTCTTTTATATTGATCTTATTATTGACCATCTTGTCTGAAAAGAAGACAACCAATAGAAAACCCAAATCCCAAATAACCTAAACTAAAACCCTTGCTCTTGATTAGCTAAACCTAACATAATTGGTATAAGTACTTCATGACAAAGAAGCAAATATAACCTTAAAGCCAACTTTCTTCCTTACACGGAGCTGCTGCAGCATTGTCTGCACACATGATGTTATTCATGATACATTGCTAAGTTGAAACTATCTTTGAAACTTCATTTATCTTTGAACACAAAGGTTCCTGCATGACTGGGGATTCTCTGAAAAGATGTTAACGCCTGCCAAATGCTGAGCTTACTTATAGCAATATGATGTCTGTCTCTCTTATTGCAAGTTCTCACATTCAACAATGAGCTTTGTCGCATATAACAGAACTTCCATAAGTTTAATTCTGATAATAATAGCTAGAGAAAAATTTACCTGGCTTGGCAACTTCACCACGTATCCTCCGAAAATAGATTTGCTAGTAGCTTTTCCTCGGCATCTGCTCTAGTATCTAAGCCTACACAAACAACATTCAGCTTCTGTATGTATTCAAACTTAAGAGTGGATTTGCAACTTATTCTCCTCCAATAAACTCGTCATTATATTTGAAGCACTACAGAAAGAGGGAGAGTTTGGAAAGCCTGTGCTGCCTGAATAATCTCCTTCTGTTGTGCCTTCCTGGCATGCTTACGTCTCCTTTAGGAATCATCATCATCTTCCCCAGCATCCTCATCAATCTTCCCTTCTTCTACAATGGTGGTTCCTGCAGAAAGAAAGCATTGTTAGCTGTAAGTGATAAACAGTAAAGGGCTACCCAGAAAATAAATAGGATGATCATTTGTATGAAAAAAAAAAAGAAAATCCGTGCAATACTTTTAGAGCTTTCTAGCTTTCTGGCGTCATAGATTTGGACTCAGAGCTTTCTAGTTTTCTGGCTTTCCTAGTGGCTATAGCAGAAGAAACAACCTAGAATAAGAGAAAATGCTCCTACAAAAACCTTGTGCTGCACATAAGCCTCGATCCCTGGAATGCATAAACGAAAGACGTTAGGGTTTGGGATATCCTGCATGAAGAAAGCACGAATGAAGAACAAAACTTAGGTACAAAAGCATCCCAAAATGTTCCAAAATTTTATACAAAACACTCTTTCGAACTTACCGCATTCTGTAAAAATAGATCCACTCTGAAATTCGTATTATTAATTCCATTGCCTTTTGAAGTTTTTTGTGCCTGGATAGCACCTAAGAATGCGTTGCTGATCCATTGTCCAGAATAAGAGGCAATCCGTGGCAAAAGTTCCTACCATTTCAAACAATAATCAGCCCGTTTGCCCGAGATGCAGATTCGAACCAACCACGCTCAATCTGTTTGTTTCTTCCATTCTTATTGTAAGAACTATGAATTTCACGAAGCAGAAGGAGGTCCACCGGATCCTTGTTTTATTTTTTAGCTTTTGCCCTTTTTTTTTTTGTCATCGCGAAGCAGAAGGAGTTCCACCGGACCTTTTTTTGTCTTTGCCCTTTTCTTAACTGATCCTAGCCGTTAAATCAAATAGCGAATGTTGGCCGCCCGATTTAGGGCGTGATGCACGACAGACATACACAATAATTTTATTATAGAGGATCAAGTTTTATTGCCATTTCTTATTTCTAAGAATCAAGGGCAAGGTCACCAATCATTAGCTTATGCTTCAAGTCTAAAAATTAGAGGTCAGTTCAGAAGATGAGTTGCTTTTTATATTTAGGCATTTAATTGCCATATCCAAGAATTATTATTACTATTTGTAAACATCGTTCTAGAGACACAACATATCTATAATGCTGATGATCTCAACTCCTTCCTAGGAGACATTCTCCTCAAGTTGATATAATTTCTAGCGTTATATAATATCAAAGACAATGGGTGATATAAGGAGCTTGGGTTTGGGGTTTGGATTTAGGTTCATGTGTTTCGTCACGTGTGCAATAAAGAGAAATATTCATCATGTTGAATTTATCATCCAAGCACAAAATCATGCACTAATTATTTCAAACACACAAACCCCTATCTCTTTATTCCCTATCATTAGATAATATGAAATCCCATTGTCCACCTTCACAAATTTTGAAAGTGTATTTGGAACCTGAAGGTGTGCATGTTTTGTGTATATGCACCTCATATTTTGTTCATCAACTTTAACTCTAAAAGCTGGCATTTTGACAATTAAATTTGAATAGCTTTTGTAGACATTGTTTTAACTAGAAAATGGCATTTTGACAACTAAATCTGAATAGGTTTCCCAGGCATTTTCTTTAATACTTTGTTCCTACTTAAACGCAAGGTCAATTTTTATCCTTCGCAGAAATATCCATTCTTTGCCCACTTCAATATGTAAAAATACTTATAACATCTTCATGCTCCATTGCATCTATGGACACAACAAACCTACAACTATCTATTTCAGCAAAGAACTTCATTACATCTACCCATTCCACACATCCATGACTAATGCCCGGCATCGCCGGGCACACGTTTCTAGTTGTAATTGATGAGCTAAATGGGAAAGGAATAAGAAAACATTGATACATATAGGCATGCGCCTATGCACGCACAGTACACTCTCAACGACATTCATGACTCCCCATTTAGTAGTGAATTGTTGGCCCAAGAAAATACATCTCCACAATTTGCCCCACCATGGCTCAATGTTCAATATATTTCTTACATCGTTCCAAGTACTAATGCCCCACATAAAGGTATATTTCCACACAATTGTCAAATGTTCGTGTCCACATAAAGGTATATTTCCACACCATTGTCAAACGCTCGTGTCAATCATAAACATACCAACTTAATTTCAGACCTCAAAGGATTCCTCATTTATTTAGCGTGACAAATTTTGTTCCATACAACACAAATCTCAAACCTTCTACTTCAATGGTATATTCCTAAAGCGCATTGCAGGCATGAATAAACACGCGTCATCAAGGTATAAATATGGCAGAACATTTGTCTCCTTTGAGGTTCAAAGATAACTAAACTTAGTACACTACTAAAAAAATTACTAATTGTTCTTCTAGAAAGTTACATCTTTTCTCTAGGGATAACATTCTTATGGAGGCAAGTAAATTATTACTAGTGAAGATGCATTATTGAATGACGCATACTCTGACATGCGTACTCTGATAATGTACAGAGATACTATTCTATTGGTTTCTACTAACATGCAACATTGTTGTGCCAGGCAAAGGAGAGTTGGAAAGCAACTTTCTTCAGAGGGAAACGTGCTTCAGGAGCAAGGGGTTCTAAACATTCCACTAGGTTATTCTTGGGATGATATTCTATGCATGGCTTGGCAAAAAGGATTGGGATATGACAATGCACACATGATTACAGGTATACAACAAGAGAGTTTAAACAAACAGCCATACCGAGAGTTTAAATAACAAGAGAGAATTTAAACAAACAACCATACTGCCATGGCGATATGAGCCCAGGCTCCGAGCCAGAGGGTTTAGAGAAGCCACAGGGCATGGAGATAAACAAGTCAGAATGGCAGAATAGGGACCCAACATCTAGAAGACAATTACAATATAGAAAGAACAGGGACCCAACATCTACAAGACAATTACGAAAAACAACTACCATTATTGAGAACTCAACAAAAACAAGACTCTACCAGAACCATGGCACGCTATTCTTCTTCTCTCCAGAATTATTGGCCTCGAGGAACCCACGCAGCATCCCAAATTAACGCTCTTCGCGTTAATCTGCCCACTAATCTCTCCATTTTTACATTTTTTCCCTGTTATTCCTCCCTAAACAATGAGGCAACGAAGAAAAAAAATAACCCACACAGACCTTGCCTGCGCAGATAGTGCTGGCGCTGATTTAGCTCCAGCATTGTTTACTCTGACGAATCTGAGCTTAGATCCGTTCATTTTTTCCTGGGCCTCCTTTCGATACGCGGTATTTTTAGCTGTGACCACCGCATTGCCGTTGCCGACTCCATGTCCTTGCATTTTTTTCGTCGCCCATTTGATCCATTCATCTAATTTGGGCGTTCCTGCAATTTGGTTATTTTCAGCTTGCCTGCATTGCGGTTTTCAGCAGCTGGATTGCAATTTCTTTAGATTTTCAAGATTGAGATGGCTGCAGACTCATGAGCTATCGGATATCGAAGTGCATTGGTGGGAAGATCGAGGTGCATTGGTGGGCAGACTGAGAGTTATTGTAAAAGAATGATGTTTTGTAGCAGTTGTATGCTTCCCGGCATTTCCAATCCCTCGGTTCTGCCTCTTCTAGGCTCTCAGTCGACAATCTTGAATAGATTTGTTTCTGGCATACCCTCAAGATCTAGGTTTCTCCAGTTTTATGCTTCTCAAGAACTTTAGCATTTATACTCATATCTGGGTTAAAAGCTGCGCCAGTGCTATTACTTCCCGTTGGAGGCATAAAGATGAGAGGGCAAAGCACGGTTCCTGCAAAATGGATGGTGATCCTTTGCTTTGGAAGCTTTTGTCTCGGCATGATATTTACCAACAGGTATTGGATCTTGAACCCTTTTAAGTAGGTTTCTAAGTGTCTTCAACAAGGATTTATTATTTAAAATTTAGTCCTTTGGGGAAGTGTTTCTCATTAATTTTTACCATGCACCAGATTGTGGCCTCTCTGAGATCAGGGTGCTTAGATTGTATGTACAATGATACGTTAGCCCAATTCCTTTTTGTTGTAAACTTGTCCAACCTTTAAACGGTATCTAATATTCAGCTCGAAAACAGATAAAGGTTGCCATCTTCTTGCATTCATGTAAGATCTAACTCTACGTTGAATTTGATACAATTGTCCAGAGCATGGAGCAGTGTTCCCGAGGAAAAACAAGTAATTACAAAGCCCGGCAGTGGACAAGAACATCTTCAGATAGTTTCAGAAGTGCAATGTGATCCTAAACCTGTAAGACTCAATCTCTGATAGCATGCAATATTTGAAGTTCTCTAGAATGATTCTAAATTGGATTTTGTATTTAGAAACCTGTTAATGACGAGGCAGCCTCCAAAGACTTATTAGTAGAGGTCTCAAAGACCCATCATGCTGTTTGGTAGGCCTATTTTCTGTTCATTATAACCTTCATTATATTCTTTCTAGACTTCAGGTTCCAACAGAATTCTTTTTATTTTGTGGTAGGAACTTAGACAAAACAATTTCAGCATTAGAAATGGAATTAGCAGCAGTACGTGCTGCACAATCTGGAACCTTTACTGGTTCTCCTAGTCATGACAAGCAAGTTAATGAATCTGCAGAAGGTCGACAAAAAGCTTTTGTTGTTATTGGAATCAATACAGCCTTTAGCAGCAGGAAAAGGCGTGATTCTGTCCGCGAAACATGGATGCCTCGAGGTAGGCAATGCTTTTGTAGTGATGGATATTTATGGTACTACAATTATTGGAATCAGAACATATGCATTGACTCATGGATACTTATTGTGTTACAATTATTTGGAATAAGAACAAGCACGGGGACTAACATTTAACTTACTTTATGCAGGTGAGAGGCTTAAGAAGTTGGAACAGGAGAAAGGAATTGTTGTCAGATTTGTTATAGGCCACAGGTAAGCTGTTCAATTGATTCAAGATCATTCTTCTCTAAATTAATTTGTCTGCCCATTCTCTTGCAGTGCCACACCAGGTGGAATTCTGGACCGTGCAATAGATGCAGAAGATGCTGAACATGGAGACTTCCTTCGCCTGGTGATAATTCTCGCAAGTACTTCAATGTTCAAAGTCACATGAATTCCACATGCTTATTATCTCTGTCATCTGTTTGCAGGACCATATAGAGGGGTACCTTGAACTTTCTGCTAAGACAAAAATATACTTTTCTACTGCAGTATCAAGATGGGATGCAGAGTTTTATGTCAAAGTTGATGATGACATTCATGTTAATATAGGTACCCTGTGTTGGCAAAGCATGAGCATTCTTCATTTTATGATCATCTCATAACGTTTCGAGCCTTGCATCTTTGCAGGTACACTAGCCTCTACTTTAGCTCGGTACCGGAGAAGACCTCGTGTTTATGTTGGTTGTATGAAATCTGGACCCGTTCTTTCCCAGAAGTAAGTTGCAAATACTTTCTGGCTTGTTGACAGACCCCTGTTATGTTGTTGGGAAAAGAGATTTTTAACTCACACTTTGTTCACCTATTCTTCAAAGGGGAGTGAAGTACCACGAACCAGAATATTGGAAGTTTGGGGAGGAGGGGAACAAATACTTTCGTCATGCAACGGGACAGATATATGCTCTTTCTAGAGATCTGGCTACCTACATTTCCATCAACCAGTTATGTATATGTTATTGTTATTATTATGCATTCAGGTTTCTGATGATAGTCAAAATTTTCTGTGGCAGGCCAATATTACATAGGTATGCAAATGAGGATGTTTCACTTGGTGCTTGGTTTATTGGTTTGGACGTCGAGCATATTGACGAACGGAGTCTATGTTGTGGAACCCCTCCTGGTAATTCCTATGAAGCAATTCTTCCATGTTAGAATTAAAAGGGAGCATGTGTAATTTCTTACAAAGCATTTCATTTTGGCGAACAGATTGTGAGTGGAAAGCAGAGGCTGGAAATATATGCGTAGCGTCATTTGATTGGACCTGCAGTGGAATTTGCAAGTCTGTGGAGAGAATTAAGGACGTGCACAGTAGATGTGGTGAAGGGGATGATGCTGTCTGGACTGCACTGTTCTGATTTTATATCGACAATATTATGATTGTCAGCCATCAAAATTTTGCTTTTGTACCTGAAGATAAATTTTGAAGATTTGAAAATCCACCACGGCCATCAGCACAGGGAGGACGAGTTCTAGGCATTCTATCTATATGCCTTTGTAGTAGGACAACACATGAGTGAAAATATATTAATCTTCCTGTTCAGCTGTGCATGTGCACAGTTGGATCTGTACATTCACCTGTGTATTTAAACAGGATGTAAATTTATAGTTTCATTCTTTCACTTCAAGTGCTTGGTATCTACAATTGACGCCATTGTTTGTCTTCTACCATGGATGCACTAAAGAGGTTAACATCTCTGTGCTGGGCTGGGCATGGCTTGTTCTGACAATCATAAAGCCAGCTTATTTGCATGCAGTGCATTTAAGAAATACCGTCATGAATAAAACGCTGTTTCTTGGATTTTAGTTGGTAGACAGTTGTAAGTTGTATGCTGTAAGTTGAAACGTGGATATTTTTTGTTTGCTATACCATTAAAATATAGCAATGATGCATCAAGTAGTACATCTGACCATAATATTCAAACAGATTTGTACGCTTGGAACAACTAGTCTGGAGAAGCCAAGAAAAGATGGTGACCATTTTAAGACACGTGTCTTCTCCCATTGTAATGGAATATTCAACTCTCAAGGTGTACCATTGATAGTGTACCCTTGTCAATGTGCCTAGAACTCTTGCATTAATAGGATGTGTGCAGTTTCTATGGTATGTATTGTATTACCGATGGAGGTATACCGGTAACATCATGATATGTGCTTGCCAGTGTGGCCAGCTCAATATATGGGTTAAAGAGTCAACGTATAAACATGTCCATATCACATGTCCTTCAGGTGTGGCCACCTTAATATTTAATCAGTGTAATTATGGTTTGGACTCGATGATTAAGAAGTTTCACAAAAAGCCAAAGCCACATCCACTAACAAATTCGAGTCTGAGCTCTTAAGACAAGCCTATGATCTAAGATTTAATCCTTAACTAAAACTTTGAGCGAAGTTTGTTGAACAGAGCCTTGGATCCTTAAGAAATTGAGCCTAGTTGGGCGGTGAGACCAAATTAAAGTCTGTATGTCTTTCTCGTTAAGTTCCTTGAATTCAGAAATAGGGCTAGCATTAAGTTGTCTAATTTCACACAATGTCTAGTCTCACAATGTCATCTAATTTTGATAGTTTGAATGGCTAATTAGACAATTGTAATTGAGTTATATCTTAAACAACTAGAATGCAGTGCTTAGCCCTTTTCGGTTGGTTCCGATCTTGAGGCATAAGTTGTGGCAGGCTTACCAAGTCTCAAGTTTGTCTGGCGCAGTTAAGCGGGAAATTTGGTCGACATTCCTACAGATTGTGAATCATGATGGGCACTTCATTTCTTAGCATCACACTTATCATTGTACTTGATCGCATTCTAGTGGTTTAATATATTCTTATATTCTTCAAAAAAAAAAAAACAACTAGATAATCCAATGTGGATGATTGCTTCTTGAAAAAGCTCGTAGAATCTACTACATTGGGGTTGCTTTTCCTGTATTATCTATGGGTTAAAAGATATATTCAAAGATGGCAAGGACCCAAGTGACTACATAATTACTACTGATTCTCCAATCTTGATGTTCATTTTTCAAGCTAAAGATGTATTGAACTTTCCCATTGAGTTGGAACTCTGAATGACAAGCTTCGGTAATGCTTTGAGTTTGGCAGATAAAAAAACCCATAATGATTTGGCCACCTGTCTTTAGGACACCCTAATCACAAATGAGCAGGACTTGGATATTTATCTATCCTCTGAAGAAACGAATCTCAAACTTTTCAATCTCTTTCTGTTTAAGGTTATTGCCTTATTAAAGTGGTGGTTGTCATTGGTCAAGGTTATAGCTTTGACATAATAATTGGTGGTTATATTCGTGAGTCAGTGTTGCCTCGATGAAACAGTTGAGATTGTTGCCTCCACAAAAATAACAGTGGTTGTTCCTAATGGTTGAAGTTATTGCCCTCATGAAATAAAATTCTTGTTAACTGCTAGAGTTTTTTGTCCTTGATAAAATCACATTGTTGCTCTTACTGGTCGACGTCGTTGTTTCAATGTGAAATGTCAGTTGTATTGTGAATGGAGGTTGTAGCCTCAAAGATGAATAAGTGGTTATAGCTACCCAATAAGGCAATGGCCTTGCCAAATTTGGGATTCTAAGTTTAAAGTCTATGGATGATGATGATACAGTAATGTGCTTGGAGGGTGTACATACATCCCATACCTCTGAACAGACTTCTCTTACCAATCCAATAATTGGCATCTAATAAATCTTCGTTGTCAACTACCACTGCTAAACGACTTGCTTTAGTTTCTCAATGATGTGTAGTAAAATGTAAATGTAACATCGAACACCACCCAACAATTGCATAAAACAAAAATAACTATCACACCCATGCCAATCCATGGCACTGGCCTAATGTATAGTGCTTTGGCACCCTTTTTTTTTCTTTACTTACTCACTATTTTGTGTAAGGCATAACATGTACATAATGAATAAATCATCTTTTTATATTATAAAGTTATAGCGTATGTCATGGATCAAGCCCTAATTTGGACGATTGAGATCATCTGATTACATCCAAAGGCCGAGATTTATCGCACGACTTCTGGCCAGCGTGATTAACCATGCTCTGATCTCTTAAGAGGAAAGGGAAAAGGAAAAAGAAAAGAAAGGGAGAGGAACAGAAAGGGAGAAAATGAAGGAAAAAAGAACACTACAAAACGGAGAAGAGGGAAAGGGTGAGGACAGGAGTAAAAGGGAAGGGAAAAATGGGAAGAGAGAAGGGAAGGGAAAAGGAAAATAAAAAGAGGGAGGAGGAGGGAGCAAAAAGGGACACATGAAAAGGGAAAGAGGAAAAGGGTGGGGGCTAGAGAAAAAGGGAAGGGAAAAAGGACACGAAAAAAGAAGAAGAGAAAAATGGAGAGGAGAAGGGAGGAAAAAAGGGAAAGAAAAAGGGAAGATGGGGAAGTGTGGAACGAGGAAAAAGGGCATAGAGAAAACTAGAAGAGGGAAAGGGGAAAAAGAGAAGGGAAAGAAAAGGAAGCGGGAAAGTATGAGGAAAGGGGAAATGGGAAGGTATGAAAAAGGGAAAGGGAAAAGAACAAAGGAGGAGGAAATGGATGGAAAAAAAGCACGAAAATAAAGGGAAGGGAAAAAAGGGCACTTAAAAAAAGGAGAAGAAAAAAAAAGGTGGGGAAAAGATATATGGGAAAAGGGAAAGAGAAAAAGAAAAGGGAAGAGGAGAGGGGGAGATGGGAGGGAAAATAGTACAGGGAAAAGTGGAAGAGAGAAAGGGCTGGGAAATGAGGAAAAGGGAGGGGAAAAAGGCCATCGAAAAGGGAAAGGGGGAGGGAAAATAGAAGCGAAACGAATGGGAGGGGAGAAAGAAAAAGGGAAAAAAGGTAAAAGGAAAAGGGGGAGGGGAAGGGAAACGAAGAGGAGAAAAAAGGGAATGAGGGAAAAATAAAGGTAAAATAGGAAAAAAAAAAAAGGGGAACAAAAAAGAAGAAAAAAATAGAAAATAGAAAAAGGAAAAAGCAGGGAATAGAAAAATGGAAAAGAAAGAAAAAAAGAAGAAAAAAAGGAAAAGGGGTGCATAAAGGGTGAAAAGGGAAAGAGGAAAGGGCAAAACAGAAATGGGAGAAAAGGGAATGCGAAATTAGAAAAATAAACACAGTGAATGGGAAAACAAAAAAGGGAAAAGGGAGATGGTAGAAATGAGATAGAAAAAGAAAAAAGGTAAATGGAAAAATGGAAAAAAGGGTAAAGGGGAAAAAAAAGGGGAAAGCATGAAAAGGCAAAAGGAAAAGGAAAAAAGGAAGGGGAAGTGGGAATGGGGTGTAAATTTTCTCAGGTTTTTTTTCCAATGGGTTTTATGGTTTTTTCTATATAAACTTATGAAGATGACTATAAGTTAGTAAAACATGATCTATAAATGGTGAGAATGGGGTGCTTTCCCAATCGAGTGTGAGGGCGATGAGGACAATCACCATGAGAGAACGGGTGGAACACAACATATATTTCCCCTTATAATGTCTTCACACTGAGTCCTTAGTAGGTACACTCCTTAACAAGTATACAACAATAGAAACAAACAATAAATTTATAATGAAATCATAAAAGTCTATTCAATTGTAAAATACACTAGATAATAACAAATAGAGTTCATTCCTATATAACAATAATAAGAGTCAATTCCTTAGCAAGTACACTGGTTAACTATAAGAAAATTATAATAATATGATTGCCACACACTAAATAAAATCTTAATTCTAATTATGAACTTAATTTTAATCATGATGAGCATCAATGCCCATCGTGGTTGTACTTCCTCAACATAATTGAGAAACAGTCACTTGTAAGGATTGGTTGAGCTGAAGAGATGTCCACTCTAGGATCTACTCCCAAGATATGGAAGTACACATAGAAGAGATATTTGCATGGTACAAATAACCTTTTCTTCTCGTGTCCCATGTAATCAGCACATGTACAGGAGGGCATTTTGTTGACAGACACTCGATAAGTTGGTGTAGGCCTCTTCAGGTGGAAATCAACATGAGAGTTAGCCACTACAATCTCAACCATCTCGACTTCAGCTTCCATGTGTAGAGCCTCGTCAAATCTAACCATAGCTTGATGACCCAATTGTTTGCGCTTGTACATCTTCTTCCCAAACCTGTACATGGTAGAGGAAGATTGTCCTTCCGATATATTGATAGGTGGCATATCCATCCATGGCATGCCTGATATATTAACACCCCGTAAAGTGTAACCTCCTTTTTCCAGCCTCCTCAACTCTTCCTCTGTCAATTTCACTCCCTTCTTTACTGGCCAATCTCTAGTTCGTTCTGGTATGTTGGAAAGGCACTTCTTGAGGTTCCAAGTGTGTTCTACATGATCTGGGCAGAACCATATCCATTGCATCATGTGCCCATTAGGATGTACAATCTTACCAAAAAAACTTGGAGCTGCTGTGGAGTGAGGTCCATTGTTTATGGGTGCATTGAATTTGCTCTTTCTTAACCCCTTCAAGCCTTGACAACGTACTCTACTATTTGCATCTGTACACCTTATGGCCCACGACTCATCAATCACTGGAAATTCCATCACATTAAACACGACATTGAAGTGCAATGTTTTTCTCAATCCCTCTATAGTACCAAACCTTGGTCGATTGTACATAATCTTGTCTGGTCTATGGGATCCAAAATCATTGGTATTGTATTCAGTTAATGATCTGCATCTCTTCAAAACTGACCTATCATTTCCACCTGAACCAGGAATATAAGGCGGTATTCCATGTCTACTTATTCCTGCATTCACTGCCTCAACACTTTTCCTAGGAGTGATACCACTATTCACCGTGGAAGATAACCTTGACATCATATCAGACACGCCTAGTCCAACACCAACAAAATGCCTGTCACTATATGCTTTTGCTTTGGAGCATTTCAGAACAGCCTCTGTTAGATCAAATAGGCATGCGTCATATAAATTCAATGTGTGCTTGTACCCAGTTGCTACTAACCAACTCCCATGGCGAGACTCTGAATAGTTTGTACCGGGTACATGTAATGCAGTGGCAATGTCCTTCTCTGCTATCATATAGTTACCCCATCTGGAGACTCTTTGATGCCACCAGGCCAACCAACTAGATAAACATGGGATGTCATCTTTTGATACCTTTTCATGCCACCACTCTATAATTTCATTGTAAACCGTTTCAGCTTCCTGTATTGTTATACATCTTTGCCACTTTCTACATAGAGACTTGTGAGCAACTCTAAATTCTGGAAAGACATATTTATTAGTATGCCTCTCAACACACTGTTCAAAATGAAAGACACATGATCTTTCTCT
Organism: Isoetes taiwanensis; assembly: GCA_021234155.1. Lineage (NCBI taxonomy): Eukaryota > Viridiplantae > Streptophyta > Lycopodiopsida > Isoetales > Isoetaceae > Isoetes > Isoetes taiwanensis. The sequence goes on from JAJEKV010000021.1 coordinate 9,450,307, forward strand.
TCCTTTCATCTCTTTGCCTCCATTAAAAACCTCTCTTATAGCATTCCAATTTGCTTGGGCCTCATCTGCCATGAACCCATAAAATTGAGCTGGTGAAAACCCCTTTGAAACCATAACCTTGTTTAGTTTTATCCAGAACTTTTTTTGTGCTTGACAATCTTCAGTTTTCATTTCACAACTTGCAATGGTTAGATAGATAGATAGATAGATAGATAGATAGATAGATAGTATTTTTACGTCATGCCACATTGGCAGCATCCAAGCTGAAAGGTTAATAACTTACCAGGGTCATACACATGACAAGCTAGAGTTGTCCACCCACTTATTCGTTTTACATGGTCAAAATGCACCCATGACATACCTAAGTCTCCACCTGGACGCATTCGGTTCACTAAATCAACACCAGAACCTGGGCCAGTTGAAGCCATCTTAAAAATATAACACCTCTCTGTCTCATCCACATGTAATTGATGTGGGAATTTAGAACCCCAAAAAAACTGAAACATGCGATGTTTTTTCAAGAATATAATCTTTTGATAATCATCTGATCCAATGGTACCATTGTCTCTACTTTGCTTGTCTCAGGATGAGGCAGTATGGTTTCATAGCCTATCAAAATGTGCATCAAAATTTCTACTTTGCTTGTCTCAGGATGAGGCAGTATGGCGCCATAGCCTATCAAAATGTCAATTTGTTTTCTATCAAATGAGGCATTATAGCATAGAGGGATAACTATCATAACTGAAAATGGCATCCCAATCGCTTGGGATTGAATGTGCATTGCACTAAGACCTGCAGCTTGTCCCTTGTCTTGTATCAAAATCAGGCACTACGGCGCCATACCCTCCTACATGCATCAGATAGGTCCACTTTTTTGTATCAATATGAGGCACTATGGCGCCATAGCCTCCGTCCTATCTGCATCTAAATTTCTACTTTGCTTGTATCTGGATGAGGCACTATGGCGCCATAGCCTATCAAAATGTCTATTTTTTGTACTGATTGAGATATTACGGTGCCATAGCCTATCAAAATGTCTATTTTTTCTTATATCAATTTTCTCTCATATTATTTCAATTGTTTTCACTAATTTAATTTACTTTATGTTTATTTCCTTTTCTTTGCAGACTATTGATATTCTTGCTCTAGCAAGAACTGTGGCGCCATACCCTGTAAGTTATATCTTAGTTATAGAGTTAATCAACTCAGGATTTTCCTTGTTATGACAAGCATTGTAGTGCCATCCCCTTTAAGTTTAGACTCTAAGTTTGTGTTTGTTCCATATTCAGGATTTATCTTGCTCCAAATAACACTGTGATTGAGACATCCTTGTTATTTAGATATTATAAGCACCTTGTCAAGGAAGGCTATATTGCTGCATTTCCTAGAGAGTTGTGCTCATGGAATAAGAAGTCTGAGAATTGGACGTTTTCTAAGTTCAACTTAGATAGGCATGGAGGTATATCTGAATATGAATGCAAGAATTGTCCATGGTGGATTGATTTTCCACCAGGCAAATACCCAAAGAAAGAAGAGGAAGAATGGAAAAGTAATAAAGATAATACTTTCAAGAACCATGTCACAGAGGTGAGTGATGCATCTACCATGCAGGGCTCTCCATCTTCAAAATCAAGTCCAAGCAAGAAGCACAATGTAGGAAGGAAGAAGAGGAAAATGGTTATGGATGAAGAGGTTGAAGATGTTCAAGTGAGTGACGAGTTTGATAAAAATCCAGATCTAAGGATTAGTAATTTCCATAGTGATATGGAATTTGATGTGGTTAGGGAAGATCTTATTCAATTGTGCTCATCTATTACATCAAAAAAGGAAAGTCACACCTTCAACAGAATGCGGGATTTTGTGCGCAAACACTGCAGGTTACCCTGCTATGCAGCAGAAACGGCAATGTTAATGGCTGCAGAATCCACACCCACATTCAAGCAAATAAGAAGACATCGATGTGTGTATATTGATGAAGAAGTGTGAAGAAGTGTAGTTGAAGAAGTGTGAATGTGAAGAAGTGTAGTTGAGGTACTGTAATTTTTAGTTTATAACACTTTTGGATAACATAGTCCACATTCATTACATCTTATTTCAAAAAATCTTTTATTGCATTCATTACAGAATTGTCCAGTGTTCTTTCCATACTTCAAGTCTGCTGGAAAGGAGTAATTTCTACTGGAATATTGAATGCACAAGCTAGATGGAGTATCAAATATGAAGTCTCAATGGATCTTAGAACAGTAACAGATTATGTGCTTTTGATATGATGTTATCCCTTCATCGCATATGCTGAGGGAAATGAATTTGGAACATAAGATAGCAGCACTTAGACCCAATATTCCACCATGGAGCAGCTGTTGACATTGAGAGCAGATGTAGAACGCATTAATGGAGAACAAGGCACATTCAATACTATACACAGAGAAATATTCTAACAGTCATTATTAAGATCTTACCATTAGATAAAAAAAACTACAATTTTGAAACTCTTATTGATATGGACATTGACACTCGCAATCATCTGGATAAATTGATTTTTGAATGTTTCTTTGTGCATTCAACAAAGAGTGGCATGCTCCCTTTGACAAGGGGATTTGGTCATCACCGCGAAAGAAGACCCTAAAAACCAAAAGAAAAAAAACCTATAGTTGAAAATCCCCCTTGATGAATATAAGTAAGTGTCTAAAGCATTTGACATTTGCACCAGTTGGATGCTGCCTAGTGGCGTGACGTTAAAACTACTATCTATTTATCCTTGTGTTCTTAACACCCTTTAATGGATGAAGAGTATGACTCGCCGACTAAGAAGAGCATGCTGCTAAAAACTAGAGAACTTGTACCATTACTCTAATCCACACTACTTCTTTATCTTCTCATGCCTTTTCAGATTGGAGCGCAAATCCAACTCCTTAGACCACTCGATCAAATTGACTTATAATGACTCTCGAGATGTATATTTTTTTTTTTTTTTTTTTTTTTTTTAAGGCAAGATATTTTTAGTTTTATTAATAGTATGTAAAAAGTACATTTATTCAGGCTCCATAATAGCCAAATAGCCTAACCGTTGGAGCACAAAGATTAACCCAAGTGCGAAGATAAGGGAAGGTAATCCTTACGACAATCTGCCCCAAGAAGTGATTTGATGCTGCCCTAAAGATGATACCCCTTCAAGCTCCTCCACAAAAATGCAAGCAAACCAGGGTAGAGTGATGGAAGCTTCATCCCTAGCGTTAACTCCTGACACAAAAGTCGCCTCCATCCTCAAGACTACTAGGAGAATAGGAGCCCATTTCCACCTACCAAGAGCACCACTCTCACTATCTTCGGCTGCAAACACTCTGCCCCGCCCCTTAAGGGGTGGTCCAGGTTTCAATCTACTCTCCCGATCACTATTCGGGTTCCATCTCCAATTGCTCACTACTAGAGAGATGGCCCTGCCCTCACAGAAGCCAAAGTCCTTCAACTAGCAATCAACTATAAGAACATGTGGTCCTCCCTGCACAATGCCTTCTAAATCACTTCCTAACTAGACCGCTATCGTACAATCTCCTCTTAAAATCACACCTCCTTCCAAATGTGGATGAAGAGGGCACATACAAGACTTAGTCTCGCTTTCCAAACAACAAATGCTAGCACAATTCAACCGCCATCGCTAAACCCGGTGCAAAGGAAGGCCCCACGACTCCACAACCTATTACAAAGAAGACAGAATGTTTCAAAGTTAAGGCATACCAATCTTGAAAAGTCTTCTTCATACACCTTTAAGCCTCCTAAGATTCTATACATAAAACCGCCAAGAACCAAGATGCTACATATTCCAAGCTTTCAACAGCCTATCAAAAGCACAACAAAAATAGTACCTAAGCCGCCATTAAATAAAACTCGTGTATCTTCTACTGCCAACCTGCTAGCGGTGATAGAATGCACACCCTGTCGTAGAAACTAGTGCGAGCAAAATGAGACAAGTCCCATCCCATTTTCCGTTTTGCCTCAACCGATCCAACCCAGGAAACCTCGAGCTTTGAAAAAGAGATGTCTCCATGTTAAAAGAATGAGAATCGCTTTCCTCAACCGGAACTTATTCCCATTCTGACCGTGGCAAGGACACAAACTATAACTCATGCCTCAAGGAAAGAAATAAACTCAAATCAACCTTAGCTAGTATAAAACATGACCTTACATCACCGCAGCGAGTGTTGTAGAACCGCAGTGAGTGGGGCCAAACCCAAAGGTAGATCAATCTTTTAAGGCTTAAAGTTTCAAGAAATCGGCCACATTCGGGCCAGTTCCATGAACTAACAACCGACATTGCAACTAGCCCTCACGAATTTCAAGAGCTTTGGATAATGCCCCCGTGACTGCAAAACCTTGAAATCTCCGAACCCAGGCCACTTCTGCCTACGAGTAAGCCTGCCAAATATTCTCAAAGATCGCACTAAAGCTAGTTGCACGTCATGACCGAAAACAAATCATGCGGTTTCTAGCTACAAGTCTGGCCATGAAGGCCCTTCCCAAGATGCTCGCTTCCGAGTTCACTTAATCGTGGGCCAACTGCCGCTACCTCCTAGCTCAAGCCCTAAACGCCATCTCTTGCTTTCTTTTTCTATTGCACGTTGTTCGCGGATTAACTTGCAATTCATGTATTCAAATGCAATAGACTTAAGCTCACCTGATGATATAACTAAAATCCCAAAGGGTTTGCATTAGCATCCCACCAAAACCTTTATAATATAAGATACACACTTAAATTCTAATGATCATTTACCCAATGGATATGGAATACGACAACTATATTTAAACCCATGCCCTTTCTGGGATTGTTGCCTAAATCCAACGCCTTAGACCACTCCTACTAAATTGTCTTGTAATGATTCTCAATATGTACATTTAACCATGTTTTGGTTTATGATTAACTGTAGCAATTCATGATATTCAAATTCATTACACTAAAAGCCTAAAGGGTCTCAAGGCTATCCTCGTGTTCATGACACCCTTTCGTGAGTAAAAGTATAACATCCACATCCAAAATCTTATAATCCATATATAAAAGGCTTACATCATAAAAATCTTACATCCATAAAAAGGGTTTGCATTATATCCTCTGCACCAAAAATCTTATAATATAAGATACACTAAATCTTGACATTGAATACTTGATAAATGGATGTATTCACAACTATGGGATTTGAACTCATGCCCTTTCGGATTGGAGCCTAAATCCAATGCCTTAGACCACTCGGCCAAATTGTCTTGTAATGATTTTCAATATACATTTAAGCATGTTTTGTTTTATGATTAACTTCGTAGAAATTCAAGTGATATTCAAATTCAATATGACTAAAAGCCTAAAGGGTCTGCTTATCCTCGTGAAACCGCGGACACCCTTTCGTGAGTAAAAGTATAACTCATCATCAAGAAGAGCTTTTAAACCGGACGATTTGTACCATTCAATTAATCCACACTAATGCTGCCTTCTCCATTTTGAGTCTTTAAACTTTTGCTAAACAACAAATAGGTACTTAAATTTATTGAAATTTATCATGGATGTAGGACATTAACAACTCCTTAGACCACTGATCAAATCAATTTTATAATGACTCTCGAGATGTATTTCACACATTTTGTTCTGTGATTAACTTCGTGGGCAACTATGTATTCAAATTCAATAGATTTTGTCACTTGGATGGATATAACTAAAACCTAAAGGGTTTGGTATTACATCCTTACACCAAAACCTTATAATATAAGATACACACTTAAATCTTGGCATTGAATACTTGATCAATGGATGTAGAATATTGACAACTATGGGATTTGAAACCCATGCCCCTTCTTTGATTGGAGCCTAAATCCAACGCTTTAGACCACTCCGGCCAAATTGTTCAGAATGATTCTCAATATGTACATTTAATCATGTTTTATTTTATGATTAACTTTCGTAGCACCATGACATTCAAATTCAATATGACTAAAAGCCTAAAGGGTCTCAAGGCTTATCTCACGTAAGGTTCGACACCCTTTCGTGAGTAAAGAGTATAACTCATCGATCAAGAAGAGCTTAAAAACCCGGACGATTTGTACTATCTCCCTTTAATCCACACTAATGCCTTCTTCCCTTTGAGTCCTCTAAACTTTCATTTCATAAACAACAATTTGTGCACTTTAAATCTTGGCATTAAAAACTTGATCAATGATCTAGAACATTAATAACTATAGAATTTGGAACCCAGTTCTTTCGATTGGAGTATTCTGGACCACCCCGCTAAATTGTCTCAGAATAACTCTCAAGATTTACATCTAGACATATTTACATTGTGATTAACTTGGTAGCACCATGATTTTAGATGCAATAGCTTTGTCACTTGATGAATATAAGTAAGTGTCTAAAGCATTCGACATTTGTATTTATCCTCGTTCTTAACACCCTTTAATGGATGAAGAGTATGACTCGTATTGGGGTTATATGTGCTAAAAACCGCAGAACTTGGTACCATTACTCTAATCCACACTACTTTTATCTTCTCATGCCTTTACTGGAGCGCTAAATCCAACTCCTTAGACCCCTAATTTTGATCAAATTGACTTATAATGACTCTAGATGTATATTTGGGCTAACGCTTTGTTCGGGATTAACTTCAGCAATTCATGTATTCAAATTCAATACAGATTTTGTCACTTGATCGACATACTAAAAACTTAAAGGGTTTGCATTACATCCTTACACCAAAACCTTATAATATAAGATAATACCACTTAAATCTTGGCATTCACAATTATGGATTTGAACCATGCCCTTCGGATTAGAGCTTCCAAATCCAACGTTTTAGACCACCCTACCAAATTGTCTTGTAATGATTTCAATATGTACATTTAACCATGTTTGTTTTATGATTAACTTCAGAAGAATTCATGACATTCAAATTAATATGACTAAAAGCCCAAAGTGGTCCAAGGCTATCCTCGTTCATGACACCCTTCGTGAGTAAAGAGTATAACCTACTCGACTTGAAGAGCTTTTTAAAACCGGACGATTTGTACCCATTCCTCAATCCACACTAATGCGATGCTTTCCCTTTGAGTCCTCTAAACTTCATATTTTCATAAACAACAATTTGTGCACTTAAATCTTGGCATTAAAAACTTGATCAATGGATCTAGAACATTAACAACTATAGAATTTGAACCCATGCTCCTTCGGATTGGAGAGTAAATCCAATGCCTTGACCACTCGGCCAAATTGTCTTGTAATAACTCCTTTCAAGATTTACATCTAGACATATTTAATATCAGGATTAATCCTATAGCAATTCATGATTTTTAGATGCAATAGCTTTTATTACCGATGAATATAAGTAAGTGTCTAAAGCATTTGACATTTGTATTTTATCCTGTGTTCTTGACACCCTTTAATGGATGAAGAGTATGACTCGTCACAAGAAGAGCATGCCGCTAAAAACTAGAGAACTTGTACCATTACTTCCTAATCCACACTACTTTATCTTCTCATGCCTTTCGTGATTGAGCAAGAACTAAATTTCTTAGACCACCGATCAAATTGACTTATAATGACTCCTTTAGGATGTATATTTGCCAATGCTTTGTTCTCGCGGATTAACTCTCAGGGCAATTCATGTATTCAAATTCAATAGATTTTTGTCACTTGACTCGATATACCTAAAATCCTAAAGGGTTTGCATTACATCCTTACACCAAAAACTCATATAAGATACACACTTAAATCTTGGCATTGAATACTTGATCAATGGATGTAGAATATTGACAACTATGGATTTGAACCTGCCTCTTTCGGATTGGAGCTCAAATCCAACTTCAGACCACTGCCAAATTGTCTTTGTAATGATTTTCAATATGCACATTTAACCATGTTTTGTTTTATGATTAACTTCGAGCAATTCATGATATTCAAATTCAATAATATGACTAAAAAGCCCAAAGGGTCCGCTATTATTCTAAGTTCATGACACCCTTTCGTGAGTAAAAGTATAACTCATCGATCAAGAAGAGTTTTAAAAACTGACGATTTGTACCATTCCTTTAATCCACATCAATGCTCTTCTTCCATTTGAGTCCTCTAAACTTTCATTTTCATAAACAACAATCAGGTAATTTAAATCTTCACATTGAAAACTTGATCAATGGATGTAGAACATCGACAACTATAGGATTTGAACCCATGCCCTTCGGATTGGAGCCTTTAATCCAATGCCTTAGACCACTCTACCAAATTGTCTTGTAATAACTCTCAAGATTTACATCTAGACACTAGACATATTTAATATTGTGATTAACTTGGTAGCACCATGATTTTAGATGCAATAGCTTTTTGTCACTTGATGAATATAAGTAAGTTGTCTAAAGCATCACATTTGCATTTGTCCTGTGTTCTTAACACCCTTTAATGGATGTATATGACCACGACTAAGAAGAGCATGTCACAAAAACTAGGAGAACTTGTACCATTACCTAATCCACACTACTTCTTTATCTTCTCATGCCTTTTCGTATTGGAGCGCAACTCCTTAGGACCACCATCAAATTGACTTATAATGACTCTCGAGATGGTGCTTGCCAACGCTTTGTTCGTGATTAACTTCGTGGCAATTCATGTATCTGAATTCAATAGATTTTGTCACTTGATGGATATAAATCTAAATCCTAAAGGGTTTGCATTACATCCACACCAAAATCTTATAATATAAGATACACACTTAAATCTTGACATTGAATACTTGATAAATGGATGTATTCATTAACTATGGATTTGAACTCATGCCCTTCGGATTGGAGCCCAAACGTTTCTTGTAGACCACTCGCCAAATTGTCTTGTAATGATTTTCAATATGCACATTTAAGCATGTTTTGTTTTATGATTAACTTCGTAGCAATTCATGATATTCAAATTCAATATGACTAAAACAAAGGGTCTGCTTATCCTCGTGTTCATGACACCTTCGTGAGTAAAAGTATAACCTACTCATCAAGAAGAGCTTTTAAAATCGGACATTTGTGCCCATTCCTTTTAATCCACACTACGCGTTTCTCTTCCATTTGAGTCCTCTAAACTTTCATTTTCATAAACAACAACTGCACTTAAATTCGTGATTGAAAACTTGATCAATGGATGTAGAACATTGACAACTATAGGATTTGAACCCATGCCCTTCGGATTGGAGCCTAAATCCAATGCCTTAGACCACTCGGCCAAATTGTTTTGTAATAACTCTCAAGATTTACCCAGATATATTTAATATTGTGATTAACTTGGTAGCAATTCATGATTTTAGATGCAATAGCTTTTGTCACTTGATGAATATAAGGCAAAGGGGTTCAAAGCATTTTGACATTTGTATTTATCCTTGTGTTCTTTGACACCCTTTAATGGATGAAGAGTAAGACTCATTACTAAGAAGAGTATGCCGCTTAAAAACTAGAGGGAACTTGGTACCATTATTTCCAATCCACTCACTTCTTTATCTTCTCATGCTCTCAGATTGGACAAGAATCCAACCTCCTTAGACCACTGGATCAAATTAACTTATAATGACTTCGAGATGTATATTTAAGCACGCTTTTGTTCTCGTGGATTAACTGTGGCAATTCATATTCAAATTCAATAGATTTTGTCACTTGATGGATATAACTAAATCCTAAAGGGTTTGGTATTACATCCTTACACCAAAACCTTATAACATAAGGTACACACTTAAATCTTGGCACACTACTTGATCAATGGATGTAGAATATTGACAACTATGGATTTGGAACCCATGCCTCGGATTGGAGCTCCAACCAACGCCTAGACCACTTGGCCTTTGGATGATTCTCAATATGCACATTAACAATGTTGTGTTTTATGATTAACTTTAGTAATTCATGACATTCAAATTCAACACACTAAAAAGCCTAAAGGGTCTCAAGGTTATCCTCGTGTTCGTGACAATTTTCTTGCGAGTAAAAGTATAACTCATCGATCAAGGTAAGAGCTGAAAACTCGGACGATTTGTACCATTCTCAACTACACTAATGCGTTTTCCATCAGAGTCCCTCTAAACTTTCATTTTCATAAACAAATAATCAGGTACACTTAAATCTTCGCATTGAAAACTTTAATTACGGATGTAGAACATTGACAACTATAGGATTTGAACTCATGCCCTTTCGGATTGAGCCTTAATCCAATGCTTTAGACCACTCGGCCAAATTGTCTTGTAATAACTCTCAAGATTTACATCTAGACACTAGGACATATTTAATATTGTGATTAACTTGGTAGCAATTCATGATTTTTAGATGGCCAGTTGTCACTTGATGAATATAAGTTGTTGTCTAAAGCATTTGACATTTGCATTTATCCTTGTGTTCTTAACACCTTTAATGGATGAAGAGTAAGGACTTGACTAAGAAGAGTGATGCCGCTAAAAATCAGAGAACTTGTACCATTACTCTAATCCATACTACTTCTTTATCTTCTCATGCCTTTTCGCATTGAGCGCAACCAACCTTAGACCACTGATCAAATTGACTATAATGACTCTCTAGATGTATATTTGGGTTAACGCTTTTGTTCTTGATTAACTTCGTGGGCACCATGTATTCAAATTCAATAGATTTTGTCACTTGATGGATATAACTAAAATCCAAAGTGGTCGTAACATATCCTCACCAAAATCTTATAATATAAGATACACACTTAAATCTTGACATTGAATACTGATAAATGGATGTATTCACAACTATGGGATTTGGAACTCATGCCCTTTCTCGGATTGGAGCCTCCAACGCCTAGGTCACCAAATTGTCTTGTAATGATTTCATGCACATTTAAGCATGTTTTGTTTTAGATTAACTTCAAGAGCAATTCATGATATTCAAATTCAATATGTGCGGTCCGTTGCTATCCTCGTGTTCATGACACCCTTTCGTGAGTAAAAGTATAACCTACTCCATCAAGAAGAGCTTTTAAAACCGGACGATTTGTACCATTCCTTTAATCCACTTAACAGTTTTCTTCCCATTTGGAGTCCTCTAAACTTTCATTTTCTATGCGTAAACAAATAACTGCACTTTAAATCTTCAAGATTGAAAAACTTGACCAATGGATGTAGAACATTGACAACTATAGGATTTGAACTCCATGCCCTTTCGGATCAAGGTTTCAACCAATGCCTTAGACCACTCGCCAAATTGTCTTGTAATAACTCTCAAGATTTACATCTAGATATATTTAATATTGTGAATTTCGTAGCAATTCATGATTTTAGATGCAATAGCTTTTGTCACTTGATGAATATGGGTATGCTCCAAAGCGACGGACATTTGCATTTATCCTTGTGTTCTTGACACCCTTTAATGGATGAAGCAAGGACTCGTCACTAAGAAGAGCATGCCGCTAAAATTCAGAGAACTTGTACCATTACTCTAATCCACACTACTTTTTATCTTCTCATGCCTTTTTCGTATTGGAGCGTTAAATCCAACTCCTTAGACCACCGATCAAATTAACTTATAATGACTCTCGAGATGTATATTTAAGCACGCTTTGTTCTGATTAACTTCGTATAATTCATGCATTCAAATTCAATAGATTTTGTCACTTGATGGATATACTAAATCCTAAAGGGTTTGCATTACATCCTTACACCAAAAACCTTATAATATAAGGTACACACTTAAATCTTCGCATTGACTACTCTCGATCAATGGATGTAGAATATCGATAACTATGGATTTGAACCCATGCCCTTTCGGATTGGAGTCTAAATCCAACGCCTTAGACCATCATTCTTTGTGATGATTCTCAATATACATTTAACAATGTTGTGTTTATGATTAACTTCGTAGCACCATGACATTCAAATTCATGACTTAAAAAGCCTAAAGTGGTCTCGTTATCCTCGTGTTCGTGATAATTCTTTCATGAGTAAAAGTACAACGATCAAGAAGAGCTTAAAACCGGACGATTTGTACCCATTCCTTTAATCCACACTACGGCCTCTCTTCCATTTGGAGTCCTCTAAACTTCTTATATTTTCATAAACAAATAACTGTGTAATTTAAATTGCATTGAAAACTTGATCAATGGATGTAGAACATTGATAACTATAGGATTTGAACCCATGCCCTTTCTCGGATTGGAGCCTTAATCCAATGCCTTAGACCACTCGCCAATTGTCTTGTATTGTCTCACATTTATATCTAGACACGACATATTTAATATTGTGATTAACTTGGGTAGCACCATGATTTTTAGATGGCCAGCTTTTGTCACTTGATGAATATAAGTAAGTTGTCTAAAGTATCGGATATTTGCATTTATCCTGTGTTCTTAACACCCTTTAATGGATGAAGAGTATGACTCACGGGATTAAGAAGTATGTCAAGTAAAACTAGAGAACTTTGTACCATTACTCTAATCCACACTACTTTTATTTCATGCCTTTTCGATTGGAGCACAACCAACTCCTGACCAATTTCGATCAAATTGACTTATAATGACTCTCGAGATGTATATTTAAGCACGCTTTGTTCTGCGGATTAACTTGGCACCCATGTGTATTCAAATTCAGATTTTGTCACTTGATGGATATAACTAAAATCCTAAAGGGTTTGCATTACATCCTTACACCAAAATCTTATAATATAAGATACACTTAAATTCCACATTGAATACTTGATAAATGATGTATTCACAACTATGGGATTTGAACTCATGCTCCTCTGATTGGTTTTCCAACTTTAGACCACTCGGCCAAATTGGTTCTTGTAATGATTTTCAATATGCACATTTAAGCATGTTTTGTTTTATGATTAACTTCAGAAAGCACCATGAGGGTCTAAATTCAATATGACTAAAAGGCCTAAAGGGTCTCAAGGCTATCCTCGTGTTCATGACACCCTTCGTGAGTAAAAAGTATAACCTCATCGATCAAGGAAGAGCTAAAAATCGACGATTTGTACCCATTCCTTTAACCACTAATGCGTTTTCTTCCATTTGAGTCCTCTAAACTTTCATTTTCATAAACAACAACTGCACTTAAATCTTCGTAGATTGAAAACTTGATCAATGGACGAGAACATTGACAACTATAGAATTTGAACCCATGCTCCTTCTGATTGAGAGTAAATCCAATGCCTTGGACCACTCGGCCAAATTTGTCTTGTAAGCAACCTCAAGATTTACATCTAGACATATTTAATATTGTGATTAACTTGTAGCACCATGATTTTAGATGCAAGGCTTTGTCACTTGATGAATATAAGTAAGTGTCTAAAGCATTTGACATTTGTATTTATCCTGTGTTCTTGACACCTTTAATGGATGAAGAGTATGATCACGCCTAAGAAGAGCATGTCATTAAAACTAGAGAATTTGCACCATTACCTAATCCACACTACTTCTTTATCTTCTCATGCCTTTTCGCATTGGAGCGCAAATCCAACTCTCTAGGACCACTCGAATAAATTGACTTATAAATGACTTTAGATGTATATTTAAGCACGCTTTGTTCTCGTGATTAACTTCGCGGGCAATTCATGTATTCAAATTCAATAGATTTTGTCACTTGATCGATATACCTAAATCCTAAAGGGTTTGCATTACATCCTTACACCAAACCTTTATAATATACACACTTAAATCTTGGCATTGAATACTTGATCAATGGATGTAGAATATTGATACTATGGGATTTGAACCCATGCCCTTGATTGGAGCCTAACCAACGCCTAGACCACTCGGCCAAATTGTCTTGTAATGATTTTCATGCACATTTAACCATGTTTTGTTTTATGATTAACTTCAGAAAGCACCATGATATTCAAATTCAATATGACTAAAAGCCTAAAGGGTCTCATGCTATCCTCGTTGCAGCTCATGACAATCTTTCGTGAGTAAAAAGTATAACTCATCGATCAAGAAGAGCTTTAAAAAACCTGGACGACGAAAATTCATTCCTTTAATCCACACTAATGCTTCTCTTCCATTCGAGTCCTCTAAGCCATTTCATAAACAACAACTGCGGCACTTAAATTCGCATTGAAAAACTTGATCAATGGATGTAGAACATTGACAACTATAGGATTTGAACTCCAAGCCTTCGGATTGGAGCCTTAATCCAATGCCTGGGACCACTTACCAAATTGTCTTGTAATAACTCCCAAGATTTACATCTAGACACTAGACATATTTGGTCATTGTGATTAACTCTAAGCAATTCATGATTTTTAGATGCAATAGCTTTTGTCACTTGGATGAATATAAGTAAAGTTGTTCAAAGCATTTGACATTTGCATTTATCCCTGTGTTCTTAACACCCTTTAATGGATGGAAGAGTATGACTCACGACCAAGAAATATACGCCAAAACCAGAGAACTTGTAAAATTATTACTCTAATCCACACTACTTCTTTATCTTCCTCATGCCTCGATTGGAGCGCAAATCCAACTCCTTAGACCACCGATCAAACTGACTTATAATGACTCCTAGATGTATATTTAAGCACGCTTTGTTCCGCAGATTAACTCGTGGCAATTCATGTATTCAAATCATCAGATTTTGTCACTTGATGGATATAACTAAAATCCCAAAGGGCTTGCATTACATCCTTACACCAAACTTATAACATAAGATACACACTTAAATCTTGGACATTGAATACTTGATAAATGGATGCATTACAACTATGGGGATTTGAACCTCATGCCCTTTCTGATTGGAGCCTCCAACTTCAGACCACCCTACCAAATTGTCTTGGTAATGATTTCAATATGCACATTTAAGCATGCGTTTTGTTTTATGATTAACTTCGTAGCAATTCATGATATTCAAATTCAATATGACTAAAAAGCCTAAAGGGTCCGCTTATCCTCGTTCGACACCCTTCGTGAGTAAAAGTATAACTCATCCATCAAGAAGAGCTTTTAAAATGGGATTTATTTGTACCATTCCTTTAATCCACACTAGCGTTTCTTCCATTTTGAGTCCTCTAAACTTTCATTTTCATAAACAACAATTTGTGCACTTAAATCTTCGCATTGAAACTTCAGCAGATCAATGGATGTAGAACATGATAAATGTTAGGATTTGAACCCATGCCCTTCGGATTGGAGCCAAATCCAAATGCCTTAGACCACTCGCCAAATTGTCTTGTAATAACTCTCAAGATTTACATCTAGATATATTTACTATCAGGATTAATTTTGGTAGCAATTCATGATTTTTAGATGCAATAGCTTTTGCCACTTTGATGAATATAAGTAAGTGTCTAAAGCATTTGATATTTGCATTTATCCTGTGTTCTTGACACCTTTAATGGATGAAGAGTATGACTACTACTTAAGAAGAGCATGTCGCTAAAACCAGAGAACTTGTACCATTACTCTAATCCACACTACTTTATCTTCTCATGCCTTTTCAGATTGAGCGCAACTAACTCAGACCACTCACCCACTTAACTTATAATGACTCTCTAGATGTATATTGCCAATGCTTTGTTCTATGATTAACTTCTCGTGGCAATTCATGTATTCAAATCTTACGATTTTATTTCACTTGATGGATATAACTAAAACTTAAAGGGTTTGCAGTATTACATCCTTACACCAAAACTATAATATAAGGCAATACACTTAAATCTTGGCATTGACTACTTGATCAATGGATGTAGAATATTGACAACTATGGGATTTGAACCCATGCCCTTTCTGATTGGAGTCTAAATCCAACGCCTTAGACCACTTGGCCTGTGATGACTTCTCAATATGCACATTTAACAATGTTGTGTTTATGATTAAATTGTAGCAATTCATGACATTCAAATCAATATGACAAAAGTCTAAAGGGTCTGGGTGTTTATCCTCTGTTCGTATACACCCTTTCATGAGTAAAAAGTATAACTCATCGATCAAGAAGAGCTTAAAACTGACGATTTCGTACCATTCCTTTAATCCACACGACGCGTTTCTTCCATTTGAGTCTCTAAACTTTCATTTTCATAACAAATAACTGCACCCCAAATTCGCATTGGAAAACTTGGATCAATGGATGAACATTGACAACTATAGATTTGAACCCATGCCCTTTCTGGGATTGGAGCCTTAATCCACTGCCTTAGACCACTCCTACCAAATTGTCTTGTAATAACTCTCAAGATTTACATCTAGACACTAGACATATTTAATATTGTGATTAATTCCAGCAATTCATGATTTTAGATGCAATAGCTTTTGTCACTTGATGAATATAAGTAAGTTGTCTTAAAACATTTGACATTTGCATTTATCCTTGTAGTTCTAACACCCTTTAATGGATGAAGAGTATGACTCACGACTAAGAAGAGCATGTCGCTAAAAACTAGAGAGAACTTGTACCATTACTCTTAATCCACACTACTTCTTTATCTTCTCATGCCTTCGGGATTGGAGCACAAATCCAAACTCCTTAGACCACCCATCAAATTGACTTTATAATGACTCTAGGATGTATATATTTTAAGCACGTTGTTCCTTGATTGACCCTGGCACCATGCATTCAAATTCAATAGATTTGTCACTGATGGATATAACCAAATCCCAAAGGTGTGGGTTTGCATTACATCCACACCAAAATCTTATAATATAAGATACACTAAATCTTGACATTGAATACTTGATAAATGGATGTATTCGAATTATGGGATTTGAACTCATGCCCTTTCTGGGATTGGAGCCTCCAATCACTTAGACCACTTACTAAATTAATCTTGTAATGATTTCTAACATGCACATTTAAGCATGTTTTGTTTTATGATTTAACTTCAGAAAATTCACATATTCAAATTCATCATGACTAAAAGCCCAAAGGGTCTCAAGGCTATCCTCGTTCAGACACTTTTCGTGAGTAAAAGTATAACTCATCATCAAGAAGAGCTTAAAACCGGACGATTTGTACCATTCCTTTAAATCCACACTCACCGTGCTCTCTCCCATTTGAGTCCTCTCTAAACTTTCATTCTTTTCATAAACAACAATCAGGCACTTAAATCTTCGTGATTGAAAACTTGATCAATGATCGAGAACATTGACAACTATAGAATTTGAACCCATGCCCTTTCGATTGGAGAGTAACCAATGCCTTGGACCACTCCTACCAAATTGTCTTCAGAATAACTCTCAAGATTTACATCTAGACATATTTAATATTGATTAACTTGTAGCAATTCATGATTTTTTAGATGCAATAGCTTGTCACTTGATGAATATAAGTAAGTGTCTAAAGCATTTGACATTTGTATTTATCCTCGGTTCTGACACCCTTTAATGGATGAAGAGTATGACTCGTCACCAAGAAGAGCATGCCGCTAAAACTAGAGAACTTGTACCATTACCTAATCCACACTACTTTCTTTATCTTCTCATGCCTTTTCGCATTGGAGCGTTAAATCCAACTCCTTAGACCACTCGATCAAATTGACTTTATAATGACTCTCTTTAGATGTATATTTGGCACGCTTTTGTTCTCGGTGGATTAACTTCGTGGCAATTCATGTATTCAAATTCAATAGATTTTGTCACTTGATCGAGAGTACCTAAAATCCTAAAGGGTTTGCATTACATCTACACCAAACCTTATATAATATAAGATACACACTAAATCTTGGCATTGAATACTTGATCAATGGATGTAGAATATTGACAACTATGGGATTTGAACCCATGCCCTTTCTTGATTGGAGCCTAAACTAACGCCTTAGACCACTCAAATTGTCTGTAATGATTTTCAACATGCACATTTAACCATGCTTGGTTTTATGATTAACTTCAGAGCACCATGATATTCAAATTCAATATGACTAAAAGCCTAAAGGGTCTCAAGGCGAACTCTCTGTTCATGACACCCTTTCGTGAGTAAAAGTATAACTCATCGATCAAGAAGAGCTTTAAAAAACTCGGACGATTTGTACCATTCCTTTAATCCACACTAATGCTGCTCTCTTCCATTTGAGTCCTTCAAACTTTCATTTTCATAAACAACAACTGTGCACTTAAATCTTCTGATTGAAAACTTGATCAATGGATGTAGAACATTGATAACTATAGGATTTGAACCCATGCCCTTTTCGGATTGAGCCTTTAATCCAATGCCTTAGACCACTCGGCCAAATTGTCTTGTAATAACTCTCAAGATTTACATCTGTATACACTAGACATATTTATTATTGTGATTAACTTGGTAGCACCATGATTTTAGATGCAATAGCTTTGTCACTTGATGAATATAAGTTGTCTAAAGCATTTGACATTTGCATTATATCCTTGTGTTCTTAACACCTTTTAATGGATGAAGAGTATATTCAACATCAAGTGAAGAGCATGCCGCTAAAAACTAGAGAACTTGTACCATTACCTAATCCACACTACTTTATCTTCTTTCATGCCTTTCAGATTGGAGCTAAATCCAACCTTAGGGACCACCCGATCAAATTGACTTATAATGACCTCAGATGTATATTTGCTAACGCTTTGTTCTCATATTAACTTCGTGGCAATTCATGTATTCAAATTCAATACTTTGTCACTTCGATGGATATAACTAAAATCCTAAAGGGTTTGCATTACATCCTTACACCAAAATCTTATAATATAAGATACACACTTAAATCTTGACATTGAAAACTTGATCAATGGATGTAGAATATTGACAACTATGGATTTGGAACCCCATGTCTTTTCTCGGATTGGAGCCTAAATCCAACGCCTTAGACCACTCCGCCAAATTGTCTTGTAATGATTTTCAATATGCACATTTAACTATGTTTTGTTTTATGATTAACTTCAGAAAGAATTCATGATATTCAAATTCAACATGACTAAAAAGCCTAAAAGGGTCTGTCATTATCCTCGGTTCACACACCCTTTCGTGAGTAAAAGTATAAATCATCGATCAAGAAGAGTTTTAAAAACCGGACGATTTGTACCATCTTTAATCCACACTAATGCGCCTTCTTCCATTTGAGTCCTAAACTTTCATTTTCATAAACAACAACTGTGCACTTAAATCTTCGTGATTGAAAACTTGATCAATGGATGTAAATATTGACAACTATAGGATTTTAAACCTATGCCCTTTTATTGGAGCCAAATCCAATGCCTTAGACCACCTCGCCAAATTGTTCTAGTAATAACTCTCAAGATTTACATCTAGATATATTTAATATTGTGATTAACTTGGTAGCAATTCATGATTTTAGATGTACAGCTTTTGTCACTTGATGAATATAAGTAAGTGCTTAAAGCATTTGACATTTGCATTTATCCTCGTTCTTAACACCCTTTAATGGATGAAGAGTATGACTCCGCCGACTAAGAAGAGAGGATGCTGCTAAAACTAGAGAACTTGTACCATTACTCTAATCCACACTACTTCTTTATCTTCTCATGCCTTCGCATTGGAGCGCAACTAACTCCTTAGACCACCCGATCAAATTAACTTATAATGACTCTCGAGATGCATATTTAAGCACGCTTGTTCTCGGGTGATTAACTTCGTGGCAATTCATGTATTCAAATTCAACAGATTTTGTCACTTGATGGATATAACTAAAATCCTAAAGGGTTTGCATTACATCCTTACACCAAAACTCATAATATAAGGTACACACTAAATCTCGCATTGACTACTTGATCAATGGATGCAGAATATTGACAACTATAGGATTTGAACCCATGCCCTTTCTCGATTGGAGTCTAAATCCAACGCCTTAGACCACTTGGCCTTGTGATGATTCTCAATGCACATTTAACAATGTTTTGTTTTATGATTAACTTCGTAGGCACCATGACATTCAAATTCACATGACTAAAAGCCTAAAGGGTCTCAAGGCTATCCTCGTGTTCGCGATAATCTTCACATGAGTAAAAGTATAACCTACTCCATCAAGAAGAGCTTTAAAAACCGGACGATTTGTACCATTCCCTTTAATCCACACAATGTGCTCTCTTCCCATTCGAGTCCTCTAAACTTTCATTTTCATAAACAAAATAACCGTGTAATTTCTAAATCTTCGCATTGAAAACTTGATCAATGGATGTAGAACATTGACAACTATAGATTTGAACCCATGCCCTTTTCGGATTGGAGCCTTAATCCAATGCCTTAGACCACCTTTTACCAAATTGTCTTGTAATAACTTCCTCAAGATTTACATCTAGACACTAGACATATTTAATATTGTGATTAACTTGGTAGCACCATGATTTTAGATGCAATAGCTTTTGTCACTTGATGAATATAAGTAAGTTGTCTAAAGCATTTGACATTTGCATTTATCTCTGTGTTCTTAACACCCTTTAATGATGAAGTTATGACTCTTGACTAAGAAGAGCATACGCTAAAAACTAGAGAACTTGTACCATTACTCTAATCCACACTACTTCTTTATCTTCTCATGCCGTATTGGAGCGCAAATCCAACTCCTTAGACCACTCGATCAAATTAATTTTATACGACTCTGTGATGTATATTTAAGCACGCTTTGTTCTCGTGATTAACTTCGTGTACCATGTATTCGAATTCAATAGATTTTGTCACTTGATGATATAACTAAAATCCTAAAGGGTTTGCATTACATCTTACACCAAAATCTTATAATATAAGATACACACTTAAATCTTTTCACATTGAATATTTATAAATGGATGTATTCATTAACTATGGGATTTGAACTCTGCCCTTCATTGGTTTCAATGCCTTAGACCACCTTACCAAATTGTCTTGTAATGATTTTCAATATGTACATTTAAGCATGTTTTGTTTTATGATTAACTTCAGAGTAACTTATATTCAAATTCAATATGACTAAAAGCCTGAAGGGTCTCTGCTTATCCTCGTGTGTTCATGACACCCTTTTCGTGAGTAAAAGTATAACTTATCGATCAAGAGCTTTTAAAACCGGACGATTTGTACCATTCCTTTAATCCACACTAATGCTTTCCATTTGAGTCCTCTAACCCTATTTTCATAAACAACAATCAGGTAATTCTTAAATTGCATTGAAAAACTTGATCAACGGACGAGAACATTGACAACTATAGAATTTGAACCCATGCCCTTTCTGTGATTGGAGAGTAAATCCAATGCCTTGGACCACCTTACCAAATTGTCTTGTAATAACTCAAGATTTACATCTAGACATATTTAATATTGTGATTAACTTGGTAGCAATCTATGATTTTTAGATGCAATAGCTTTGTCACTTGATGAATATAAGTAAGTGTCCAAAGCATTTGACATTTGTATTTATCCTTGTGTTCTTGACACCCTTTAATGATGAAGAGTATGACTCAAATACTAAGAAGAGAGCATGTCACAAACCAGAGAACTTGGTAACCATTACTCTAATCCACACTACTTTATCTTCTCTCATGGCCTTTTCGTGATTGGAGCGCAAATCCAACTCCTTAGACCACCGATCAAATTGACTTATAATGACTCTCGAGATGTATATTTGCCAATGCTTTGTTCTCGCGGATTAACTTCATGGCAATTCATGGCTCAAATTCAATAGATTTTGTCACTTGATCGATATACCTAAAATCCTAAAGGGTTTGTATCATCCTTACACCAAAACCTTATAATATAAGATACACACTTAAATCTTGGGTATTGAATACTTGATCAATGGATGTAGAATATTGACAACTATGGGATTTGAACCCATGCCCTTCGATTGGAGCCTAAATCCAACGCCTAGACCACTCGGCCAAATTGTCTTATAATGATTTTCAATATGCACATTTAACCATGTTTTGTTTTATGATTAACTCGTGAGCAATTCATGATATTCAAATTCAATATGACTAAAAGCCTAAAGGGTCTCAAGAAGTATTATCCTCATGTTCATACACCCTTCGTGAGTAAAAGTATAACCTATTGATCAAGAAGAGCTTAAAAACTCGGACGATTTGTACCATTCCTTTAATCCACTCAATGCGCTCTCTCTTCCATTTGAGTCCTCTAACTTTCATTTTCATAAACAATAACTGCACTTAAATCAAGATTGAGAACTTGATCAATGGATGAACATTGACAATTATAGGATTTTAAACTCATGCCCTTTCTGATTGGAGCCTTAATCCAATGCCCAGACCACTCGGCCAAATTGTCTTCAATAACTCTCAAGATTTACATCTAGACACTAGACATTTAATATTGTGATTAACTTGGTAGCAATTCATGAGTTTTAGATGCAATAGCTTTTGTCACTTGATGAATATAAGTAAGTTGTCTAAAGCATTTGACATTTGCATTTATCCTTGTGTTCTTAACACCCTTTAATGGATGAAGAGATGATTCGGCCGACTAAGAAGAGCATGCTGCTAAAACTAGAGAACTTGTACCATTACTCTAATCCACACTACTTCTTTATCTTCATGCCTTTTCGTATTGGAGCGAACTAACCTCAGGGACCACCCGATCAAAGGGGATTGACTTATAATGACTCGAGATGTATATTTGCCAACGCTTTGTCTGCGGATTAAACTTCGTGGCAATTCATGGCTCAAATTCAATAGATTTTGTCACTTGATGGATATAACTAAACTTAAAGGGTTTGCATTACATCCTTACACCAAAAATCTTATATAATATAAGATAAGTACACTTAAATCTTGATACTTAATATTTGATAAATGGATGTATTCACAACTATAGATTTGAACTCATGCCCTTCTTGGATTGGAGCCTCCAACGCTTTAGACCACTCCTACTAAATTGTCTTGTAATCATTTTCAATATGCACATTTAAGCATGTTTTAGTTTTATGATTAACTCTCGTAGCAATTCATGATATTCAAATCTAATATGACTAAAAAGCCCAAAGGTGTGCTGCTTATCCTCGTGTTCATGACACCCTCTCGTGAGTAAAAGTATAACTCCATCGATCAAGAAGAGCTAAAACTGGACGATTTGTACCATTCCCTTTTAATCCACACTAATGCTGCCTTCTTCCATTTGAGTCCTCTAAACTTTCATTTCATAAACAACAATCTGTGCAATTAAATCTTCGCATTGGAAACTTGACTTAATGGATGTAGAAATATTGACAACTATAGGATTTGAACCCATGCCCTTTCTCATTGGAGCCTAAATCCAATGCCTTAGACCACTCTACCAAATTGTTCAGGTAATAACTTCAAGATTTACATCTAGATATATTTAATATCAGGATTAACCTATAGCAATTCATGATTTTTAGATGCAACAGCTTTTGTCACTTGATGAATATAAGTAAGTGTCTAAAGTATTTGACATTTGCATTTATCCTCGTGGTTCTTAACACCCTTTAATGGATGAAGAGTATGACTCACGACTAAGAAGAGGATGCTAAACTAGAGAACTTGTACCATTACTCTAATCCACAAATTACTTTATCTTCTCATGCCTTTCGCATTGAGCTAAATCCAACTCCTTAGACCACTCGATCAAATTAACTTATAATGACTCGAGATGTATATTTAAGCACGCTTTTGTTCTATGGATTAACTTCGCGGGCACCATGTATTCAAATTCAATAGATTTTGTCACTTGATGGATATAACTAAACCTAAAGGTTTGCATTACATCCTTACACCAAAACCTTATAATATAAGGTACACACTAAATCTTGGCACACCACTTGATCAATGGATGAATATCATAACTATGGGATTTGAACCCATGCCCTTCGATTGGAGTCTAACCAACGCCTTAGACCACTTGGCCTTGTGGATGATTCTCAATATGCACACATTTAACAATGTTTTGTTTTATGATTAACTTCAGAAAGCAATTCATGACATTCAAATTCAATATGACTAAAAAGCCTAAAGGGTCTCAAGGCTATCCTCGTGTTCGTGACACCCTTTCATGAGTAAAGTATAACCTACTTCCATCAAGAAGAGCTTTAAACTGGACGATTTGTACCATTCCTTTAATCCACACTAATGCTCTCCATTTGAGTCCTCTAAACTTTCATTTCTCATAAACAACAATCTGCACTTAAATCTTCGCATTGAAAAACTTGATCAATGGATGTAGAACATTGAGAACTATAGGATTTGGAACCCATGCCCTTTCGATTGGAGCCTTAATCCAATGCCTTAGACCACTTTACCAAATTGTCTTGTAATAACTTCAAGATTTACATCTGCATACCTTTAATATATTTATTATTGTGATTAACTTGGTAGCAATTCATGATTTTTAGATGCACAGCTTTTGTCACTTGATGAATATAAGTGTTGTCTAAAGCATTCGATACTTGCATTTATCCTTGTGTTCTTAACACCTTTAATGGATGAAGAGTATGACTCACGACTAAGAAGAGCATGTCACAAAAACTAGAGAACTTGTACCATTACTCTAACTACACTACTTTTATCTTCCTGCCTTTTCAGATTGGAGCGCAAATCCAACTCCTTAGACCACCTCGATCAAATTGACTTATAATGACTCGAGATGTATATTTAAGCACGCTTTTGTTCTGTGATTAACTTCGTGGCAATTCATGTATTCAAATTCAATAGATTTGTCACTTGATGGATATAACTAAACTTGTATGGCTCTGCATTACATCCCTTACACCAAAATCTTATAATATAAGATACACTAAATCTTTGACATTGAATACTTGACAAATGGATGTATTCACAACTATGGGATTTGAACTCATGCCCTCTTGGGATTGGAGCCTCCAACGCCTTAGACCACTTACCAAATTGTCTTGTAATGATTTTCAATATGCACATTTAAGCATGTTTTGTTTTATGATTAACTCGTAGCACCATGATATTCAAATTCAATATGACTAAAAAGCCTAAAGGGTCTCAAGGCTTATCCTCGTGTTCATGACAATCTTCGTGAGTAAAAGCATAACTCATCGATCAAGAAGAGCTTTAAAACTCGGACGATTTGTACCATCTTTAATCCACACTAATGCCTTCTTCCATTTGAGTCCTCTAAACTTTCATTTTCATAAAACAACAACTGCAGCACTTAAATCTTCGCCGCATTGAAAACTTGATCACGGACGAGAACATTGACAACTATAGAATTTGAACCCATGCCCTTTCGATTGAGTAAATCCAATGCCTTGGATTCAGCCCGGCCAAATTATTCTGTAATAACTCTCAAGATTTAAGTATCTAGACACTAGACATATTTAACATTGTGATTAACTTGGTAGCACCACATTTTAGATGCACAGCTTTTGTCACTTGGATGGTATAAGCAAGGGGCTCCAGCATTTGACATTTGTATTTATCTTGTGTTCTGACACAACTTTTAATGATGAAGAGTATGACTCACGTTAAAAACTAGAGAACTTGTACCATTACCTAATCCACACTACTTTTGTATCTTCCTCGCCTTTCAGATTGTGTTTAAATCCAACTCCTTAGACCAATTGATCAAATTGACTTATAATGACCTCGAGATGTATATTTAAGCACGCTTTGTTCTCGTGATTAACTTCGGCAATTCATGTATTCAAATTCAATAGATTTTGTCACTTGATCGACATACCTAAAATCCTAAAGGGTTTGTATTACATCCTTACACCAAAACCTTATAAGGTAATATAAGATACACACTTAAATCTTGGCATTGTACTACTTGATCAATGGATGTAGAATACGTAAATCAAGTGGATTTGAACCCATGCCCGGATTGAAGCTCAAATCCAACGCCTTAGACCACTCGCCAAATTGTTCAGAATGATTTTCAATATGCACATTTAAGCATGTTTTGTTTTATGATTAATCAGTAGCAATTCATGATATTCAAATTCAATATGACTAAAAGCCTAAAGGGTCTCAAGGCTATCCTGTTCATGACACCCTTTCGTGAGTAAAAGTATATAACTCATCGATCAAGAAGAGCTTAAAACTGGACGATTTGTACCTCCCTTAATCCACACTCAATGCGCTCTTTCCCATTTGAGTCCTCTAAACTTTCATTTTCATAAACAACAATCTGCACTTAAATTCGTGAGATTGAAAAACTTGATCAATGGATGCAGGAATATTGACAACTATAGGATTTGAACCCATGCCCTATTGGTGCCCAAACTAATGCCTTAATTCACTCGCCAAATTGTCTCAGAATAACTCAAGATTTACATCTAGATATATTTATTGTGATTAACTTGTAGCACCATGAGATTTTTAGATGCAATAGCTTTGTCACTTGATGAATATAAGTAAGTTGTCTAAAAGCATTTGACATTTGCATTTATCCTTGTGGCTCTTAACACCCTTTAATGGATGAAGAGTATGACTACGACTAAGAAGAGAGTACGTCGCTAAAAACTAGAGAACTTGTACCATTACCTAATCCACACTACTTTATCTTCTCATGCCTTTTCGCATTGAGCGCAAATCCAACTCCTTAGACCACCGATCAAATTGACTTATAATGACTCTCTTTAGATGCATATTTAAGCACGCTTTTGTTCGTGATTAACTTCTGCAAGTAATCTTAAGTGTATTCAAATTCAATAGATTTGTCACTTGATGGATATAACTAAAATCCTAAAGGGTTTGTATTACATCTCACACCAAAATCTTATAATATAAGATACACTTTAAATCTTGACATTGAATATTTGATAAAATGGACGTATTCACAACTATGGGATTTGAACTCATGCCCTTCGGATTGGAGCCTCCAACGCCTTAGACCACTCGGCCAAATTGTCTTGTACCGGATTTTCAATATGCACATTAAGCATGTTTTGTTTTATGATTAACTTCAGAGCAATTCATGATATTCAAATTCAATATGACTAAAAAGCCTAAAGGGTCTGCTTATCCTCGCAGGTTCATGATACACCCTTCGTGAGTGTGCATAACTCATCGATTGTAAGAGCTTTTAAAATCGGACATTTGTACCATTCCTTTAATCCATTAATTAATGCGTTTCTTCCATTTGAGTCCTCTAAACTTTCATTTTCATAAACAAATAATCATGGCACTTAAATCAAGATTGAAAAACTTGATCAATGGACGTAACATTGACAACTATAGAATTTGAACCCATGCCTTTCTGATTGGAGAGTAAATCCAATGCCTTGACCACTCGGCCAAATTGTCTTGTAATAACTCCTCAAGATTTACATCTAGACACTAGACATATTTAATATTGTGATTAACTTGGTAGCAATTCATGATTTTTAGATGCAATAGCTTTTGTCAATTGGATGAATATAAGTAAGTGGTTAAAGCATTTGACATTTGCATTTATCCTTGTGTTCGACACCCTTAATGGATGAAGAGTATGATCACGACTAAGAAGAGCATGTCACAAAAACTAGAGAACTTGTACCATTACTCTAATCCACACTACTTTTATCTCTCTCATGCCTTTCGCATTGAGCAAATCCAACTCCTTAGACCACTCCGATCAAATTGACTTATAATGACTCGAGATGCATATTTGCTAACGCTTTGTTCGTGATTAACTTCGCGGGCAATTCATGTATTCAAATTCACGTATTTTGCTTCACTTGGATGGATATAAAACTTAAAGGGTTTGCATTACATCTCACACCAAAAAATCTTATATTATAAGATACATACTTAAATCTTGACATTGAATACTTGATAAATGGATGTATTCATAACTATGATTTTGAACCTTCGGATTGAGCCCAATGCCTTGAATTACCCTACCAAATTGTCTTGTAATGATTTTCAATATGCACATTTAAGCATGTTTTGTTTTATGATTAACTTTAGCAATTCACAGATATTCAAATTCAATATGACTAAAAGCCTAAAGGTCTCATATTATCCTCGTGTTCATGACACCTTTCGTGAGTAAAGTATAATTACCATCAAGAAGAGAGCTAAAAAATCGGACGCATTTGTACCATTCCTTTAATCCACACTAGTGCGCTCTTCCATTTGAGTCCTTCTAAACTAAGCTATAAACAACAACTGCGTAATTTAAATCTTCGCATTGAAAACTTGATCAATGGACGTGAGAACATTGACAACTATAGAATTTGAACCCATGCTCTTTCTGGATTGAGAGTAAATCCAATGCCTTGGACCACCTGTACAAATTGTCTTGTAATAACTCCCAAGATTTACATCTAGACACATTTAATATTGTGATTAACTTGGTAGCAATTCATGATTTTTAGATGCAATAGCTTTTGTAACTTGATGAATATAAGTAAGTGTCTAAAGCATTTGACATTTGTATTTATCCTTGTGTTCTTGACACCCTTTAATGGATGAAGAGTATGACCTCATTACCAAGAAGTTATTACGTCGCTAAAAACTAGAGAACTTGTACCATTACCTCTAATCCACACTACTTCTTTATCTTCTCATGCCTTTCGCATTGGAGCGCAACCAACTCCTTAGACCACCGATCAAATTGACTTATAATGACCTCGAGATGTATAAGGTTTAAGCACGCTTTTGTTCCGTGGATTATCTTGCAATTCATGTATTCAAATTCACAGATTTTGTCACTTGATCGACATACCTAAAAATCCTAAAGGGTTTGCATTACATCTCACAATTAAAACCTTATAATATAAGAGATACACACTTAAATCTTGGCATTGAATACTTGATCAATGGATGTGAAGATAACTATGGATTTGGAAACCCATGCCCTTTCTTGACATTTCTAAATCCAACGCCTTAGACCACTCGCCAAATTGTCTTGTAATGATTTTCTAATGCATTTTAACCATGTTTTGTTTTATGATTACCCCCGTAGCAATTCAAGGGAGATTCAAATTCAATATGACTAAGTTTCTCCAAAGGGAAGTCTCGTTATTATCCTCGTTCATGACACCCTTTTCGTGAGTAAAAAGTATAACTCACTTCCATCAAGAAGAGCTTTAAAACTGACGATTTGTACCATTCCTTTAATCCATACTAATGCGTTTCTCTTCTTCCATTTGAGTCCTCTAAACTTTCATTTTCATAACAACAACTGCGGTAATTCTAAATTGCAGATTGAAAACTTGATCAATGGATGTAGAACATTGACAACTATAGGATTTGAACCCATGCCCTTCTGGGATGGGAGAGCCTTAATCCAATGCCCAGACCAGCTCCTACCAAATTGTCTTGTAATAACTCTCAAGATTTACATCTAGACACTAGACATATTTAATATTGTGATTAACTTGGTAGCACCAGATTTTTAGATGCAATAGCTATCACTGATGAATATAAGTGTTGTCTAAAGCATTTGACATTTTGCATTTATCCTGTGTTCTTGAACACCTTTAATGGATGAAGAGTATGACCTCACGACTAAGAAGAGCATGCTAAAATTAGAGAACCGTACCATTACTCTAATCCACACTACTTCTTTATCTTCTATGCCTTTCGCATTGGAGCGTTAAATCCAAATCCTCCTTAGACCACCATCAAATTACCTATAATGACTCTCTAGATGTATATTTGCCAACGCTTTGTTCTGGATTAACTTCGTGGCAATTCATGTATTCAAATTCAATAGATTTTGTCAATGACGATATAACTAAAATCCTAAGGGTTTGCATTACATCCTTACACCAAAATCTTATATGGCAAGACATACTAAATCTTATACTGAATACTTGATAAATGGATGTATTCATAACTATGGGATTTTAAAATCCCATGCCCTCTGATTGGAGCCTCCAATGCCTTAGACCACTTTACCAAATTGTCTTGTGTAATGATTTTCAATATGCACATTTAAGCATGTTTGTTTTATGATTAACTTCGTGAGTAAATTCATGATATTCAAATTCAATATGACTAAAAGCCTAAAGGGTTCCGCTTATCCTCGTGTTCATGACACCCTTCGTGAGTAAAAGTATAACCCACTCATCAAGTATTTTAAAAATCGGACGATCTGTATTGTTAACCAAACGGGAAGTAATACCGT
>JAJEKV010000021.1:9838163-10031190 GCA_021234155.1 Isoetes taiwanensis
ATCGGTATGCTTCGAATCAGTTACGTATTGCTCCTCTTTTCCTCAATACTCTTTTTGCTTTTCCTTCTCCTTTTTAAGCTTCCCTTTTCATTTCAACTCCATTCCCTTTTCATACTTTCCCCATACAGCACCACAGTATTCCCTTTTTCCTTTCCTTTCTTTCCCTTCCTTTACATTTTCCACTTCCGGTCCCTTTAAAGCTTTTCATATGCCTCTTTCCATTCCCTTTTTCTCAACAACACATGTACCTTTTCCTTCTTTCCCATCCTTCCCCCTTTCCCCTTTCACTTTCCTCCTTTCTTCATTTCTTTTTTTCTTTCCCTTTTCCATACTCTTTTCCCTTCTTTCTTCTATTTCCTCACCCTTTCCCTCTTCCCTTTTTCCTAAATGCCCTTTTCTCCTTCCTCTTTTCTGATACTCTTGCTCCTTTTCTCTTTCTTCACCTTTCTCTTTTTCCCTTTTTCTGCAGCCTCATTTTTTCTCTTTTCTAGTTCCTTTTCCCAGAAGTTCTCTTTTCCCTTTTCCCCTCTCTTTTCCTTTTTCTTTTCTTTTTCCATAGACTTTGCGAAGCAACCTTCTTGGCCTCCATACCTTTTTCCTTTTCTCACCTTTACTTCTTACCCTTCTCGCGGTCCTCTTTTTCCAGTTCCTTTCCCCCTCGCCTATTCCATCCTTTTCTGTTTTTCTTTTTATCCTTTTCCGTTTTCCTTTTCTCCTTCTCTCTTTCCTCTTACCTTTCCTTTATTCCTTTTCCTTTTCCCTTTTCCTTTTCCCTTTCCTTTTCCTTTTCCCTTTCATCGTTTTCCTTTTCCTTCTCCTCTTCCTTCCCCTTTTCCCTTTTCCTTTCATCGTTTTCCTTTTCCCTTCCCTTTTCCCTTTTCCTTTTTCCTTTTCCTTTTCCCTTTCATCAGTTTTCCTTTTCCTTTTCCCTTTTCCCTTTTCCCTTTTCCCTTTCCTTAGTTTCCTTTTCCTTCCCTTTTCCTTTTTCCTTTTCCCTTTCATCATTTTCCGCTTTTCCTTCCCTTTTTCAGTTTCCTTACCATTTTCCTTTTCCTTTCATACGATTTTCCTTTTCCGTCCCCTTTTCCTTTTCCTTTTCCCTTTTCCTTACTAGTTTCCACGTTTTCCTTTTCGAATTTCCTTTTCCTTTCATCTCTTTTCCTTTTCCCTTCCCTTTTCCTTTTCCACCCTTTCCCTTTCATAGTTTTCCTTTTTCCCTTTCATCGTTTTCCTTTTCCCTTCATACCATTTCCCTTTTTCCCTTTTCCAACTTTCATCGTTTTTCCTTTTCCCTTCCTTCCCTTCCTTTTCCCTTTTCCCTTTTCCTTTTCCCTCTTCCTTTTCCTTTTTCCTTTTCCCTTTCATATTAAATACGCAGATCAAGATGAAATTTTAGTTAAAGACTCACGCACACATCAGCATCTCCTGGTGGTCAATCAAATCCTCGTGATCCGGTTGGGGTCGCGGTCATTACACAACAGTATAATATAAGATAAGATGAGCACAATATGAAGGGAAAGGAAAAGGAAAAGGAAAAAGCGCTTTCGATGAAAGGAAAGGGAAAAGAAAAAGGAAGGAAGGAAAAAAAAAACGATGAAAGAAAAAGGAAAAAGGAAAAAAGGAAAAAGGAAAGAGGAAGGGAAAAACGATGAAAGGGAAAAGGAAAAATGGAAAGGAAAAGGGAAGGAAAAAGCGATGAAGGGAAGGAAGGGAGAAAAAGAAAAGGAAAAGGGGAAGGGGAAAAGGAAAAGCAATGAGAAGGGAAGGAAGGGGAAAAGGAAAAGGGGAAGGGAAAAGGAAAAGCAGATGAAAGGGAAAAGAGGAAAGGAAAGGGGAGGAAAGGAAAAAGCGATGAAAAGGGAGAATGGAAAAGAAAAAAGGGGAAGGAAAAGGAAAAAGCGATGAAGGAAGGGAGAAAAGGGAAAAGGAAAAAGGAAAAACGATGAAAGGAAGGAAAAGGGGGAAAAGGAATAAAAAAAGAAGGTAAGAGGAAAAAGGAAGAGAGGACAAAGGAAAAGAAAGATAAAAAATAGAAAAAGACCCTAGAATAAGTGAGGGAAAGGGGAAAGGAAAAAGAACCCATGAGAAGGAATTAAGAAGTAAGGGTGAGAAGGAGAAAGGATTAAGGAGAAAATAAGAAAAGGTTACCAAGATCCATGGGAAGAATAAAAAAGGAAAAAGGAAAGGAACAAAGAGAACTTGGGAAGGAGCAGAAAAGAGAAAAAGGAAAGGAGCGTGAAAAAGGGAAGAGAAAGGGTGAAGAAAGAAAAAGGGAAGCAAAACATCGAGGAGAAAAGGAAGAGGGAAAGGATGGAAAAAAGGAGGAGGAGAAAGGGTGGAAAGTAGAATAGACAAAGGGTAGAACAAGGAAAAGGAAAAGGAGGAAGGAGAAGAGACACGGAAAAATGGAAGAGGAAGGGTGAGGAAATAGAAAAAAGAAAGGAAAAATTATGGGAAAGGAAAAAGAAAAAAAGCAAGAAGGAGAAAGTGGAAGGGAAAAGGGGAAGAGGATGGGGAAGGAAAGAAGGAAAAAGGAAAAGTGCCATAAAAAAGGTTGAGAAAAGGAATGAAAAGAGAGGCATATAAGAAAGGGAAGAACGGAAGGAAAATGTAAAGGAAGGAAAAAGAAAGGAAAGGAAAAAGAGACAAGCCGCCAAAACAAAGAAGAATTAGAGGGAAAATATGAAAAGGAATGGAAAGTTGAAAGGAAGAAGTGAAGCCGGAAAAAAGGAGAAGGAAGCTCAAGAGCATAGGGAAGGGAGAGAGAAATGGGAGGAAAGAGATGGGGAAAAGAGACACGTGATCAAAGAGGAAGAGGGTGGGAAAGGAAGAAAAGGAGGCACATAAAAAGTAAGCAAAAAAGAGAGCGAAAAAATGCATGAGAAGCAGGAAAGAGAAGGAAAAAGGAAAAGGAAGAGGAAGGGAAAAGGAGCAGGAAAAAAGTAGTGGAAAAATGGGAAAAAGCGGGAAAGATAAAAGGAAGGAAAAATTTGATAAAGAAAAAGAAGCTCTAAGGAAGGAAAAGGGAAAGGCGAAGGGAGGAGGGGTTTGAAAAAAAAAAGGAGAATAAAAAAAGGGTCAGAGTTCCTAATTTATACTGACCAAGTGATACCATTACTAGTGTGCTATAATATAATCTAGAATAACATCAGCCGGAATCTGGAAAGCGTTGGTTATGTCGGTCGTAGATCATTAAGGATCCCTCCAAAGCACATAGTGTATATATGTAGAACAAGTGCTTGCAAGGAACAAGTGCTTTTGTTGCTCAATGCATAAATCTGGACAGCGAGGTCTGCAGTGAGTTCCACGTTTATGCTGGTAATATACTTACCTTCTCTTTGGATTGTGTAGTTGACATGCCTCCTTTGAATGAGCGCTTCCGCCAGCCACATCATCAGCCACCATATCTTTACTTTGCTCAAGGCGCACCATCCCAAATTCCAGTCAACTCGTTTCCTTTTATTCACCATCTTCCATCCCTTGTCATCACGGACACTTTGAAACTTCATTACATGATGTTTCTGAAAGCGCACCGATGCTTGAATGGTAGTTGCGTAGAACCCACCATAGCTGGTATCCTTTGTTCACCAGAACTCTAATATTTAAGAAATCTGTCGCCGGTTACTTCCCCTCTTACAGCCCAGCCATAGTTGTGGTCTTAGAGGTGGGTCACCATGAGCCTTATCTGAGTACCATGTGCACTTCTGCTCTGGACAAAAACCGACTAATTGTTCTGTGATCCCCCAGATTATCACAGTTCCATCGACTAGGTCACTTGATTGAAGACAATCCCTTGATGAATTTTCTTGTTGTTTCAGCCTGTTTCGAGGATGTCATTCACGACATTTTACTTGTTGCCAATGAGTTGTTCTTACGATAGCCAGTGTTGTGAACATCTCACAGGCGAAGATCACGGCCATGATTCGACCGCCGGATCATTGGAAAACAACTCTTGGGAACGTATGTGCGCCGTGTCGGGCGTCGTTCGAACCAGTGTCAAGTTCCCATCATTTGGGGGTATTTTGCTTCTTGGATATAGTTTGGTCGTTTCCACTGTTCACGAAACATGTGTGGATACATACCATCATAACTACGATTAAAACATTGATGACTTTTGACAATACCACTACTAAATTGCCCTTGCGATCTGGTAAATAAAGTGAAATTCGAGTCAGGACCAACATAGTTGTCCACTCTAAATATGATTTGTACCTTGTGCTTTCTGTGATAATGCTTGATGGAGTCAAAAAAAGACTTGCATCATACAATGTTAAGTCTAGTGTAACCCGAGTTCACGTGTAACTCCATGTCACGGATTCCCGACAAATTTAGTATCAGGGCATATACATAAGTATGGATAAGTGCAGGCAGGTGGCCTTCATATAATTTCCCACCTACTTATTACATGCGTTGCCACCATGCTAACCATGAGGACAAAGGTTTACATCACTTGGTGAAGCCTTGCCATGCCACCAATCTATGATTGATTGATACATCTTCTAGAAAACATCATATTGTTTGACCTCTCTCCACTTTTACAAAGCTTGGATGTTCTTGTCTATATTACGGATTATATAAGACTCTTGGTGTGGCGTTATGAGCATTGTTCAAAATGGAAAACACAAGATCTTCTTTTTCGGTATATATTTGGCCATTACAAAAGACGCCTCTAATTGATCATCCATTCAAGCAGCCCTCATACGCCATGAACGAAGTGAAATAGGTGGTGGATAGTTCTTAGTAGTCATGACCTTGTTAGCTTGACCGAAAATTTCTTTTGAGACAAAGACATCTTCATTTCATGTCACATATAGCTATGGTCCATCAAACCTCTAACACCTTAAAACATCCTGACATTCAAGATATTATATTGACTTGAGTTGAATGGATACTACCAAATACAATAAATAATATACGATGGGGTCATATACATGGCAAGCAAGGGTTGTCCAACGAATCTCGTTCACGTGATCAAAAATGCCATGCCTTTGATAAATCCAGGATGGCGCGATGCATTTACTAAATCAACTCGAGCACGGTCCATTAGTAGACATTTAAAGAAACCTGGCATCTCTCATTCTATACATGTGTGCTGATAAAGGCTTGGATCCATGAAAATATTCATACTTGTGACACCTTCGTTTTAGGTTGAGTATCTTGCGCTAATATCATCCGCGACATTCTTTGTTCTTTATTCGAGCATTGTCTAACCATCTTCTCAACCTACAAAATAAGTAAATTTTAATCATAGGATAATCAATGTCAATATAATGTAGTTATGAAATGAGTTTTTCCTTACCTTCTCACGGTTATAAGTGGTTCAGTCGGTCGCCCGAAATCATCCATTTGCTCGACACTCAACATTCCCGCTGATCGTCAGCCAGTTTCAATATGACACTTTTGCAAATTTCTGCGTAGCAATTTCGTTCGGTATCTAGTTCCTTGACACCGAAAGATTACGCGAACTCTCTAGAGTGATCTCAAATTCTACAATACTCTCCGGATCTTGATTACCTGCATATGATGGATGACTATATTTGCCGATTAATGTATAACTAGCCTCATATCATAGATAATGTCACGGAATCTGATGTATACCATTGCATTGCACAACCCACATGAAGGTTGCTCTTTGCAATATTCACAACACAATGATCCATGTTCCTCGTTAACCTCACCAACTCTGGGCCTCTTGTTTACCAGCCTTTCCATTGCATTGTTGGCACTTCCATGTAGCAGATTATAATCACACGAGTTTAGACACTCTAGCTCTCCAGCTGTCTGATAGCCCTAACAGGTCCACAATTTATGGAATATGAGTGTGGCTTAGTGATCAAACGAGATCCCATGTGTTTTGTTGCATACCTTCCATACTACTACCGGATTTTTGTGGAGGAGTTCAAATACAGCTTTCCGAGTCATAAAATGGTGGCAAGCATTGAACTTGTTGAGGGTTCCTCTTCCATCATAATTGTTTCGACTTAATTTGTTGAAGGGGACATACTGGGACTGCGAAGGATTGAGCCAAGTATATGATTTAGCAGAACCCTGGGAGATTCGTTGATTCGATGTGAGATTATTGCACTGGACTATACACTTCTAGCGGTGGTTCATATTGCATTTCAGCCACAACTCCAAGTCCTTTCCGCGATAAGCGGGGCGCCATGAAAATGCTACACTTGCCAGCACAGAATAAATCTGGTCTGCAATAGATCTACGAAATTAAGTTCATATCCTTGTAAAATAAGAATTGTGTTCATATCTAGAAACGAAATTAAATTCATATCATGAAGTTAGTTCTAAGAGCGCAGCAGGTGGCATGTGTAAGTAGGTGGCATAATTAGCGTGTCCACTCCTCGACTATGGAATTGTGGCGTATGAGTGGGTGGCATAATTAGCGTGTCCATATAAGCGTTAAAGTTAAAGGGAATATGAGCGTTTGTGATTAGGGTGGCATATAGCGTTAATCCCATGTCGCGTTATAAGGTAGGGAATATGAACAAGGAGAATATGCATTTTTGAAGGCGGCCCCAGCTCAGAAAAGTAAAAACAAATTAAAACAAACAAGTAAAACAAGTAAAAACACAGCATTGTGTCATACAAGACACGCATCTATGAAACACCCTAGGCCATTGTGTCTGCTACGTACTGCCTTAGGAACCCACATCACACAAACGTTACCCCTGTTAAATACATAAGCTCAAAACCCATAGTACCCCCCCTCTAACAAACTCCATGACTCAACGGTCACGAAAATTCTGTTCCATTTGCTTTGTTCTTTCTTTGGGTTAATTTTCTCTCTTTGTGGGAGTGATTCGGCCGCAGACTGCACTCCTTCAAGCAGACTCATATTTTATCAGTTAAGCATTAAGCAGTAAATTAAGCATTAAGCATTAAGCATTAAGCGTTAAGGCTACACATCAAATGCGTAGTGCCCTTGTTCGCCCAGCTGCGACGCAGATGCCCCCTCTAGCTCCACAGGCTCAAGCGACTCAGGTCACAGTTGCTCCTTTGTTTGCTTTCTTTGGGGGTGGAATCTATTGGGGAAGTTGGGATCATTTCATCCCATAGAATCCTCAATGGAATGGCTGCACCCTCTGTCGCACCGGTGTCTGGCCTGGCTGCTTCATTCTTCATTGTTTTTTCCCCTAACACCAGATCCACTTGTCAAAATGTTGCGGGCGTTTGTTGCATTAGATCTTGGAATGAAAAGATCTTTCGATGGTATATGGTTATGATGTATTTCAATATGGTCATATCGTTAACCTTAAAAAATATGATTTTTTGCTTATCTTATATTCTACTCGGGGTCTCGTGTGTCTTCAATGGAGCCCTAATCAGACGGTCAGTTGATTGACCAATGGTGGAGATGATGTGTCGTTGTCTTCAACTAAATTTCATCTTGACTATGAAGCTTCAATATGAAGGAAAGGAAGGAAAGGAAAAGGGAAAAGGAAAGAAAAGGAAAAATAATGAAAGGGAAGGGAAAAGGAAAGGGGAAAAGGAAAAGGGAAGGAAAAGGAAAACGATGAAAGGGAAAAGGGGAAAAAGAAAAAAAAAGGGAAAAACGATGAAAGAAAGGAAAGGGAAAAGGGAAAAAGGAAAAGGGAAAAGGAAAAAGGGGAAGGGAAAAGGAAAACGGCGAAAGGAAAAGGGAAAAGGGAAAAGGGAAGGGAAAAGGTAAAAACGACAAACGGGAAAAAGGGAAAAGGGAAACGGAAAAGGAAAAGGGAAGGGAAAAGAAAAAACGATGAAAGGGAAAAAGGAATAGGGAAAAGGAAAAGGGAAGGGAAAAGGAAAACGATGAAAGGAAAAAGGAAAAGGGAAAAGGGAAAAAGGGGGGAAGGGAAAAGGAAAAACGATGAAAGGGAAAAGGGAAAAGGGAAAAGGGAAAAGGAAAAGGGAAAAGGAAAACGATGAAAGGGAAAAGGAAAAGAGGAAGGGAAAAGGAAAACGATGAAAGGGAAAAGGAAAAGGAATAAAAAAGAAAGGTAAAAGAGGAAAAAGGAAAGAGAAAAAGAGAAAAGGAAAAAGGGAAAGATAAAAAGGAAATAGAAAAAGGAATAGAATAAAAAGGGGAAAGGGAAAGGAAAAAAAAGGGCACAGCGAGGAAGGGTAAGAAGTAAGGGGTGAGAAAAGGAGAAAAAGGTAAGGGAAAATAAAAAAAAAAGGTTGCAAAGTCCATGGGAAAAGGGAAAGTAAAAAAAGGAAAGAGAGGGGGGAAAAGGGCAAAAGAGAACTTGGGAAAAGGAACGAGAAAAAGAGAAAAAGGAAAGGGCACGGAAAAAGGGGAAGAGAGAAAGGGTGAAGAAAGAGAAAAAGGGAAGCAAAAAAGAGCATCGAGAAAAGGAAGAGGGAAAGGATGGAAAAAGGAGAAAAAGGGTGGGTGGAAAGTAGAATAGACAAAGGGTAGGGAGCAAGGAATAGGAAAAAGAGGAAAAGAGGAAGGAGAAAAGGGCACGAGAAAAAAAGGGAAGAGAGAAAAGGGTGAGGAAATAGAAAAAAAGAAAGGGAAAAAGAGTATGGGAAAGGGAAAAGAAAAAAACAAACAAGAAAGGAGAAAGTTGAAAGGGAAAAGGGGGAAGAGGATGGGAAAAGAAGGAAAAAGGGTACATAAAAAAGGTTGAGTAGGGAATGGAAAGAGGCATATGAAAAGGGGAAAGGGAACAGGGAAAGGGAAAATGTAAAGGAAGGAAAAGAAAAAGGAAAGGGAAAAGGAACATTTCAAAGCAAAAGGGTGGGGAAAGTATGAAAAGGGAATGGAAAGTTGAAAGGAAAAAGGAAGCGGAAAAAGGAGAAGGGAAAGTAAAAAAAGAGCATGAGGAAAAGAGGAGAGAGAAATAGGAAAAGAGATGGGGAAAAGGGCACGTGATCAAGAGGAAGAGGGTGGGGAAAGGAAGAAAAAAGGGCACATGAAAAGGTAAGCAAAAAAGAGAACGAAAAAAAAAATGCATGAGAAACGGGAAAGAGAAAAGGAAAAGGAAAAGGAAAAGGAAGAGGAAGGGGAAAAGAAAGGAAAAAGAGTAGTGGAAAAATGGGAAGAGCGGGGGAAAGATAAAAAGGAAGGGAAAAAGTCTGATAAGAAAAAGAGAAAAGAAAAAAAAGGGAAGGGGAAAGGGAAGGCAAAGGGAGGGAGAAGTGGGTTAGAAAAAAAAAGGGGAGAATAAAAAAAGAAAGAAATTAAAGGTTCCTAATTTATGCCCAGCAAGGCTGGGTACCATTACTAGTCTTATATTATAAAATTATAGCGTGTGTCTTCAATGGAGCCCTAAATCTGACTTGGCCGAGGATTTGATTGACCAATGGTGGAGATGATGTGTGCGTGTCTTCAACTAAAATTTCATCTGACTATGGCTTCAATATGAAAGGGAAAAGGAAAAAGGAAAAGTAAAACTAAAATATAAAAGGAAAAAGGAAAAGGAAAGAAAAAAAAAAAACAATGAAAGGGAAAAGGGAAAAGGGAAAAGGGAAAAGGAAAAGGAAGGGAAAAGGAAAACGATGAAAGGGAAAAGGGAAAAGGAAAAGGGAAAAGAAAAAACGATGAAAGGGAAAAGGGAAAAGGGAAAAGGGAAAAGGAAAAGGAAAAGGGGAAGGAAAAGGAAAACGATGAAAGGGAAAAGGGAAAAGGGAAGGGAAAAGGTAAAACGACAAACGGGGAAAAAGGGAAAAGGGAACGGGGAAAAGGAAAAGGGGAAGGGAAAAGGAAAAAACGATGAAAGGAAAAAGGGAATAGGGGAAAAGGAAAAGGGGAAGGGAAAAGGAAAAAAACGATGAAAGGAAAAAGGAAAAGGAAAAAGGGAAAAGGGAAAGGGAAGGGAAAAAGGAAAAACGATGAAAGGGAAAAGGGAAAAGGGAAAAGGGAAAAGGAAAAGGGGAAGGGAAAAACGATGAAAGGGAAAAGGGAAAGGGGAAGGGAAAAGGAAAAACGATGAAAGGGAAAAGGGAAAAGGAATAAAAGAAAGGTAAGAGGAAAAAGGAAAGAGAAGGAGAAAAGGAAAAAGGGAAAGATAAAAGGAAATAGAAAAAGGAATAGAATAGGCGAGGGGGAAAGGGAAAGGAAAAAGGGCACCGCGAGAAGGGTAAGAAGTAAGGGTGAGAAAAGGAGAAAAAGGTAAGGGAAAATAAGAAAAGGTTGCAAAGTCCATGGGAAAAAGGAAAGTAAAAAGGAAAAGAGAGGGGGAAAAGGGCAAAAGAGAACTTGGGAAAAGGGAACGAGAAAAAGAGAAAAAGGAAAGGGCGTGAAAAAAAAAGGAAGAGAGAAAGGGTGAAGAAAGAGAAAAAGGGAAGCAAAAAGAGCATCGAGAAAAAGGAAGAGGGAAAGGATGGAAAAAGGAGGAAAAGGGTGGGGGGAAAGTAGAATAGACAAAGGGTAGGGAGCAAGGAATAGGAAAAGAGGAAAAGAGGAAGGAGAAAAGGGCACGCGAGAAAAAAAGGGAAGAGAGAAAGGGTGAGGAAATAGAAAAAAAGAAAGGGAAAAGAGTATGGGAAAGGGAAAAGAAAAAAGAAACAAGAAAGGAGAAAGTTGAAAGGGGAAAAGGGGAAGAGGATGGGGAAAGAAGGAAAAAGGGTACATAAAAAAGGTTGAGTAGGGGAATGGAAAGAGGCATATGAAAAGGGAAAGGGAACGGGAAAGGGAAAATGTAAAGGAAGGGGAAAGAAAAAGGAAAGGGAAAAAGGGAACACTCAAAGCAAAAAGGGTGGGGAAAGTATGAAAAGGGAATGGAAAGTTGAAAGGAAAGGAAAGGGAAGCGGAAAAAGGAGAAGGGAAAGCAAAAAAGAGCATGAGGAAAAGAGGAGAGAGAAATAGGAAAAGAGATGGGGAAAAGGGCACGTGATCAAGAGGAAGAGGGTGGGGAAAGGAAGAAAAGGGCACATGAAAAGGTAAGCAAAAAAGAGCTAAAAAAAAAATGCATGAGAAAGCGGGAAAGAGAAAAGGAAAAGGAAAAGGAAAAGGAAGAGGAAAGGGGGAAAAAGAAAGGAAAAAGAGTAGTGGAAAAATGGGAAGAGCGGGGAAAGATAAAAAGGAAGGGAAAAAGCTGATAAGAAAAAGAGAAAGAAAAAAAGGGGAAGGGGAAAGGGAAGGCAAAGGGAGGGAGAAGTGGGTTAGAAAAACAAAAAGGGAGAATAAAAAAAGAAAGAAATTAAAGGTTCCTAATTTATGCCCAGCAAGGCTGGGTACCATTACTAGTTTCTTATATATTTATATCGTAAAAGATGTATGAATGGGTTATCACTAGATAGATCTTGTGAAGACGAACCCATTGCTACAAAAAGTTTTTGAATCGGAGTTCTGGATCAAACGTTATAATGAAAAAATGATTCTACAGAAGTTAGTTATTTTGCATTAATTACAGGCTGCCACATAATACTGGAATGAGATATACTGGAGCTCTTCTCTTATTGGACAGTTTAAAAAGCTGACATGGCATTTTAAGCATCCCTTAATGGGATAAAATGTGATCTCATTTTTCCTCTAATGGGCACCGAGCCCCCCCTTCAAAGAGACTCATATATTTTTTTCTTCTTTTTTTTTTCTCTGGCTTTTCTCTGGAAGCTTTACGGCAACACAACTGCTGCATCTTTTAGGGGTAGTTCGGCACAGAACCCCCCCTCCAGCAGGTAACAACATAAGCTTTTTATTTGTTTTTTTTAAATGCTTGGTTGTCGAGGAAGAAGAAGGAGGACGGTAAGCAGCCCCTCTTCCAAGCTGGTTGTCTCTCTGTCTCGCATCTAATTTTGGGTTTGTGAATTCAAATTTTTTGTAGTTTCTTATTCGCCTTTACTATCACATGTTGTAGTTTGCTCGAGAACAAGGTAGTTCGCACGCCAGCCCCCCTTTTAATTAGGGTAACATCATTGTTGTCCTCATCGTGTCCCCGGAAGGAAGCACGCCATCAACCCGGCCTTGCGGTAATATGGATTATTATGTGTCTTTGCATTTGTTTTGCTGTGCATTTATATTCTTATTTAATTGCAAGGTGTTATGGTAGAAACTAGGCGCAGCTCAAACAATTTTTGTGTACACCTCCTTAGCAACTCCAACTAGGAAGAGTAGAGCTTTTGCGTAAAGCCATTACGATGGCCTCAGAATTAGATATATTCTGAGTCAATTGTCGCAAATGTGGATAATGTTCACATTGAAAAATTCGCATGATGTTCCACCAGCAGATGAATTAGATGATGTGCTAGATACAGATACAGTGAAGGCAGACACAATGAAGGCTCCTAATGGCAAATCTTCCAAACGAAAGAGAAAGGATAATGATGATGATGCCATAGAGTTTCCAAAGAGTTTCACGGTACAAATGATTTCGTAAAACATTGAAAGAACCGAGGATAGTCATGAAGACTCCACCCCTTTGATTCCATTATGTAGGATCATGTTAAATCAAGCCGTGAGGATTGTAAGCAAAGAAGCAAAGGCTATGAGAGAGACATTGCGTGCAGATGGATATGTGATGGAAAAAGGTGGTTTCTTTTTATCGATAACGACAACAATGGGTGGATTTTGTCATGTCACGGATGCAATAAAGGCCGGATGGGATCAATATTGGCAAGAAGAGAATGAGATATTTGAGGCCCAACTTGCAACAAATGAAGATTGGAGTGATCTTCGTGGCAAGATGTTCTTATGCTGGTATGGGAATCATCGTACTGATGCATGGATGCAGGAGATTCGGGATAGATATTCATTAGTGAGAGAGATGCACTTCTCTGTGCAAGCTTCATTTGTGCAAATTGATCAAGAAAAAGAGTCTGCACTCATCCGGGCAATGAAGAGAATTAATGAGTATGTATTGCATTATTTCTATGCTAGTCTTGTATGCTCTATATGTTTTATTAAAAAGTGTCTGATGTTTATGTGAAGGTTGAATGAAACTGGTATAGTGAGGACTACACTTAAAGACATTCTCTATGGGGTGTACAGGATGAATAGAATAGAATAGAACAAACTCTAACTTGACCAACTTTACTTCTAGTATTCCAGTGGAAGAATTGAAATGTAGTAGAGTGCAAGAAGTCAAGACTCTGAATGGCGAACCATGGTATCCTTATACACGTTACATTTTAGCATGTATTCTCTATCAGGTACCTTAACTTCAAACGTACATGTTATGAACATTGTGTTTTTTGTTCGTTGTTCTTTTTAACATTTCGGTTTTGCTCTATATATGCAGTCCAAAATAGAGAAAGAAATTGAGGAAGCCACTTCCAAGTATTCTAGAAGTTACGGTCTAGAAGAAGCAAGAGCAAAAGCAGAAAAAGAGATAAAAAAAAGTGGGTCACAAAAATGGGTAAGTACTTGGCAATTGTGAATCCAGATTTGGGAACAAATTGGGTGAATTTGGTCACTAGCAGGGAGTTGGAAAATAATTACATAAATTTGACAGTTGAAAAGTTGTATGACATGACAAAAGCCAAAGTACCAAACTCCACAAGGGATCGTTGGCTGACTTGGATGACATCTGGTATAGCTATTATTCGCAGTTACAATATTCCAGCCAATGATAGGGATTTCCATGAATGGGTTAAAAAGGAGACATGGTTGGAAACTCTTCTAACCAAGTCACAGGAAACTTTTGATGCAATTGTGTTAGATGAGGGCATTAAAGTCAACCACGGGGGAGATGATTTGCAGATGTGGTTAAGACAATTTAAGGTGAAGAATAGGAGTGATATGTTTAAAGCTTACGAGAAGAATATGTCTGCAACAGCAAAAGTAGAAGATGCCTATGAAATTCAAAAGGCTTCGAAACGAGTCTGCTATAGGTAAATGATTTTTACATATATATGCAGAGGATTTAAACCCTCACTAAAATACATGTAGAAATATCAAGTATTTCAAGTATTGCCTCGAGAAGAAATATATTGATGCATTGCCATTCCTTCTGCAACAATGGGCTAAAGGACGTGAGGAGACCTCTATGTACTCAGCCAAAGGAAATCATGACAGGAAAGGAGGTTTATCTGAATGGGAAATTCGTAATTGTCCTTGGTGGATTGATTTCCCGCCAGGCAAATTTCCAGAAGAAGAGGGAGCGTTGTTTAAAGAGATGACTGATGGTAGGTTGTCAACAGTTGATGTTGATATTGATGATGTGGATGATGGTAATCTTTGCGTCAAGAGGCGAAGAAAGCTTGCATTACCAAGAGATTCAAAAAAAGATGTTA
Source organism: Isoetes taiwanensis (assembly GCA_021234155.1). NCBI lineage: Eukaryota > Viridiplantae > Streptophyta > Lycopodiopsida > Isoetales > Isoetaceae > Isoetes > Isoetes taiwanensis. Next base: position 9,852,336 of record JAJEKV010000021.1, read on the forward strand.
AGAAGAACGTTGTGAGTGAGACTATTTCCATGGATCACGGTTCTAGTGCAGAGGAGACACAACTCCAGGAAAATGAGGATTGTGGTATCCAACAAGTTGAACGAAGGTATGCTAATGTTTCTCTGTCATTGATTTGTGCTGATGTTTCGGACATTGCTGCCACAATGAACTCTACTCAAGAGTCCATATTTAAGTCCATTAGAGAATTTGGAAGGAAAGTGGCAATGGAAAAACGTACATACAGGAGAAACAAAGTGGACAGAAATTGGGGAACCGATGTTGTATTATTGGACTTCCCAACAAATGAAAAACCTACGATGGGTCACTTGGTAGTTCTTGAATGGAACTTATGTAGCAAACAGGTTATTGATGATGCTTTCACTATAGCCACACTTTGTGTTGATGATTCTGGATTTGTGGTATGCTTTTGCAGTATTAAGCAATTGAAGATTTTGGATGCTGCTGCAAAGAAACGCAATCTTGAGAGGCAGCGCATGTACTTCATGGTGGAGAAAACTCCTTGTGAGGTAACTCGTGATGCCTTTGGACTTTTTGAGAGTAGTTGTTACTATTTCATTGTCTACACCAGGATTGGAGTTGATGTTGGGAAGATAAACTCAATGGTGTATTCCATGAGGGAATTGAACCAAAACAACAATGTTATTTTCAATGTGCTAGCTGAAAAAGATAAGTTGCCAGTGCATGATGCAAAACAATCAAGATATGGCTTGGAAAAATCAACAAAAGTGATGGAATTTATACTTCATTCTTTTTGTGTGACGGGTGCCTTTGCATTGGACTTGTTTGCTGGTACTGGCTCTATGATGGAAGCATGCGCGTTAAAAGGTGTCCATTACTTTGGAACTGAGAAGGATGAAGTGTTGGTTCAGTCTGTGCTTGCTTTGCGGCGTTGTGGGGATCCTTCTATTATGACAAATCAGAGAGATGAAGACGATATTGAGAATGTTCCAGTTCAGGATGTGGACGAACCCTTGGACTAGTCCGTGAGTTTTGCAGTTTCATACTTTGCTCTTAAGCTTTTGATCTTTTTATGCATCGACATATTTACTAATACATCTTATTCTTTCGCAGCACATTTAAACTACCAGTATATGCAGAAAGTGAAGCTCGATATATGTCAACGTACATGATTCCTATACAGTTGGACAAAAAAAGAAAAAAATGCAAATTTGTAGATGATGAGGCACAAATAGCTTAGAGTGCATACTTTTGACTCTATGTTTTGTAGTTTATGTTATTTCACTTATATGGTGTCTACCATTCTGTTTGTCAAATTCGTTTTCTTATGATAATAGAAGCTATAGGCATGCATTTGACACTAAATTCAACGGGTAAATACATTCTTGAAATGTCAGATGCATGAGAGGGGTGGCTTTTTTTTGTAGCAAGGTATGCCTCTGAGTGTTTTGTTTTCACTTTTCTCTTTTGGTTAACTGAGTTTTGTTTATAGATGAGCTTCGCTTTAAAGATAGGTGATTCCTGATTTCTGCCCTTTTATGCAGTCTGAGACCCATGGGCATTTCAACGAGTAGATGAATTTAATGAGAGCTCATGGTTGTAGATTGTATTGAGCCGCAACATTAGCATAGTGGCATCACTGTTTACTACCATTTATTTTAAACAATTTTATTGCTGGAGGACCATCTGGATTAAAGTCCGATGCATGATGGTGAGCTTTACAGGGGAAATCTTTTTCAATGGCTTTTTTATTTGGGGCTGTTTGTATGGTTGGTTTCAATTACAAGCGTGCAGATAAAATCTTATCTTAATCTAAAAAAAGCCCAGAGTGCCCAAATAAAAAAGCCCATGAAAAAAGATTTCCCCCTTAAATGCTAAGGTTCTATTTGCTATGCAATCAAACTTTAACGATGACTTTTTTTTTAAACCAGTTCAACCATGGGCATTTTCATACAATGCCATTCATTGTTATTTAGGCATAAGATAGATTTAAATGTTACAAGCTGAAAAGGTGGCTTGCAAGTACAATATACATCCACTAGAATCTACAATTTCTATAGCGATTACTTGGTCTCCATTGTTAGTCTCTAGGTTAATTTTAGTGATTGTGTAACAACTTAGAAACAAGGTTTGCATAATCTCTGCTTCTGATTAACCTTTGGCAATATGACGTGTTGAGTATGCTACTTTAAAAAACCTTTTGCTACATACCTTTGGCAACGTGACATGTTAAGTATGTTGGAACATATATGATGCCATGATATCATTGCTTTTTGATAGATAGATAGATAGATAGATAGATAGATAGTATTTTTACGTCATGCCACATTGGCAGCGTCCATGAGGACATATGACACATCATATGTCAATATCATCATTGGCAATATCATCTCTCCCTTGGCACTCACTCAAATACAACCCACTAGCCGACACTGTGTAGGGATAAGGGATTTAGGGTTAAGGAAATTTTAGGGTTTTAGGGTTTCTGTGTTTAGATAGAATATCATGGCTTTGTTTCAAATGAACTTACATCCTTCGAACATGAAGACAATTTCAATGATTTGCTTCCATTCCACGTTTGCCCACGACTAATGCCAGTCATCCCTAAATGTTAAACCCTTCATAATTGACACTCCATCACATTTACAAACACGGTTACATTTACATATTTTATTCCACATTTTTTATGTGAGAATGACTTCCAGATATATACTGGACATGAAAATCTTGAGTTACTTATGATGCAAAAAAAAATTCTCATGCACCAAAAGTTAACCACACTTTTGCATATTTGTCACACTCCAACTCCGATATGTATTTTACATCATGCCCGTACTAGCCTAGAAGAAACCTCTAGGAATATAGTAGCACAATATTAGTTTTGCTTGACAAGCCTATGCATTGTTCAATCCCTCAAGTGAAAATGCCATTTATAATCAAAAGTCCTCTCGCCAACCCCTATGAATACAAAAGCAATCGTTATCGTATTGTTGGCTTCACATCACAAGCATGCATACAATTTCATATCTCGACTTTTGTGTTCATGCATGCATGGGTACGTGCGCGTGTGCACGTGTGTTTTGGTGTCAATTTCTCTTATCATTTACATCTCTTTCTAAACATGGATAAAATTGCTACAAAAAAATGAATAATAACATGCTAACTTTGTTTGCATCTTTAAAGCTTTTCGTGACGATGTCCCATTTGTTTGCAGCTCGAACCTGTGGAGCTGTGGCAGATTAGCACTTAGGTCTTTACAATAATATATGCTTCTCATCCTTATTGTTGTAGCAATTGCATGCCGCACACTCATAATCTTCATACATTTCCACCTCCCAATTACACATATCCCAATTACACTCTATATCTTCATACATGTTCCACCTCCCAACTACACAACGAATACAAAATTTCACAGCACTTCACTCACAACTTGAGATTTTGACTTTGTGAAAATCCATAGAAGATGAAAAAACACCTATTATTGTTTTCAATTCGTAATTGACACCCTAAACCCATGATACCTATATACTCCATGACATTAATATATTCATCCCATCTATTTGTTCCATGACAATAAATAACCGCCTGTGGTGATGTCCCACTGACTCCTAGAAAGAGGATCCAATGGCATCAACTAACTCTAGGGAAGAGGACCGCCTGGAGCCATTCCATTCCATCTATGCATTTCATTGCCTCTATCTATTCTGCCGTCAATGGTTAATGCCCGGCATCGCCGGGCACACGTTTCTAGTTGTGATTAACTTGGTAGCAATTCATGATTTTTAGATGCAATAGCTTTTGTCACTTGATGAATATAAGTAAGTGTCTAAAGCATTTGACATTTGCATTTATCCTTGTGTTCTTGACACCCTTTAATGGATGAAGAGTATGACTCGCCGACTAAGAAGAGCATGCTGCTAAAAACTAGAGAACTTGTACCATTACTCTAATCCACACTACTTCTTTATCTTCTCATGCCTTTTCAGATTGGAGCGCAAATCCAACTCCTTAGACCACTCGATCAAATTGACTTATAATGACTTTCGAGATATATATTTAAGCACGTTTTGTTCTGTGATTAACTTCGTGGCAATTCATGCATTCAAATTCAATAGATTTTGTCACTTGATGGATATAACTAAAATCCTAACTTCTTCTGTAACAAAGAAAAATGAAGCAGGTTACAATGTAAAATCATTTTGTACCACAGGTTATGTCCTACAAAGTCATTTATGTCTGCAAATAACAGCTCAAAGCTTGTTGTCCTTACAGTCAAAGGAGCGGTAGAATTATTTCAAACATGCTTGGCAACTTCTTGAATAAGTTGCATATCTTTTTATTCCAGCCAAGTCTTATCTACCATGATTTATGTCTGGGCACATTCAAACTGGAGTAGATGCAAAATCCCAACCAAATAAACGCCCATTGAAATTTGCATTTGGCAGGAACTTCATGCAATAATAGATTAACAAATTGAACATAACCCTGCCTAACCTAGAATTTGTTAGAGCTTATTATGCTGTGAGCTTATTGGCTTAAATGTAGGATAAACAACCTTTAATAGATTACACAGAAATCCCATAACTTTCTTATATCCTCAACCATTATTGAAGATGCTCCAATTTGCATATATTCTCAACCATTGGCAAATGCACTGCATAGACTCTCTTTCTGCAAAACAAAACCCTGTAACGAAATAGGGAAAAAAAATTTGGAGACACTTTTGCCACCAAGCAATGATTACTAAATATCAAATATGAAGAGACCCAACAAAACCATTATTAATTGCAGAAGACTACAAAGTGTATCATTTCCTTACCAAATAAATTCTATACAGCTATTTGAGTATGAGCATAATGTATAGGTAAGCAGCCTTTTGGTGGTTGCACCTACAAAGAGAAGCAGAGGTAGAACAAAGTCTTGAATAGCCAACATGCATGACTATGGCTTCCTCTAAGCTGTATAGACATAGAAGGTCTACTATTTGCCATAGTAATCAATGAGAAATAGCTCCTTTGACCATGAAGCAGCATTAGAATGCTGGAAATACATGCATTATTGCAACCTAGATTGCATCTAGGTGAGCCGAAAACAAAAAGAAATAGAAAAATAATCTTACTTGGTAAGTTTGGAGCATTTGGCTCAATGCTTGAAAATCCAAATTTCAAATTTTCTCACAACTATTGTACAGAGCCACACGGCAGCAAATAGACCAATGTCGACAGGATTTAGCTTGCACAAATGTTGCTCCATCTTTGTTCATAGAAATGGACAAACCTCTCATACCTGTTCCATCTCTGCCTACGAAAATATCTCAGCAATGTGGTTTCCTTTCAATCTACACAAATCCTAAGAAAGAATTTGGTGACATAGAGAACACCATATTCTGGGCTGCCATAATGATTTTCCTAGAGACCTGGCAAAATGTTGAATAGAAGCAAAAGACAAAGACTACAATACCCATATTTCAAATAGCAATCTGCCAACCTGTATGTCCATCTATGTCAAATCTAGATTGAAGGGCAGCAATCTTGGTTGGCCTAAAGCCTGAGAAGCAAAGGAAGCAAACAAATCTTAAACTTTTGCCACCAAGTAAGGCTTTCAAGCATAGAAATAGCACCGAAATACCTCGTTCCTGATGCATTCCTCCTCTTTCCTATGAACCGTGCCATCGATGCAAAACAAACCCAACAAACAGGTGTGCCCCTCGAAATGCCCTTTTCTTCTTTTCTACTTCCAACAATAACGGCTGTATCCAACTTATATAACTACGATTCTACATGCCTTCCTCATTTTATATCACCATAATCCTGCACACCTATGTTGCACAAACTTTTGCAAGGATTACATGAAAAACCATATAATCTGGACCCAGCTTCTGCAACTGTTCTGCTACATGCCTTCTCCATTGCATATCGTTTATGAAAATCGAAGGACAAAACAGCATCAGATATTTCTGCCATAGCCATGGAAGACAGACGCAAATCCTCAATAGGAAGCTTCTACCCGATTCATGCAGCCATTGTGGCGGACAGATCCTGTAAAGCTCTACGACCTGTTCCTACGGCCTCCTCCTAAAGAATCCGACAGCCTCTTCCTAAATCGTTGGAGCCAGAAAAAGCCAAAAGAGAACTGCGGGCTATCTCGGCCGTTCACCGGCTAGGTGAAATCTCAATCGCCCAATTTAGGGCGCGATGCACTACTTACACCAAAACATTATAATATAAGACTAGTAATGGTGCCCAGCGTTGCTGGGCATAAGTTGAGAGTCATTTGTAAACCTAGGAAGGAAGAAGGTTGCGGAGCTATAGGCGGTCCTTCGTCATTGCAATACCTAGGAAGGAGGAAGATTGCAGAGTATAAGCGGTTGTTAATCATTAAAATATTCTAAGAAAAATTCTATATTAACGATGACCAAAGCAACAGTATAGATGTTAGTGTATGTCTTACTGGCCAATTTTTTGGCAGTTTGAAAGAATGCAATTGAATAGAATGGTGCGCACAATAAATGAAGAATAACAATGGCAACAATTTTATTGTGGCAAGAAGTCCCAAAGATAAAGGCAACTTCAACCTCAGCTCACTCTTTATTCAAATAACATTTTTAAGATCAGCATTTTCTTTCTCTAAGGCATAAAACATAGTGAGGTGATTCTTGAAGCTCATGTAAAAAAAAAAATTGTTATGTTTGTTGTGCAATGGATTTGTTGTATATCCATGTTGTCATTATTCTTTATCCCCTTGTGTTCTATGTTTTTTTTTTTTTTTTTTTTTTTTTTTGACATGAAGCGTGTTGAAGGGGTATTAAAGTTGCCTATGAAATATTTATATATAATATGCCCTTTTGTTTTATGGTGCATCCTTGCTCTATTGCTAGAGTTGTGTTGAAGGAATATTAAAATTGCCTATGAAATATTCATATATATGCCCTTTTGTTTTATGGTGCATCCTTGCTCTATTGTTAGAGTCTGCCCATTTAAAAATATAGAAATATGGGTCCTATAATTGTTGGAAACCTCTACATGAATTTCATGTACATGTCTGTAGTGTTTTGTAGTATGTTACATAGAAGTTAAATTTGCTAAGCTTGATGGACATGTGGTGTGGAACTTGTAAATGATAAGCCAATGATAAGAAAAGAGAACATTAATAATGCATATCATACATATCATACATATTACAACATATTACATCATTTATTGCTTAACTCAGCTTTTCAAACTGCAGCAATTGCTAATCTGTTGTGAAGATTTATTGTCCCACGTCACTGGTAGACAATGCTGGTTCTATCTTCTTCAATTTGTAACAATAATCTGAATTTCGATAAAGTGGAAGCACGACCATAATTATTTCCATGGCTTCTTTACCATGGAGAAATGATGCTAACCTAACTCTAGATGTGGGCCGCAGGGGCATAGGGGTTGCACCTCTGGATTTCTCTCATCAGCCTTCTTAAAAAATTCACGTAAAAACCAAGTAATTGTGGTGCCAATGCAAGGGAAGAAAGAAGATAGAACCATTCATTTTCTTTCTCATGCCAATAGCTTAGACAATAATTCTGCAATGGGCACATTGCAGTTAAACTTCTATATACATTGACCCTGAAAGAGAGATAAAATTTGAGGCATGCTGGACACAAAACCTGGCTTGTTGCAGTGCTAAGAGAAACATGTTTATCTCGTGTTGAGTTTCCAACTACTTATAACAAATCATCACTTTCGTTCTCCAAATCTGCAAGGTAGTACACTCATTGTTATTGTTTGTCCACATAATAATAATTGATTTTGAATCTGCCACATAAAAGGAAAAATTGCCATCGATATTAACTCTAGAAAGAAACAGAGAAACAGAAAGAACATACTAATTTTTTCACATGGAAGCTGCATAGGGGCTATACAGTAGCAGGGGATGGCATATTTACAAACTGAAGTTTGTCTTCATTTCCTTTGAAAAAGAAACCAACCACATAGCCAAAATCCAGCACTGCTGAGAAAGAAAGCTGCCATGAATAAGATTTAAGGATAAACCTATAATTCTCAGCACTGGCTCACACTTCCTTAGGCCCACTGCTATAAGCCACCCACAATAGATATCCAACATGCAGAAGCTTCAACAGAATAACTGTTCATTATCTCTGCAGAAGCTTCAACAAAACAACTGTTTATGCTATAATTGGATATGACTTACACAATTTTAATTTCCAATGGCACCAAGGTTCAACTGAAAATACCAATAAAAATGACCAATGGTTCCAACTCAAGACCTTTCCTGTAAGCACCAATGGCATTTTCGTTCAACTGGAAATACCAATATCAAGAACTCCTCAGACCTATATAAACTTTAAAATGAAAGAAGATTTAATCATACCTTGATCAAGTTCGAATTAGCCAAATTCATCTTGCAAAATTATTAGATGCTTTTTCGGCAGCAACAATCCCTCAAGGCCTTTATTAGCTGAAGAAAACAACACTTACAGCCATCCGAATAGCTAGAGATGAAGCTACAGATATCGAAATAGAAGTGGTTCCGATTGAAGATTTGCTGCTTTATAACATAGATTTAGAGCAGAATGGGCAATTTCCAGCATCCACCAATCCATCTGAGCTCGTCAATTCAATATCATGTCAGGTTTGTTTGATGGAGGAACAACGGCATCCGCCCAAAGCAGATCATACTTTTATCTAGCCCTGTTTGTCTACCCTGTTTCTACCGTCTGTAAGTTCGACAGACATGAAAACGGGCCCGATATATCAGAAGCTGGGCCGGACATATGAGAAGCAGAAGCATCTTTGGTGCAGAGGCATGGGCACAGGGAACGGATCCGGAACAGAGCAACAGCTCGAAGGTGCTACTGCCGCCCTAGCTCGAAGGTGCCCTCGCTAACCCTAGCCAAAAAAAACTCTAGAATCTTACGTGGCGTCATCTCTTCCATTGATTTCGTCAAATCTGGGCCGTCGAAAGTTTTAGGGTTTTATGCACGACATACACTAAAACTTTATAATAAAGGATGTCTTAGACCACTCGGCCAAATTGTCTTGTAATAACTCTCAAGATTTACATTTAGACATATTTAATATTGTGATTAACTTGGTAGCAATTCATGATTTTTAGATGCAATAGCTTTTGTCACTTGATGAATATAAGTAAGTGTCTAAAGCATTTGACATTTGCATTTATCCTTGTGTTCTTGACACCCTTTAATGGATGAAGAGTATGACTCGCCGACTAAGAAGAGCATGCTGCTAAAAACTAGAGAACTTGTACCATTACTCTAATCCACATTACTTCTTTATCTTCTCATGCCTTTTCAGATTGGAGCGCAAATCCAACTCCTTAGACCACTCGATCAAATTGACTTATAATGACTCTCGAGATGTATATTTAAGCACGTTTTGTTCCGTGATTAACTTCGTGGCAATTCATGTATTCAAATTCAATAGATTTTGTCACTTGATGGATATAACTAAAATCCTAAAGGGTTTGCATTACATCCTTACACCAAAACCTTGGCATTAAATCTTGGCATTGAATACTTGATCAATGGATGTAGAATATTGACAACCTTGGGATTTGAACCCATGCCCTTTCGGATTGGAGCCTAAATCCAACACCATAGACCACTCAGCCAAATTGTCTTGTAATGATTCTCAATATGCACATTTAACCATGCTTTGTTTTATGACACTACTACAAAAATAGGTAGAAATGGCACAAAAGTGACATTTATACTCCGCCTTTTTACCGAGCATAAACGTCACTTTTGTGCCATTTATGACGTTTGTGCTCCCCAAAATGGCACAAAAGTGACGTTTATGCTCGGTAAAAAGGCAGAGTATAAATGTCACTTTTGTGCCATTTCTACCTAATTTTGTAGTAGTGTGATTAACTTCGTAGCAATTCATGATATTCAAATTCAATATGACTAAAAGCCTAAAGGGTCTGCGTTTATCCTCGTATTCATGACACCCTTTCGTGAGTAAAGAGTATAACTCATCGATCAAGAAGAGCTTCAAAAACTGGACGATTTGTACCATTCCTTTAATCCACACTAATGCATTCTCTTCTATTTGAGTCCTCTAAACTTTCATTTTCATAAACAACAATCTGTGCACTTAAATCTTGGCATTGAAAACTTGATCAACGGATGTAGAACATTGACAACTATGGGCCCTTTCGGATTGGAGCCTAAATCCAACGCCTTAGACCACTCGGCCAAATTGTCTTGTAATAACTCTTAAAATTTACATTTAGACATATTTAATATTGTGATTAACTTGGTAGCAATTCATGATTTTTAGATGCAATAGCTTTTGTCAATTGATGAATATAAGTAAGTGGTTAGCATTTGACATTTGCATTTATCCTTGTGTTCTGGACACCCTTTAATGGATGAAGAGTATGACTCGCCGACTAAGAAGAGCATGCTGCTAAAAACTAGAGAACTTGTACCATTACTCTAATCCACACTACTTCTTTATCTTCTCATGCCTTTTCAGATTGGAGCGCAAATCCAACTCCTTAGACCACTCGATCAAATTGACTTGTAATGACTCTCGAGATGTATACTTAAGCATGTTTTGTTCCGTGATTAACTTCATGGCAATTCATGTATTCAAATTCAATAGATTTTGTCACTTGATGGATATAACTAAAATCCTAAAGGGTTTGCATTACATCCTTACACCAAAACCTTTAATATAAGGTACACACTTAAATCTTGGCATTGAATACTTGATCAATGGATGTAGAATATTGACAACTATGGGATTTGAACCCATACCCTTTCGGATTCGAGCCTAAATCCAACGCCTTAGACCACTCGGCCAAATTGTCTTGTAATGATTCTCAATATGCACATTTAACCATGTTTTGTTTTATGATTAACTTCGTAGCAATTCATGATATTCAAATTCAATTTGACTAAAAGCCTAAAAGGTCTGCATTTATCCTCGTGTTCATGACACCCTTTCGTGAGTAAAGAGTATAACTCATCGATCAAGAAGAGCTTTAAAAACTGGACGATTTGTACCATTCCTTTAATCCACACTAATGCGTTCTCTTCCTTCGAGTCCTCTAAACTTTCATTTTCATAAACAACAATCTGTGCACTTAAATCTTGGCATTGAAAACTTGATCAATGGATGTAGAACATGGGATTTGAACCCATGCACTTTTGGATTGGAGCCTAAATTCAATGTCTTAGACCACTCGGCCAATAATAACTCTCAAGATTTACATTTAGACATATTTAATATTGTGATTAACTTGGTAGCAATTCATGATTTTTAGATGCAATAGCTTTTGTCACTTGATGAATATAAGTAAGTGTCTAAAGCATTTGACATTTGCATTTATCCTTGTGTTCTTGACACCCTTTAATGGATGAAGAGTATGACTCGTCGACTAAGAAGAGCATGCTGCTAAAAACTAGAGAACTTGTACCATTACTCTAATCCACACTACTTCTTTATCTTCTCATGCCTTTTCAGATTGGAGCGCAAATCCAACTCCTTAGACCACTCGATCAAATTGACTTATAATGACTCTCGAGATGTATATTTAAGCACGTTTTGTTCTGCGATTAACTTCGTGGCAATTCATGTATTCAAATTCAATAGATTTTGTCACTTGATGGATATAACTAAAATCGTAAAGGGTTTGTACACCAAAACCTTTAATATAAGATACACACTTAAATCTTGGCATTGAATACTTGATCAATGGATGTCGAATATTGACAACTATGGGATTTGAACCCATGCCCTTTCGGATTGGAGCCTAAATCCAACGCCTTAGACCACTCGGCCAAATTGTCTTGTAATGATTTTCAATATGCACATTTAACCATGTTTTGTTTTATGATTAACTTCGTAGCAATTCATGATATTCAAATTCAATATGACTAAAAGCCTAAAGGGTCTGCGTTTATCCTCGTGTTCATGACACCCTTTCGTGAGTAAAGAGTATAACTCGCCGACTAAGAAGAGCATGCTGCTAAAAACTAGAGAACTTATACCATTACTCTAATCCACATTACTTCTTTATCTTCTCATGCCTTTTCAGATTGGAGCGCAAATCCAACTCCTTAGACCACTCGATCAAATTGACTTATAATGACTCTCGAGATGTATATTTAAGCACGTTTTGTTCTGTGATTAACTTCGTGGCAATTCATGTATTCAAATTCAATAGATTTTGTCACTTGATGGATATAACTAAAATCCTAAAGGGTTTGCATTACATCCTTACACCAAAACCTTGGCATTAAATCTTGGCATTGAATACTTGATCAATGGATGTAGAATATTGACAACTATGGGATTTGAACCCATGCCCTTTCGGATTGGAGCCTAAATCCAACACCATAGACCACTCAGCCAAATTGTCTTGTAATGATTCTCAATATGCACATTTAACCATGCTTTGTTTTATGACACTACTACAAAAATAGGTAGAAATGGCACAAAAGTGACATTTATACTCCCGCCTTGATGGAGAGCATAAACGTCACTTTTGTGCCATTTATGACGCGTTTGTGCTCCCAAAATGGCACAAAAGTGACGTTTATGCTTTAATCCAAAAAGGCAGAGTATAAATGTCACTTTTGTGCCATTTCTACCTAATTTTGTAGTAGTGTGATTAACTTCGTAGCAATTCATGATATTCAAATTCAATATGACTAAAAGCCTAAAAAAGTGCGTTTATCCTCGTATTCATGACACCCTTTCGTGAGTAAAGAGTATAACTCATCGATCAAGAAGAGCTTCAAAACTCGGACGATTTGTACCATTCCTTTAATCCACACTAATGCATTCTCTTCTATTTGAGTCCTCTAAACTTTCATTTTCATAAACAACAATCTGTGCACTTAAATCTTGGCATTGAAAACTTGATCAACGGATGTAGAACATTGACAACTATGGGCCCTTTCGGATTGGAGCCTAAATCCAACGCCTTAGACCACTCGGCCAAATTGTCTTGTAATAACTCTTAAAATTTACATTTAGACATATTTAATATTGTGATTAACTTGGTAGCAATTCATGATTTTTAGATGCAATAGCTTTTGTCAATTGATGAATATAAGTAAGTGGTTAGCATTTGACATCTTATATTATAATGTTGTGTAATGGACCGCACCCTAAATCGGACGGTCGAGGATTTGATTGACCAATGGTGGAGATGATGTGTGCGTGTCTTCAACTAAAATTTCATCTTGACTATGGCTTCAATATGAAAGGGAAAAGGAAAAAAGGAAAAGGAAAAGGAAAAGGAAAAGGGAAAAGGGAAAAGGGGAAGGGAAGGGAAGGGAAAAGGAAAACGATGAAAGGGAAAAGGGAAAAGGGAAACGGAAAAGGGGAAGGGAAAAGGAAAAACGATGAAAGGGAAAAGGAAAAACGATGAAAGGGAAAAGGGAAAAGGAAGATGGGAAGGAAAAGGAAAAAAGATGAAAGGGAAAAGGGAAAATGGAAAAGGGAAAACGGAAAACGGAAAAGGGAAAAGGGAAAAGGAAAAAACGATGAAAGGAAAAAAAAGGGAAAGGGAAACGGAAAAGGGAAGGGAAAAGGAAAAATGATGAAAGGGAAAAAGGAAAAAAAGGGAATAAGGGAAAAGGGAAAAGGGAAAAGGGAAAGGGAAAAGGAAAAACGATGAAAGGGAAAAGGGAAAAGGGAAAAGGGGAAAAGGAAAAGGAAAAACGATGAAAGGGAAAAGGAAAAGGGAAAAGGAAGAGGGAAGGGAAAAGAAAAAAACGATGAAAGGGAAAAGGGAAAAGGAAGAGGGAAGGGAAAAGGAAAAAACGATGAAAGGGAAAATGGAAAAGGGAAAAAGGAAAAAGGAAAAGGAATAAAGGAAAGATAAGAGGAAAAAGGAAAGAGAAGGAGAAAAGGAAAATGGAAAGATAAAAGAAAATAGAAAAAGGAATAGAATAGACGAGGGGGAAAGGGAACGGAAAAAGAGCACCGCGAGAAGGGTAAGAAGTAAAGGTGAGAAAAGGAGAAAAGGTAAGGGAAAATAAGAAAAGGTTGCAAAAGTCTATGGGAAAAAGAAAAGTAAAAAAGGAAAAGAGACAGGAAAAGGGAAAAAAGAGAACTTGGGAAAAGGAACGAGAAAAAAGAAAAAAAAGGAAAGGGCGTGAAAAAAAGGGGAAAAGAGAAAGGGTGAAGAAAGAGAAAAGGAAAGCAAAAAAGAGCATCGAGAAAAAGGAAGAGGGAAAGGATGGAAAAATGAGGAAAAGGTGGGGGAAATTAGAATAGACAAAGGGTAGGGAGCAAGGAATAGGAAAAGAGGAAGGCGAAAAGGGCCACGAAAAAAAAGGGAAGAGGGAAAGGGTGAGGAAATAGAAAAAAAGAAAGGGAAAGGGAAAAGAAAAAGAAACAAGAAAGGAGAAAGTGGAAAGGGAAAAAGGGGGAAGAAGATGGGGAAAAGAAGGAAAAAGGGTACATAAAAAAGGTTGAGAAAAGAGAATGGAAAGAGGCATATGAAAATTTTAAAGGAACAGGAAAGGGAAAATGTAAAGGAAGGGAAAAGAGAAAGGAAAGGGAAAAAGGGAACATCGCAATTTAAAAAGTCTTGGGGAAAGTATGAAAAGGGAATGGAAAGTTGAAAGGAAAAAGGGAAGCAAAAGAGAAAAAAGGAGAAGGGAAAGCAAAAAGAGCATGAGGAAAAAGGAGAGAGAAATGGGAAAAGAGATGGGGAAAAGGGCACGTGATCAAGAGGAAGAGGGTGGGGAAAGGAAGAAAAGGGCACATGAAAAGGTAAGCAAAAGAGACGAAAAAAATGCATGAGAAACGGAAAGAGAAAAGGAAAAGGAAAAGGAAGAGGAAGGGGAAAAAGGAAAGGGAAAGAGAGTAGTGGAAAAATGGGAAGAGCGGGAAAGATAAAAAAAGGAAGGGAAAAAGGCGATAAGAAAAAAAAAAGAAAAAAAAAAGGGAAGGCAAAGGGAGGGAGAACGGGTTAGGAAAAAAAAAGGGAGAATAAAAAAAGAAAGAAATTAAAGGTTTTTAATTTATTTTTGTCACTTGATGGCCGGGTACCATTACTAGTTTGCATTTATCCTTGTGTTCTGGACACCCTTTAATGGATGAAGAGTATGACTCGCCGACTAAGAAGAGCATGCTGCTAAAAACTAGAGAACTTGTACCATTACTCTAATCCACACTACTTCTTTATCTTCTCATGCCTTTTTCGTGATTGGAGCATGTATTAAATCCAACTCCTTAGACCACTCGATCAAATTGACTTGTAATGACTCTCGAGATGTATACTTAAGCACGTTTTGTTCTGTGATTAACTTCATGGCAATTCATGTATTCAAATTCAATAGATTTTGTCACTTGATGGATATAACTAAAATCCTAAAGGGTTTGCATTACATCCTTACACCAAAACCTTTAATATAAGGTACACACTTAAATCTTGGCATTGAATACTTGATCAATGGATGTAGAATATTGACAACTATGGGATTTGAACCCATACCCTTTCGGATTCGAGCCTAAATCCAACGCCTTAGACCACTCGGCCAAATTGTCTTGTAATGATTCTCAATATGCACATTTAACCATGTTTTGTTTTATGATTAACTTCGTAGCAATTCATGATATTCAAATTCAATTTGACTAAAAGCCTAAAAGGTCTGCATTTATCCTCGTGTTCATGACACCCTTTCGTGAGTAAAGAGTATAACTCATCGATCAAGAAGAGCTTTAAAAACTGGACGATTTGTACCATTCCTTTAATCCACACTAAATTCTCTTCCCTTTGAGTCCTCTAAACTTTCATTTTCATAAACAACAATTTGTGCACTTAAATCTTGGCATTGAAAACTTGATCAATGGATGTAGAACATTGACAACTATGGGATTTGAACCCATGCACTTTTGGATTGGAGCCCAAATTCAATGTCTTAGACCACTCGGCCAAATTGTCTAATAATAACTCTCAAGATTTACATTTAGACATATTTAATATTGTGATCAACTTGGTAGCAATTCATGATTTTTAGATGCAATAGCTTTTGTCACTTGATGAATATAAGTAAGTGTCTAAAGCATTTGACATTTGCATTTATCCTTGTGTTCTTGACACCCTTTAATGGATGAAGAGTATGACTCGGTCGACTAAAAAGAGCATCTTTGCTAAAAACTAGAGAACTTGTACCATTACTCTAATCCACACTACTTCTTTATCTTCTCATGCCTTTTCAGATTGGAGCATAAATCCAACTCCTTAGACCCTTTCGATCAAATTGACTTATAATGACTCTCGAGATGTATATTTAAGCACGTTTTGTTCTCGATTAACTTCGTGGGCAATTCATGTATTCAAATTCAATAGATTTTGTCACTTGATGGATATAACTAAAATCGTAAAGGGTTTGTACACCAAAACCTTTAATATAAGGTACACACTTAAATCTTGGCATTGAATACTTGATCAATGGATGTAGAATATTGACAACTATGGGATTTGAACCCATGCCCTTTCGGATTGGAGCCTAAATCCAACGCCTTAGACCACTCGGCCAAATTGTCTTGTAATGATTGTCAATATGCACATTTAACCATGTTTTGTTTTATGATTAACTTCGTAGCAATTCATGATATTCAAATTCAATATGACTAAAAGCCTAAAGGGTCTGCGTTTATCCTCGTGTTCATGACACCCTTTCGTGAGTAAAGAGTATAACTCATCGATCAAGCCGACTAAGAAGAGCATCTTTGCTAAAAACTAGAGAACTTGTACCATTACTCTAATCCACATTACTTCTTTATCTTCTCATGCCTTTTTTGAAAAGATTGAGAACATTGACAAAATCCAACTCCTTAGACCACTCGATCAAATTGACTTATAATGACTCTCAAGATGTATATTTAACATATTTTGTTAT
Organism: Isoetes taiwanensis; assembly: GCA_021234155.1. NCBI lineage: Eukaryota > Viridiplantae > Streptophyta > Lycopodiopsida > Isoetales > Isoetaceae > Isoetes > Isoetes taiwanensis. Next base: position 9,869,209 of record JAJEKV010000021.1, read on the forward strand.
TGTGATTAACTTCGTGGCAATTCATGTATTCAAATTCAATAGATTTTGTCACTTGATGGATATAACTAAAATCCTAAAGGGTTTGCATTACATCCTTACACCAAAACCTTGGCATTAAATCTTGGCATTGAATACTTGATCAATGGATGTAGAATATTGACAACTATGGGATTTTGAACCCATGCTTTTTCGGATTGGAGCCTAAATCCAACACCATAGACCACTCGACCAAATTGTCTTGTAATGATTCTCAAGATATGCACATTTAACCATGTTTTGTTTTTGATGACACTACTTCATGTAAAATCAATAGATTTTGAAATGATGGATAAAAGTAAAATCCTTTTTATATTACATCTTACACCAAAATATAAGCATAAACGCCTTAACTTTTGTGCCATTTATGACGCTTGTGATCCCCAAAATGGCACAAAAGATTTATACCTTTCGGATGGAGTAAACCAAGAGTATAAATGTCACTTTTGTGCCATTTCTACCTAATTTTGTTTTAGTAGTGTGATGAATAGCAATTCATGATATTCAAATTCAATATGACTAAAAGCCTAAAGGGTCTCAAGGTTTATCCTCGTGTTCATGACACCCTTTCGTGAGTAAAGAGTATAACTCATCGATCAAGAAGAGCTGCAAAAACTGGACGATTTGTACCATTCCTTTAATCCACACTAATGCATTCTCTTCTATTTGAGTCCTCTAAACTTTCATTTTCATAAACAACAATCTGTGCACTTAAATCTTGGCATTGAAAACTTGATCAACGGATGTAAAACATTGACAACTATGGGATTTGAACCCATGCCCTTTCGGATTGGAGCCTAAATCCAACGCCTTAGACCACTCGGCCAAATTGTCTTGTAATAACTCTTAAAATTTACATTTAGACATATTTAATATTGTGATTAACTTGGTAGCAATTCATGATTTTTAGATGCAATAGCTTTTGTCAATTGATGAATATAAGTAAGTGGTTAGCATTTGACATTTGCATTTATCCTTGTGTTCGGACACCCTTTAATGGATGAAGAGTATGACTCACGACTAAGAAGAGCATCTTTGCTAAAAACTAGAGAACTTGTACCATTACTCTAATCCACACTACTTCTTTATCTTCTCATGCCTTTTCTGATTGGAGCGTAAATCCAACTCCTTAGACCACTCGATCAAATTGACTTGTAATGACTCTCGAGATGTATACTTAAGCACGTTTTGTTACGGTGGATTAACTTCATGGCAATTCATGTATTCAAATTCAATAGATTTTGTCACTTAGATGGATATAACTAAAATCCTAAAGGGTTTGCATTACATCCTTACACCAAAACCTTTAATATAAGGTACACACTTAAATCTTGGCATTGAATACTTGATCAATGGATGTAGAATATTGACAACTATGGGATTTGAACCCATAACCTTTCGGATTCGAGCCTAAATCCAACGCCTTAGACCACTCGGCCAAATTGTCTTGTAATGATTCTCAATATTCACATTTAACCATGTTTTGTTTTATGATTAACTTCGTAGCAATTCATGATATTCAAATTCAATTTGACTAAAAGCCTAAAAGGTCTGCGTTTATCCTCGTGTTCATGACACCCTTTCGTGAGTAAAGAGTATAACTCATCGATCAAGAAGAGCTTTAAAAACTGGACGATTTGTACCATTCCTTTAATCCACACTAATGCGTTCTCTTCCTTCGAGTCCTCTAAACTTTCATTTTCATAAACAACAATCTGTGCACTTAAATCTTGGCATTGAAAACTTGATCAATGGATGTAGAACATTGACAACTATGGGATTTGAACCCATGCACTTTTGGATTGGAGCCTAAATTCAATGTCTTAGACCACTCGGCCAATAATAACTCTCAAGATTTACATTTAGACATATTTAATATTGTGATTAACTTGGTAGCAATTCATGATTTTTAGATGCAATAGCTTTTGTCACTTGGTGAATATAAGTAAGTGTCTAAAGCATTTGACATTTGCATTTATCCTTGTGTTCTTGACACCCTTTAATGGATGAAGAGTATGACTCGTCGACTAAAAAGAGCATGCTGCTAAAAACTAGAGAACTTGTACTATTACTCTAATCCACACTACTTCTTTATCTTCTCATGCCTTTTCAGATTGGAGCGCAAATCCAACTCCTTAGACCACTCGATCAAATTGACTTATAATGACTCTCGAGATGTATATTTAAGCACGTTTTGTTTTGCGATTAACTTCGTGGCAATTCATGTATTCAAATTCAATAGATTTTGTCACTTGATGGATATAACTAAAATCCTAAAGGGTTTGTACACCAAAACCTTTAATATAAGATACACACTTAAATCTTGGCATTGAATACTTGATCAATGGATGTCGAATATTGACAACTATGGGATTTGAACCCATACCCTTTCGGATTGGAGCCTAAATCCAACGCCTTAGACCACTTGGCCAAATTGTCTTGTAATGATTCTCAATATGTTAATTTAACCATGTTTTTTTTTATGATTAACTTCGTAGCAATTCATGATATTCAAATTCAATATGACTAAAAGCCTAAAGGGTCTGCGTTTATCCTCATGTTCATGACACCCTTTCGTGAGTAAAGAGTATAACTCATCGATCAAGAAGAGCTTCAAAAACTGGACGATTTGTACCATTCCTTTAATCCACACTAATGCATTATCTTCTATTTGAGTCCTCTAAACTTTCATTTTCATAAACAACAATTTGTGCACTTAAATCTTGGCATTGAAAACTTGATCAATGGATGTAGAACATTGACAACTATGGGATTTGAACCCATGCCCTTTCGGATTGGAGCCTAAATCCAACGCCTTAGACCACTCGGCCAAATTGTCTTGTAATAACTCTTAAAATTTACATTTAGACATATTTAATATTGTGATTAACTTGGTAGCAATTCATGATTTTTAGATGCAATAGCTTTTGTCAATTGATGAATATAAGTAAGTGGTTAGCATTTGACATTTGCATTTATCCTTATGTTCTGGACACCCTTTAATGGATGAAGAGTATGACTCGCCGACTAAGAAGAGCATGCTGCTAAAAACTAGAGAACTTGTACCATTACTCTAATCCACACTACTTCTTTATCTTCTCATGCCTTTTCAGATTGGAGCGCAAATCCAACTCCTTAGACCACTCGATCAAATTGACTTGTAATGACTCTCGAGATGTATACTTAAGCACGTTTTGTTCTGTGATTAACTTCGTGGCAATTCATGTATTCAAATTCAATAGATTTTGTCACTTGATGGATATAACTAAAATCCTAAAGGGTTTGCATTACATCCTTACACCAAAACCTTTAATATAAGGTACACACTTAAATCTTGGCATTGAATACTTGATCAATGGATGTAGAATATTGACAACTATGGGATTTGAACCCATACCCTTTCGGATTGGAGCCTAAATCCAACGCCTTAGACCAGTTGGCCAAATTGTCTTGTAATGATTCTCAATATGCACATTTAACCATGTTTTGTTTTATGATTAACTTCGTAGCAATTCATGATATTCAAATTCAATTTGACTAAAAGCCTAAAAGGTCTGCATTTATCCTCGTGTTCATGACACCCTTTCGTGAGTAAAGAGTATAACTCATCGATCAAGAAGAGCTTTAAAAACTGGACGATTTGTACCATTCCTTTAATCCACACTAATGCGTTCTCTTCCTTCGAGTCCTCTAAACTACAATCTGTGCACTTAAATCTTGGCATTGAAAACTTGATCAATGGATGTAGAACATTGACAACTATGGGATTTGAACCCATGCACTTTTGGATTGGAGCCTAAATTCAATGTCTTAGACCACTCGGCCAATAATAACTCTCAAGATTTACATTTAGACATATTTAATATTGTGATTAACTTGGTAGCAATTCATGATTTTTAGATGCAATAGCTTTTGTCACTTGATGAATATAAGTAAGTGTCTAAAGCATTTGACATTTGCATTTATCCTTGTGTTCTTGACACCCTTTAATGGATGAAGAGTATGACTCGTCGACTAAGAAGAGCATGCTGCTAAAAACTAGAGAACTTGTACCATTACTCTAATCCACACTACTTCTTTATCTTCTCATGCCTTTTCAGATTGGAGCGCAAATCCAACTCCTTAGACCACTCGATCAAATTGACTTATAATGACTCTGAGATGTATATTTAAGCACGTTTTGTTCTGCGATTAACTTCGTGGCAATTCATGTATTCAAATTCAATAGATTTTGTCACTTGATGGATATAACTAAAATCCTAAAGGGTTTGCATTACATCCTTACACCAAAACCTTTAATATAAGGTACACACTTAAATCTTGGCATTGAATACTTGATCAATGGATGTAGAATATTGACAACTAAGGGATTTGAACCCATACCCTTTCGGATTGGAGCCTAAATCCAACGCCTTAGACCAGTTGGCCAAATTGTCTTGTAATGATTCTCAATATGCACATTTAACCATGTTTTGTTTTATGATTAACTTCAGAAAGCAATTCATGATATTCAAATTCAATTTGACTAAAAGCCTAAAGGGGGTCTGATTTATCCTCGTGTTCATGACACCCTTTCGTGAGTAAAGAGTATAACTCATCGATCAAGAAGAGCTTTAAAAACTGGACGATTTGTACCATTCCTTTAATCCACACTCTTCGAGTGTCCTCTAAACTTTCATTTTCATAAACAACAATCTGTGCACTTAAATCTTGGCATTGAAAACTTGATCAATGGATGTAGAACATTGACAACTATGGGATTTGAACCCATGCACTTTTGGATTGGAGCCTAAATTCAATGTCTTAGACCACTCGGCCAATAATAACTCTCAAGATTTACATTTAGACATATTTAATATTGTGATTAACTTGGTAGCAATTCATGATTTTTAGATGCAATAGCTTTTGTCACTTGATGAATATAAGTAAGTGTCTAAAGCATTTGACATTTGCATTTATCCTTGTGTTCTTGACACCCTTTAATGGATGAAGAGTATGACTCGTCGACTAAGAAGAGCATGCTGCTAAAAACTAGAGAACTTGTACCATTACTCTAATCCACACTACTTCTTTATCTTCTCATGCCTTTTCAGATTGGAGCGCAAATCCAACTCCTTAGACCACTCGATCAAATTGACTTATAATGACTCTCGAGATGTATATTTAAGCACGTTTTGTTCTGTGATTAACTTCGTGGCAATTCATGTATTCAAATTCAATAGATTTTGTCACTTGATGGATATAACTAAAATCCTAAAGGGTTTGCATTACATCCTTACACCAAAACCTTTAATATAAGGTACACACTTAAATCTTGGCATTGAATACTTGATCAATGGATGTAGAATATTGACAACTATGGGATTTGAACCCATACCCTTTCGGATTGGAGCCTAAATCCAACGCCTTAGACCACTTGGCCAAATTGTCTTGTAATGATTCTCAATATGCACATTTAACCATGTTTTGTTTTATGATTAACTTCGTAGCAATTCATGATATTCAAATTCAATTTGACTAAAAGCCTAAAAGGTCTGCATTTATCCTCGTGTTCATGACACCCTTTCGTGAGTAAAGAGTATAACTCATCGATCAAGAAGAGCTTTAAAAACTGGACGATTTGTACCATTCCTTTAATCCACACTAATGCGTTCTCTTCCTTCGAGTCCTCTAAACTTTCATTTTCATAAACAACAATCTGTGCACTTAAATCTTGGCATTGAAAACTTGATCAATGGATGTAGAACATTGACAACTATGGGATTTGAACCCATGCACTTTTGGATTGGAGCCTAAATTCAATGTCTTAGACCACTACCAAATTGTCTTGTAATAACTCTCAAGATTTACATTTAGACATATTTAATATTGTGATTAACTTGGTAGCAATTCATGATTTTTAGATGCAATAGCTTTTGTCACTTGATGAATATAAGTAAGTGTCTAAAGCATTTGACATTTGCATTTATCCTTGTGTTCTTGACACCCTTTAATGGATGAAGAGTATGACTCGTCGACTAAGAAGAGCATGCTGCTAAAAACTAGAGAACTTGTACCATTACTCTAATCCACACTACTTCTTTATCTTCTCATGCCTTTTCAGATTGGAGCGCAAATCCAACTCCTTAGACCACTCGATCAAATTGACTTATAATGACTCTCAAGATGTATATTTAAGCACGTTTTGTTCTCAAGTGATTAACTTCGTGGCAATTCATGTATTCAAATTCAATAGATTTTGTCACTTGATGGATATAACTAAAATCCTAAAGGGTTTTGTACATCCATTTACACCAAAACCTTTAATATAAGATACACACTTAAATCTTGGAATTGAATACTTGATCAATGGATGTCGAATATTGACAACTATGGGATTTGAACCCATACCCTTTTCGGATTGGAGCCTAAATCCAACGCCTTAGACCACTTGGCCAAATTGTCTTGTAATGATTCTCAATATGTTAATTTAACCATGTTTTTTTTTATGATTAACTTCGTAGCAATTCATGATATTCAAATTCAATATGACTAAAAGCCTAAAGGGTCTGCGTTTATCCTCGTGTTCATGACACCCTTTCGTGAGTAAAGAGTATAACTCATCGATCAAGAAGAGCTTCAAAAACTGGACGATTTGTACCATTCCTTTAATCCACACTAATGCATTATCTTCTATTTGAGTCCTCTAAACTTTCATTTTCATAAACAACAATTTGTGCACTTAAATCTTGGCATTGAAAACTTGATCAATGGATGTAGAACATTGACAACTATGGGATTTGAACCCATGCCCTTTCGGATTGGAGCCTAAATCCAACGCCTTAGACCACTCGGCCAAATTGTTTTGTAATAACTCTCAAGATTTACATTTAGACATATTTAATATTGTGATTAACTTGGTAGCAATTCATGATTTTTAGATGCAATAGCTTTTGTCACTTGATGAATATAAGTAAGTGTCTAAAGCATTTGACATTTGCATTTATCCTTGTGTTCTTGACACCCTTTAATGGATGAAGAGTATGACTCGCCGACTAAGAAGAGCATGCTGCTAAAAACTAGAGAACTTGTACCATTACTCTAATCCACACTACTTCTTTATCTTCTCATGTCTTTTCAGATTGGAGCTAAATCCAACTCCTTAGACCACTCGATCAAATTGACTTATAATGACTCTCAAGATGTATATTTAAGCACGTTTTGTTCTGTGATTAACTTCGTGGCAATTCATGTATTCAAATTAAATAGATTTTGTACTTGATGGATATAACTAAAATCCTAAAGGGTTTGCATTACATCCTTACACCAAAACCTTATAATATAAGATACACACTTAAATCTTGGCATTGAATACTTGATCAATGGATGTAGAATATTGACAACTATGGGATTTGAACCCATGCCCTTTCGGATTGGAGCCTAAATCCAACGCCTTAGACCACTTGACCAAATTGTCTTGTAATGATTCTCAATATGTACATTTAACCATGTTTTGTTTTATGATTAACTTCGTAGCAATTCATGATATTCAAATTCAATATGACTAAAAGCCTAAAGGGTCTGCGTTTATCCTCGTGTTCATGACACCCTTTCGTGAGTAAAGAGTATAACTCATCGATCAAGAAGAGCTTTAAAAACTGGACGATTTGTACCATTCCTTTAATCCACACTCTTCCCTTTGAGTCCTCTAAACTTTCATTTTCATAAACAACAATTTGTGCACTTAAATCTTGGCATTGAAAACTTGATCAATGGATGTAGAACATTGACAACTATGGGATTTGAACCCATGCCCTTTCGGATTGGAGCCTAAATCCAACGCCTTAGACCACTCGGCCAAATTGTCTTGTAATAACTCTCAAGATTTACATTTAGACATATTTAATATTGTGATTAACTTGGTAGCAATTCATGATTTTTAGATGCAATAGCTTTTGTCACTTGATGAATATAAGTAAGTGTCTAAAGCATTTGACATTTGCATTTATCCTTGTGTTCTTGACACCCTTTAATGGATGAAGAGTATGACTCGCCGACTAAGAAGAGCATGTTGCTAAAAACTAGAGAACTTGTACCATTACTCTAATCCACACTACTTCTTTATCTTCTCATGCCTTTTCAGATTGGAGCGCAAATCCAACTCCTTAGACCACTCGATCAAATTGACTTATAATGACTCTCAAGATGTATATTTAAGCACGTTTTGTTCTGTGATTAACTTCGTGGCAATTCATGTATTCAAATTCAATAGATTTTGTCACTTGATGGATATAACTAAAATCCTAAAGGGTTTGCATTACATCCTTACACCAAAACCTTATAATATAAGACACACACTTAAATCTTGGCATTGACTACTTGATCAATGGATGTAGAATATTGACAACTATGGGATTTGAACCCATGCCTTTTCGGATTGGAGCCTAAATCCAATGCCTTAGACCACTCGGCCAAATTGTCTTGTAATGATTCTCAATATGCACATTTAACCATGTTTTGTTTTATGATTAACTTCGTAGCAATTCATGATCTTCAAATTCAATATGACTAAAAGCCTAAAGGGTCTGCGTTTATCCTCGTGTTCATGACACCCTTTCGTGAGTAAAGAGTATAACTCATCGATCAAGAAGAGCTTTAAAAACCGGACGATTTGTACCATTCCTTTAATCCACACTAATGCGTTCTCAGTCCTCTAAACTTTCATTTTCATAAACAACAATTTGTGCACTTAAATCTTGGCATTGAAAACTTGATCAATGGATGTAGAACATTGACAACTATGGGATTTGAACCCATGCACTTTCGGATTGGAGCCTAAATCCAATGCCTTAGACCACTCGGCCAAATTGTCTTGTAATAACTCTCAAGATTTACATTTAGACATATTTAATATTGTGATTAACTTGGTAGCAATTCATGATTTTTAGATGCAATAGCTTTTGTCACTTGATGAATATAAGTAAGTGTCTAAAGCATTTGACATTTGCATTTATCCTTGTGTTCTTGACACCCTTTAATGGATGAAGAGTATGACTCACCGACTAAGAAGAGGATGATGCTAAAAACTAGAGAACTTGTACCATTACTCTAATCCACACTACTTCTTTATCTTCTCATGCCTTTTCAGATTGGAGCGCAAATCCAACTCCTTAGACCACTCGATCAAATTGACTTATAATGACTCTCAAGATGTATATTTAAGCACGTTTTGTTCTGTGATTAACTTCGTGGCAATTCATGTATTCAAATTCAATAGATTTTGTCACTTGATGGATATAACTAAAATCCTAAAGGGTTTGCATTACATCCTTACACCAAAACCTTATAATATAAGATACACACTTAAATCTTGGCATTGAATACTTGATCAATGGATGTAGAATATTGACAACTATGGGATTTGAACCCATGCCCTTTCGGATTGGAGCCTAAATCCAACGCCTTAGACCACTCGGCCAAATTGTCTTGTAATGATTCTCAATATGTACATTTAACCATGTTTTGTTTTATGATTAACTTCGTAGCAATTCATGATATTCAAATTATGACACCCTTTTGTGAATAAAGAGTATAACTCATCGATCAAGAAGAGCTTTAAAAACTGGACGATTTGTACCATTCATTTAATCCACAGTAATGCATTCTCTTCCATTTGAGTGCTCTAAACTTTCATTTTCATAAACAACAATCTGTGCACTTAAATCTTGGCATTGAAAACTTGATCAATGGATGTAGAACATTGACAACTATGGGATTTGAACCCATGCCCTTTCGGATTGGAGCCTAAATCCAACGCCTTAGACCACTCGGCCAAATTGTCTTGTAATAACTCTCAAGATTTACATTTAGACATATTTAATATTGTGATTAACTTGGTAGCAATTCATGATTTTTAGATGCAATAGCTTTTGTCACTTGATGAATATAAGTGTCTAAAGCATTTGACATTTGCATTTATCCTTGTGTTCTTGACACCCTTTAATGGATGAAGAGTATGACTCGCCGACTAAGAAGAGCATGCTGCTAAAAACTAGAGAACTTGTACCATTACTCTAATCCACACTACTTCTTTATCTTCTCATGCCTTTTCAGATTGGAGCGCAAATCCAACTCCTTAGACCACTCGATCAAATTGACTTATAATGACTCTCAAGATGTATATTTAAGCACGTTTTGTTCTGTGATTAACTTCGTGGCAATTCATGTATTCAAATTCAATAGATTTTGTCACTTGATGGATATAACTAAAATCCTAAAGGGTTTGCATTACATCCTTACACCAAAACCTTTAATATAAGATACACACTTAAATCTTGGCATTGAATACTTGATCAATGGATGTAGAATATTGACAACTATGGGATTTGAACCCATGCCCTTTTCGGATTGGAGCCTAAATCCAATGCCTTAGACCACTCGGCCAAATTGTCTTGTAATGATTCTCAATATGTACATTTAACCATGTTTTGTTTTATGATTAACTTCGTAGCAATTCATGATATTCAAATTCAATATGACTAAAAGCCTAAAGGGTCTGCATTTATCCTCGTGTTCATGACACCCTTTCGTGAGTAAAGAGTATAACTCATCGATCAAGAAGAGCTTTAAAAACTGGACGATTTGTACCATTCCTTTAATCCACACTAATGCATTCTCTTCCATTTGAGTCCTCTAAACTTTCATTTTCATAAACAACAATTTGTGCACTTAAATCTTGGCATTGAAAACTTGATCAATGGATGTAGAACATTGACAACTATGGGATTTGAACCCATGCACTTTTGGATTGGAGCCTAAATCCAATGCCTTAGACCACTCGGCCAAATTGTCTTGTAATAACTCTCAAGATTTACATTTAGACATATTTAATATTGTGATTAACTTGGTAGCAATTCATGATTTTTAGATGCAATAGCTTTTGTCACTTGATGAATATAAGTAAGTGTCTAAAGCATTTGACATTTGCATTTATCCTTGTGTTCTTGACACCCTTTAATGGATGAAGAGTATGACTCGCCGACTAAGAAGAGCATGCTGCTAAAAACTAGAGAACTTGTACCATTACTTTAATCCACACTACTTCTTTATCTTCTCATGCCTTTTCAGATTGGAGCGCAAATCCAACTCCTTAGACCACTCGATCAAATTGACTTATAATGACTCTCAAGATGTACATTTAAGCACGTTTTGTTCTGTGATTAACTTCGTGGCAATTCATGTATTCAAATTCAATAGATTTTGTCACTTGATGGATATAACTAAAATCCTAAAGGGTTTGCATTACATCCTTACACATAATATAAGATACACACTTAAATCTTGGCATTGAATACTTGATCAATGGATGTAGAATATTGACAACTATGGGATTTGAACCCATGCCCTTTCGGATTGGAGCCTAAATCCAACGCCTTAGACCACTCGGCCAAATTGTCTTGTAATGATTCTCAATATGTACATTTAACCATGTTTTGTTTTATGATTAACTTCGTAGCAATTCATGATATTCAAATTCAATATGACTAAAAGCCTAAAGGGTCTGCGTTTATCCTCGTGTTCATGACACCCTTTCGTGAGTAAAGAGTATAACTCATCGATCAAGAAGAGCTTTAAAAACTGGACGATTTGTACCATTCCTTTAATCCACACTAATGCGTTCTCTTCCATTTGAGTCCTCTAAACTTTCATTTTCATAAACAACAATCTGTGCACTTAAATCTTGGCATTGAAAACTTGATCAATGGATGTAGAACATTGACAACTATGGGATTTGAACCCATGCACTTTTGGATTGGAGCCTAAATTCAATGTCTTAGACCACTCGGCCAAATTGTCTTGTAATAACTCTCAAGATTTACATTTAGACATATTTAATATTGTGATTAACTTGGTAGCAATTCATGATTTTTAGATGCAATAGCTTTTGTCACTTGATGAATATAAGTAAGTGTCTAAAGCATTTGACATTTGCATTTATCCTTGTGTTCTTGACACCCTTTAATGGATGAAGAGTATGACTCGCCGACTAAGAAGAGCATGCTGCTAAAAACTAGAGAACTTGTACCATTACTCTAATCCACACTACTTCTTTATCTTCTCATGCCTTTTCAGATTGGAGCGCAAATCCAACTCCTTAGACCACTCGATCAAATTGACTTATAATGACTCTCAAGATGTATATTTAAGCACGTTTTGTTCTCATGTGATTAACTTCGCGGGCAATTCATGTATTCAAATTCAATAGATTTTGTCACTTGATGGATATAACTAAAATCCTAAAGGGTTTGCATTACATCCTTACACCAAAACCTTATAATATAAGATACACACTTAAATCTTGGCATTGAATACTTGATCAATGGATGTAGAATATTGACAACTATGGGATTTGAACCCATGCCCTTTCGGATTGGAGCCTAAATCCAACGCCTTAGACCACTCGGCCAAATTGTCTTGTAATGATTTTCAATATGCACATTTAACCATGTTTTGTTTTATGATTAACTTCGTAGCAATTCATGATATTCAAATTCAATATGACTAAAAGCCTAAGCGTTTATCCTCGTGTTCATGACACCCTTCACGTTTGGAGTGTTTATCCTCGTGTTCATGACACCCTTTCGTGAGTAAAGAGTATAACTCATCGATCAAGAAGAGCTTTAAAAACTGGACGATTTGTACCATTCCTTTAATCCACACTAATGCGTTCTCTTCCTTCGAGTCCTATAAACTTTCATTTTCATAAACAACAATCAATGGATGTAGAACATTGACAACTATGGGATTTGAACCCATGCCCTTTCGGATTGGAGCCTAAATCCAATGCCTTAGACCACTCGGCCAAATTGTCTTGTAATAACTCTCAAGATTTACATTTAGACATATTTAATATTGTGATTAACTTGGTAGCAATTCATGATTTTTAGATGCAATAGCTTTTGTCAATTGATGAATATAAGTAAGTGGTTAAAGCATTTGACATTTATCCTTGTGTTCTGGACACCCTTTAATGGATGAAGAGTATGACTCGCCGACTTAGAAGAGCATGCTGCTAAAAACTAGAGAACTTGTACCATTACTCTAATCCACACTACTTCTTTATCTTCTCATGCCTTTTCAGATTGGAGCGCAAATCCAACTCCTTAGACCACTCGATCAAATTGACTTATAATGACTCTCGAGATGTATATTTAAGCACGTTTTGTTCTGTGATTAACTTCGTGGCAATTCATGCATTCAAATTCAATAGATTTTGTCACTTGATGGATATAACTAAAATCCTAAAGGGTTTGCATTACATCCTTACACCAAAACTATGACGTCCCCTACTCATATACGATGCCCGCACCGTATACAAACAGGAGTTCATCCCCTGCACCAGCTCCACACTGATACAGGGCCCTCCACATATCACTGTGACCGTCTAGAGTCCACAGTGGGAAGAGTGAAGGGGTCATTTTACCCCTCGCCTGTGGCCAAACCTAGCTGCGAAGCGTAAAACATACACGCCAAGAACATAACATCATATATCCACCTCGAAGGGTGGCACATCAACATCTCAGATAGACAAAGATCAGCCTAATACAAAGGAAGTTCCTACCCAAGGCCTCGGACTCGGGGGTTGTGACAAGCTTGGGTTTCGTGAGTTCAAGTGCATGTAATCATGACAATGGATTGGGCTGGCATAAGAACATGGCTTAGGGTTGTCCACTCCATCCGCCCCCCCGTGTACACTTTGCGTGAGTAGGTTGAAAAGTGTTGGGACTTGATCAGGCCCGGCGGGTGCATAGCCAAAGGGGCTATTCCTGGGTTACATCTCCCCAATCTCGATGGGGCAGGTAGGGATCACTCCCTCCAGAGATCTACATGCTGACCCAAGGTGACTAGAGGGCCACTGCCCTTCTTCGACTTAACCCACTGGAAGGTGAACACCACCCCACGGGTGTCGAGCCCATGCCTTACCCACACTCAGTGGCAAGCCATTAGACCTAGTCACTCTGATCCCCGGTAGACTTTACACGCCAGAGGGATCGGTCAAGGGTCAGGACACGAACCTCATTCTAAGCCAGTCTGGCCCCTTCACCCACAACCAGGTGGGCTCTTGTACACAGGCCGAATTCTAGTAATGCACTAAGAGGGACTAGCTAGGAGCATCTTATATAATAAAGTTTTAGTGTAAGTAAATATGTAATGGACCACGCCCTAAATCGGACGGTCGAGGATTTGATTGACCAATGGTGGAGATGATGTGTGCGTGTCTTCAACTAAAATTTCATCTTGACTATGGCTTCAATATGAAAGGGAAAAGGAAAAAGGAAAAGGAAAAGGAAAAGGAAAAGGAAAAGGAAAAGGGAAAAGGGAAAAGGGAAAACACACTCACCCCGGTTTTTGGTCCACTGTTGAAAACATCAGTTTTGGTAGGTCTACATGTCCTATTTTCAAAGAATCCTACATGTGGATTTGTGGAGGTATGGTTTTGTTCGATAATAGTGTTCTTTTTTCAGTGGACTAAAACATCCACTGTTGTTTTGTAGTTTCTTCTATTGTGACATGTCATTTTATAATACAATCCACTGTAGGAAAGAATACTTGAATTTCTACATGTCTAATAATTCTATTGTCACATGTCTTTATAGATGTAGGAAAGAATATTTGATTCTCTACATGTCCTATACTTCCATTCACATGTCTTTATAGTAGTAGGACAGAGTACTTTATTTGCTAAGGCATTGTAGGAAAGAATACATGAATTATGACGTGTAATACTTCTATTGTCACATGTCTTTATAGAAGTAGGAAAGAATACTTGATTCTCTACATGTCATATGCTTCCATGTCACATGTCTTTATAGTAGTAGGACAGAGTACTTTATTTGCTAAGGCAATGTAGGAAAGAATACATGAATTACGACATGTGTAATACTTCTATTGTCACATGTCTTTATAGAAGTAGGAAAGAATACTTGATTCTCTACATGTCCTATCCTTCCATATCACAGTGTCTTTATAGTGGTAGGACAGAGTACTTGATTTGCTACATGTGATGCACGCGATGCCCATCACATGTCCTTATACTAGTATTCCATGTAAGACAAGTTACTTCAATTACTTAACACCTATTTTTGCATAACAAAACCATCAAGAATTTGATTTGTATTCCTTGAGGGGTGCGGGACCAGGTGCAAAATGCAATATCTCATCTATTGTCCCTTTACCCTCATGCTTATAGAAAACTAGAATGCAAAGGCATTATGAAGATCCCAAAATTGAATTGAACTGAATTTAACTTTAACATCCATGGGAACCAACAAGTCTATCAGATCCTCTAAGAAAGCATATAAGGCGCAAGTTTGCAGTAGTAAGGCATGCTTTATGCAAGGCATGAGAGAGAGAGAGAGAGAGAGAGAGAGAGAGAGAGAGAGAGAGAGAGAGAGAGAGAGAGAGAGAGAGAGAGAGAGAGAGAGAGAGAGAGAGAGAGAGAGAGAGAGAGAGAGAGAAAGGGCATGTGATGAAGGTGAGAGAGAGAGAGAGAGAGAGAGAGAGAGAGAGAGAGAGAGAGAGAGAGAGAGAGAGAGAGAGAGAGAGAGAGAGAGAGAGAGAGAGAGAGAGAGAGAGAGAGAGAGAGAGAGAGAGAGAGAGAGAGATTTGCTTTTTTATTCCTCAAATCCATTTTTTGAGTATATGCACATGATCTCAGGTCCCAATCAGCTCAAACATGCCAAGGTGGCTCAAACATACACAAGGTGGCTCAAACATGCCACAAAGGTGGCTCCAACATGCCAAGGTGGCTCCAACATGCCACGCGGGCTCTAACATGCCATGCAGGGCTCCAATATGCCAACGCGGGGCAAACATGCCACGTGGGCTCCACCATGCCACCTAGGCTCCAACATGCCAAGGTGGCTCACAACATGTCACCTAGGCTTAAATATGCCAAGTTAGCTCAAACATGCCACCTAGGCTCCAGCATGCCACCGTAGCTCTAACATGCCACCTAGGCTCAAACATGCCAAAGTGGCTCAAACATGCCACGTGGGCTCCAACATGCCACCTAGGCTCCAACATGCCAAGGTGGCTCAAACATGCCACCTAGGCTCCAACATGACAAGGTGGCTCAAACATGCCACATGGGCTTCAACATGCCACCTAGGCTCCAACATGCCAAGGTGGCTCAAACATGCCACGCGGCTCCAACATGCCAAGGTGGCTCTAACATGCCACCTAGGCTCAAACATGCCAAGGTGGCTCCAACATGCCACTTAGGCTCCAACATGCAAAATGGCTCAAACATGCCACTTAGGCTCCAACGCGCTCAAACATGCCACGCAGCTCCAAAGATGCCACCTATGCTCCAACTTGCCAAGGTGGCTCAAATACATGCCGTGGGCTCCAACATGCCACCTAGGCTCCAACATTCCTAGGTGGCTCAAACATGCCACATAGGCTCAAACATGCCATGCAGGCTCACTTAGGCTCCAACATGCCAAGGTGGCTCCAACATACCACCTAGGCTCAAACGTGCCAAGGTGGCTCAAACATGCCACGTGGGCTCCAACATGCCACCTAGGCTCACACACGCCGGGTGGCTCAAACATGCCAAGGTAGGCTCAAACATGCCACCTAGGCTCCAACATGCCACCTAGGCTCCAACATGCCAATGTGGCTCAAACATGCCACGTGGGCTCCCACCATGCCACCTAGGCTCCAACATGCCAAGGTGGCTCACAACATGCCACCTAGGCTTAAATATGCCAAGTTGGCTCAAACATGCCACCTAGGCTCCAACATGCCACCGTGGCTCTAACATGCCACCTAGGCTCAAACATGCCCGTGGGGCTCCAACATGCCACCTAGGCTCCAACATGCCAAGGTGGCTCAAACATGCCACCTAGGCTCCAACATGACAAGGTGGCTCAAACATGCCACATGGGCTTCAACATGCCACCTAGGTTCCAACATGCCAAGGTGGCTCAAACATGCCACTTGCTCCAACATGCCAAGGTGGCTCAAACATGCCACCTAGGGCTCAAACATGCCAAGGTGGCTCCAACATGCCACCTAGGCTCCAACATGACAAAATGGCTCAAACATGCCACCCAGGCTCCAACGTGCTCAAACATGCCATGTGCTCCAACATGCCACCTATGCTCCAACTTGCCAAGGTGGCTCAAATATGCCACGTGATTCCAACATGCCACCTAGGCTCCAACATGCCAAGGTGGCTCAAACATGCCACGTGGGCTCCACCATGCCACCTACGCTCCAACATGCCAAGGTGGCTCACAACATGCCACCTAGGCTTAAATATGCCAAGTTGGCTCAAACATGCCACCTAGGCTCCAACATGCCACCGTGGCTCTAACATGCCACCTAGGCTCAAACATGCCACGTGGGCTCCAACATGCCACCTAGGCTCCAACATGACAAGGTGGCTCAAACATGCCACATGGGCTACAACATGCCACCTAGGCTCCAACATGCCAAGGTGGCTCAAACATGCCACGTGGCTCCAACATGCCATGGGCTCCACCTAGGCTCCAACATGACAAAATGGCTCAAACATGCCATCTAGGGCTCCAACGTGCTCAAACATGCCACGCGAGTTCCAATATGCCACCTATGCTCCTTGCCAAGGTGGCTCAAGCATGCGACGCAGGCTCCAACATGCCACCTAGGCTCTAACATGCCAAGGTGGCTCAAACATGCCATGTGGTCTCCAACATGCCACCTAGGCTCCAACATGCCAAGGTGGCTCAAACATGCCACCTAGGCTCCAACGTGCTCAAACATGCCAAGGTGGCTCAAACATGCCACGTGGGCTCCAACATGCCACATAGGCTCCAACATGCCATGTGTGGCTCCAACATGCCAAGGTGGCTCAAACATGCCACCTAGGGTCAAACATGCCAAGGTGGCTCCCACATGCCACCTAGGCTCCAACATGCCACCTAGGCTCAAACATTCGAGGTGGCTCAAACATGCCACCTAGGCTCCAACATGCCACCTAGGCTCAAACATGCCATGTGGACTCCATAATGCCACGTGGGCTCTAACATGCCAAGGTGGCTCAAACATGCCACCTAGGCTCAAAAATGCCAAGGTGGCTCCAACATGCCAACTAGGCTCCAACATGTGAAAAAACATGCCACGCTGGGCCCCTAACATGCCACCTATGTCCAACTTGCCAAGGTGGCTCAAATATGCCACGTTGGCTCCAACATGCCAAGGTGGCTCAAGCATGCCACGCAGGCTCCAACATGCCACCTAGGCTTAAACATGCCAGGTGGCTCAAACATGTCAAGGTGGCTCAAACATGCCACCTAGGCTCCAACATGCCACCTAGGCTCAAACATATAATGCCACGTGGGCTCCAACATGCCAAGGTGGCACAAACATGCCACCTAGGCTCAAACATGCCAAGGTGGCTCCAACATGCCACACAGGCTCCAACATGCCATCTAGGCTCCAACATGCCAAGGTGGCTCAGGCATGCCACCTAAGTCTCAAGCATGCCACCTAGACACCCCAAGTGGTGACATGGCATGCCAAGTAAGCAAGGTCAAGTTTTGACTAGGTCAAAAATGAAAAGATGTCCATCTTTGGTCTTTTCATTGGGTGATGTTGGCAAATTTTAGGTGACATGGCCAGATGATGGTGACATGGACATGATGACTAGGACTTTATGCAAGAAATATGATAACCTTTGAAATTTTTGGTAGAGGAGTTTGGCAAGGAATAGAATAGAGGGATCTGAAGAACTTAATGCGCTGACATACTTCCCCAACTCGAACCAGGCCAGGACTTTGCGCAGCTTTCTCACCAGAGGGGAGAGGCCAGACCCCTGGAGATGGATCTCATAAAGGTTGTCGAGGAGATGGAGCAGGGGTGGTCTTCTGCCCACGAAACTTGGTCTCCAGGGTAATGTCGTTGTTTCGAGTCCGTTGGCAGAGTCAGATCACAGTTCCGGGGTGGGAGAGTTGCCCGTCCGTGGCCAGGGACCTTCCAGAGAGGACCTTTGGGTCAAACTGCTTCTGGAAGGTTTTAGGGCTCCGTCTTCTGGCGTCAACGCCCTCCCACTACCTCATGACATTGTGCAAGATCCTGGTCCAATCTGACTAGGGTATGGCCTCCAAAACGTAAACCCTGTGCCTTGCCAGGTTATTGTAGGGTTTACGTTATAGAGGTCGAGTTTTATTCAGTTGCACTTGAGACATGGTCGAGAAGCTGCAGTTGAAAACAAGAAGCAATAGAAAACCGAATTTAAATGGGGTTTGGATTTATCGAGGCGGGGCTTTCCTACCAAAGGTTCCTCAGGGAGGGCAAATGCCAATGCCTCCTTCCCGAAACCCGGTTTCCCTATCCGATCATTGAATCCACGCCTTCAAGTAACTTGCTTCGAAAGCAGGTTCAAAAAATTCAAGATCCGCCCAGAGAACATATCAAACCGCGAAAAAGTGTCCCGCAATCGAATCGTAGAAACCCAATTGTTTTGTCGCTCGGCAGTACAAAGGCTCGAATGGAGATTTGACTTAAGCCATGTCGTCCAAACAAATGAAATTACCCTGGGGACCAAGTTACACGGTCATTTTTGCAGCAAAGAAACACGAACCCTCTACATGGCAAAGATTCGCACCCTCCGCTAAGGCCAATTCACTACTTAACGTGTTGGACATGAGCTACTTTGGCGCTTCCTCGAGCAGGGTGGTCTTCGCCCACTAAAACTTGGTCTCCGTGGTAATGTCGATGTTTTGAATCCGCTGGCAGAGTCGATCACAGCCCGGGTGGGAGAGTTGCCCGCTCAGGGGCCAGGGACCTTCCGAGAGGACCTTTGGGTCGAACGCTTCGAAGGTTTTAGGGCTCCGCTCTTCACGGGCGACAATGCCCTCCCACTACCTCATGACATTGTGCAAGATCCTGGTCCAATCGACTAGGGTATGGCCTCCAAAACGTAAACCCCGCGGCCTTGCCGTGTTATTGTAGGGTTTACGTTATGGAGGTCGAGTTTTTTGGTCCGCTTGCACTTGAGACATGGTCGAAGTCGCAGCTTGAAAACAAGAAGCAATAGAAACCGGCGAAATGGGGTTTGGATTTAATCTCCTCCTAGTTTTGCAATTAAAAGTCTAGAGCACCTTATGAAGTAGCAAAATTGTTTGGGATCACTCGGGTTCGCCAATAGATCAAAACTCGTTATTTCAGGTTCTCATGGCTCCCCATGCATGTTTAGAAATGGTCCACCTAGTTATCAAAGAAGTCGACCACGTTTTGGCTTCCAAAAACGTAAAACCCCGTTGCTGCTAGGTTATTGTAGGGTTTACGTTATGGAGGTCGAGTTTTATTCAGTTGCACTTGAGGCATGGTCGAGAAGCTGCAGTTGAAAACAAGAAGCAATAGAAACTGACGAAATGGAGTTTGGATTTATCCTCCTCCCAGTGTCGCAATTAGAAGTCAAGAACACATTTTGTAGTAGCCCTAAAACCTTCCAAATTCCGGCTCGGTTCGAAAGTTGGGGAAGTGTGTCACGCTTTAAGTTCTTCGTGATCCCTTTATTCTATTCCTTGCCAAACTCCTCTACCAAAAATTTCAAAGGTTATCATATTTCTTGCATAGAGTCCTAGTCATCATGTCCATGTCACCACCATCTAGCCATGTCATCCAAAATTTGCCAACATCACCCAATAAAAAGACCAGAGATGGACATCTTTTCATTTTTGGCCTAGTCAAAACTTGGCCTTGCTTTCTTGGCATGCCATGTCACCACTTGGAGTGCCACATGGGCTTCAACATGCCACCTAACATGCCAACGCGGGCTCAAACATGCCGGGGATCCAACATGCCACCTAGGCTCAAACATGCCACCTAGGCTCACACATGCCACCTAGTCTCCAACATGCCACATAGTCTCCAATATGCCACCTAGCCTTAAACATTCCAAGGTGGCTCAAACATGCCACGTGGGCTCCAACATGCCACCTAGGATCCAACATGCCAAGGTGGCTCAAACATGCCAAGATGGCTCCAATATGCCACACGGGTTCCAACATGCCAAGGTGGCTCAAACATGCCACGCGGGCCCCAGCACTCCACCTAGGCTCAAACATCCCAAGGCCACCTAGGCGCCAACATGCCACCTAGTCTCCAACATGCCACATAGTCTCAACATGCCACCTAGGCTCCAACATGCCACATAGTGTCCAACGTGCCATCTAGGTTTCCAACATGCCACCTAGGCCCAAATATGCCAAGGTGGCTCAAACATGCCATGTGGGCTCCAACATGCCACTTATGCTCCAACATGTCAAGTTGGCTCAAACATTCCAAGATTGCTCAAACATGCCACCTAGACTCCAACATGCCACCTAGGCTCCAACATGACACCTAGACTCCAACATGCCACCTAGGCTTAGACATGCCAAGGTGGCTCAAACATGCCACGAGGCTCCAACATGCCACCTAGGCTAAAAAATGCCAAGGTGGCTCAAATATGCCACCTAGGTTCCAACATGCTCAAACATGCCTGTGGGCTCCAACATGCCACCTAGGCTAAAACATGCCGAGGTGGCTGAAACATGCCACCTAGTCTCCAACATGCCACATAGTCTCGAACATGCCACCTAGGCTCCAACATGCCACATAGTCTCCAACGTGCCACCTAGGCTCCAACATGCCACCTAGGCCCAAATATGCCAAGGTGGCTCAAACATGCCACGCTGGCTCCAACATGCACCTAGGCTCTAACGTGCCAAGGTGGCCCAAACATGCCACATGGGTTCCAACATGCTAGCTAGTTGGCTCAAACATTCCAAGGTGGCTCAAACATGCCACAAGGGCTCCAACATGCCACCTAGGCTCCAACATGCCACCTAAGATGCCAAGGTGCCTCAAACATGCCACGCTGGACTCCAACATGCCACCTAGGCTCAAGCATGCCACCTAGGCTCCAACATGCCACCTAGGCTCCAACGCCACCAAGGCTCCAACATGCCAAGGTGGCTCAAACATGCCACCTAGGCTCCAACATGCCACCCAAGTCGATGTTCCGAAGTCTATTAGAAGAGCCAATTTATGGATTGCGGGAGATGCCCATTCGCTGCCGGGACCATATGGAGAGGACATTTGAGACAAACTACTTTTTAAGGTGTTAAGGGTCCATCTTTCAAGGCCAACACAGTCCCTCTAAGTGATATACTATGCAAGATCCCGTTCAAAACGACTAATGATTGTCTACTTCCACACCAGGTCAAATTTGCATTTTATGCCTTCAGGAAATAAATGTGCACGAGCTTCATTTGTTATTATTCAACTTCCATATTAATTCGTATGATTCAGTTCCAAAGTGAAGTTTGTAATGTGGAATAGGCCCGGACCGCACCAATTTCTGCAAAATATGATAAACATTTATGAAATTATCTTGTTCACCGTTGCAGAGCAGTTAAACACAGATGCTGCAATATACGTAATTGATCCTTGTGAATTTATTTCCTGCAGATTGTTCAAGAACACTTGTTCAGAGGGCGGCATCAAGGATTTTATCGAAACATAATGGAGTTTTGAAGAGGATTATCATTGTAGATGATAATTCTTGATCTTAGAAATTGGTCCGCTGTCAGTTTCAATTGAAAAAAGATGCCAACTCATAGAGGTTTCCGACAATCTCTACAAGTTAAATGAACGAGTGGTGCCGCTTCTAAGCTATAAAGTGCCGCTTCTACATGTCTATGGCACTTTGGCAGGATACGCTTTTGAATATGCCTTTAGGATTGGCAAAAAAAGGTGCTATCATTTTTAAGTGGCACGTTGCTTGGATACACAGGAGTTGTAAATGGATTTGCTCCTTTGTATCTATCTTAATATGGCCAGGGCTGGTGTTTCATGCATCCTTGCTCTTTATGATCTTTCTATGGTGATACTACTATGTATTATTGGCATGTTGCTTGATCTACAGTTATTAGGTAAGTTGTTGTTTGTACTAGAGTCATACTTGTGACTTGCTTTGTATAGGAGTCATGGTCATGGCTTCTATTCTATGTGGTCCTTTCCATGTAATTTAGGTACGGCAAGAAACCGCATAATTTAGGAGCATGTAATTTTCTATAGAGACCATTGAGAATGTGCATCTCTTTCAACGGCCGAGATGGGCCAAGATGGAGGGCATAGATTACGATCTAGGTCCTGGTCATCCCATTGGTTGCCTAATTCTTGTGTTTTCCCCACACCGGCCTAATTTTTGTGTTTTCCCGCCGCTATTGCCCGTCTGCCGCCTGCGGCTCTAGCTATGGAGCCGTGGTTCGTCCGCCTGCGGTTCTAGCTATGGCGATGGCGGCAGCTATACCGAGGCCACCAGGCCGCGACCGAGGTGTATTAGGATGCCGATACTATGGTGTTCGATAATGTGGATGAGCTTTTCAATCGCCATCCGGAAGCTTGAATATCTGAATGGAATGTTTTCGCGAACCAACATGGGATTGTTCTTTAGGTTTGCCCTCAAAACCTTATTTCAAAGCCGGAATATTTATGCGTTTGAGCCTTGTATCAACATATTCGTGAAAATCGCACTGAGTAGCCTTCCAACCCTAAACATCATTGGGGAATGTGGGCGAGAAGTTGAGGAAATAGCAAGAGACTTTTTGCATGAGTCCGTCTTTGTGGAAATAAGCGCTCAGAAAGCACCGCAATCAAGGTACATGACCGGATCGAAGGTAAGATATGGCATCCGCTGACCGCCTCCAAGCATCCAAGGCATGGCGATCATTCCACATTTTGTAGGTGCAAGTCATGGCTTGGATCTGGATGTAGATTACATGTCTAAATGTCTCATTTGGCTTGTTAAATCTGTAGATGCATTGCCATCATTTGTATAATCGGTAAGGTTCTAGATGCTTCCATTCTTTTTTTTCTCTTTATTCCCGCTAAATTCTTTTTATTCCTACTAAATTCTGTGAAGAACTTTTATTTGCATGGATCTGGATTTTATAATGATCATGTGCTGGACGCATTCATGGCAGCAAACTGTGGAAACCAAGAAAGAAAGAGGTTAGTCAAGAATCTTCAAGATTGTATTTTTTATTCATTTCATTTAAAAAAACCAATTATTTTTCTACCAAGAACCTTGTTATGATTTTAGGGTGGAGTAATCAGGCAATAAGCCATAACTGGGCAAGCCTACAGATCCGCATGCGATTCTTAAAGTAAGTACTAATTATCTCTACTTTGTTGCCAAGTTGTTATTACAAATTTTCCATTTTGGTTTATTATTGCGGGACTCTAGCTATGGCTTTGGAAAGGATGAGGTTGTGTTGTTTGGGTGCAAAAGGCTGTCAGGTAACTTATATGTTTAAAAATTTTATTGCTTTTATATATTGTAAAATAAGAAATTTATTTGGATGCTTAGTTTCTGATTAGAAGTATTTTGATTCATAGGGACAAGATAGGAATACCCAAGATTCAAATCATGAATATCTTAAATATCTTGAAATGTAAAATAAATAAAACAATGTTGAGATAAAACAAGGTTGATTGATATCACGTGTGTGGCCTTAGTTGTAATTGTGCATTTTATACTTGTAATCTAGGCAAAGGCATTTTGAAGAAGTAATTTAAATAAAACTTGAAGTTAGAGAATTTGGATTGTAATCTAAAAACATTATGTCTTATGGACTTGTTTGGGTTCGATTCCCAAAAGGCAAATAAATAAGAGCAAAACTTGTAATATATGGAAATAAAATATGACTATATTGTTATGGTTAAAACGTGTTGTTGTGTTGTTTTGTACACCTTGTTTTTTCTATATGTGATAATAATGATTTTTACTTGAAAAGTAAGCCACGGTAGATACTTGATTAGTTAAAATACCATTTTATTATTTATAAAATATGCCACGTGTCAATATTTCATTAGCTAAAGGCAATTAAAAACAACACCTTGTTTTTTCTATATGTTATTATAATACTTTTTTACATGTCCTTAATTTAGAAAAACAATACATAATAGCATAAAAAACAACAGCAAGATTTC
Organism: Isoetes taiwanensis; assembly: GCA_021234155.1. NCBI lineage: Eukaryota > Viridiplantae > Streptophyta > Lycopodiopsida > Isoetales > Isoetaceae > Isoetes > Isoetes taiwanensis. Next base: position 9,894,256 of record JAJEKV010000021.1, read on the forward strand.
AAAAACACATGTGTTACTTTGTTAAATAACATGTAACTATTTTAAAAACAATCTTACTTTGGTGTTGTAACTTTGCTTTCCACGTGTGGTAATATCGAGACCTATGTATGTAATTTGAAGATAAACAACGATGGTTCCATTAAAAAAAATGTTGAAAGAAAAAAAAAACACACGCTGATAAAAAAATCGCCAAAAACCATGTCAATTTCACGCTGCGTGGATTTTTCTCGCAAAAACCACCGTGGGAAATTTCCGCCAAAACCACTTGCCTCTTTGTGCAACCGATAAACAAAGCCACGTGGACTTTTAATATTTTGGTGTTGTTTTTGGCATAAAACAACACTTCCGCATGACAACCAAAAAAAACAACCGTGGACCAAAAAATTGGGGTCAGTGAAAGGGAAAAGGAAAAGGGAAAAGGGAAAAGGAAAAGGGAAGGAAAAGGAAAACGATGAAAGGGAAAAGGAAAAGGGAAAAGGGAAAACTAAAAGGGGAAGGGAAAAGGAAAAACGATGAAAGGGAAAAGGGAAAAGGGAAAACGATGAAAGGGAAAAGGGAAAAGGAAAAGGGAAGGGAAAAGGAAAAAAAGATGAAAGGGAAAAGGGAAAACGGAAAAGGGAAAAGGGAAAAGGAAAAGGGAAGGGAAAAGGAAAAACGATGAAAGGAAAAGGGAAAAGGAAAAGGGAAGGGAAAAGGAAAAATGATGAAAGGGAAAAGGGAAAAGGGAAAGGGAAAAGGGAAGGGAAAAGGAAAAACGATGAAAGAGAAAAGGGAAAAGGGAAACGGAAAAGGGGAAGGGAAAAGGAAAAACGATGAAAGGGAAAAGGGAAAAGGGAAAAGGAAAAGGGAAGGGAAAAGGAAAAACGATGAAAGGGAAAAGGGAAAAGGGAAAAGGAAGAGGGGAAGGGAAAAGGAAAAACGATGAAAGGGAAAAGGGAAAAGGGAAAGGGAAAGGGGAAGGGAAAAGGAGAAACGATGAAAGGGAAAAGGGAAAAGGGAAAAGGGAAAAGGGAAAAGGAATAAAAGAAAGGTAAGAGGAAAAAGGGAAGAGAAGGAGAAAAGGAAAAAGGGAAAGATAAAAGGAAATAGAAAAAGGAATAGAATAGGCGAGGGGGAAAGGGAAAGGAAAAAGAGCACCGCGAGAAGGGTAAGAAGTAAAGGTGAGAAAAGGAGAAAAAGGTAAGGGAAAATAAGAAAAGGTTGCAAAGTCTATGGGAAAAAGAAAAGTAAAAAGGAGAAGAGAGGTCACAAACTTCTGCCCAGCAACGCTGGGCACTGTTACTAGTCATCTACTAAGCTTTAAGTCTCTACCCCCCTTCCCAATACAATGAGTCCACAGAATACATCCGTCCATCATATGAACATAAATGATAAGAACTAATCTAATACATGGAGTTAGGTTCTTTAGTTAGAGTCAATCTCAGGATCTGCTTGGTTACTAAGGGTGATTTAATAGGCTAAATCTACCGGGTTCAAGGCCGGAATAAGGTTTAGGCTATTCAATCGACCAAATACCGATCCCCCGGGTTCACTCTCTCTCGTCGAAGGCGCCCATGTCTCGTTCCGCCGGGATGCCGCCGGAAAGATGATCCGACAAGCCGGGCGCACGCAGGCGCATTGTGGGAGTTGGGATTGACTCCTCAGCGCCGCAAACGGAGCTCGGAAGGTCCGGGCGAAAAAGGGAATGTTAGGGTTTGGTGCCTTATGTAGGCTATCAGTTAGATTTAGGGTTTCCATGACCCTTGGGCTACCGTTAATGGGTTAAAGGTCTAAAGGTGCGCGCATTTAAGTGTACGCACCATTGCAAGTTGCCCCGTAGGGCATCCTTGCTTGGGTACAAGTTGGCGACACGCCGATCGACGGGCGGTAATGCTGCGGATTTCGCCGCGAAGACGGTGATAACGCCTTGAGACCGTGATATCGTCATCGAACGTCACATTCTCCCCACCTTGAATTGATGCTGTCCGCAGCATCGTGGGTCTCCCCACCTTGGGATCTTCTTAACCTGCAATCAACCTCATGCATAGGACATACTTATTACTACAGTTATACATTTAATAGAATTACCTCAAGGTAATATTTATAGAACATTATTATACTATAGTAACGATGCCCAGCGTTGCTGGGCATAAGTTGGGAACCTGTAAATGACACCACTCACCAGTCTCAACACTCTGCTACTGACCACTCTAGAATTGAATTGAATTAAAAGCAATGCTGGTTTTTATGTCGTGGAGTCTAAGGCGTTGCGAGATTGGTATGACATGTAGTTCTATTCGATGTAAAATATTAGCATTAGAATTTTGTGCACAAAGATAAGAGTTAGTTTAATTTATATCCAAGCTTTGATATGGTTTTTGTGTTAGCATGTGCATCTTCACAGAGGAGCATAAAGATAAGAGTTAATTTAGTTCATATCCAAGCTTTGATAAAGATTTTGTGTCAACAACAATAAAAATACATTCAATTCACATGGCTATTTATTGCTAATCCCTCCTTACATATGGACTTTCCTTACATATGGACTTTGATGTTATCATCGCTGAGCAATCACCACAAATAAGAGAAAATGTAGTATTATTACTTTAAAAATAATATCCCAAAATATAGAACAACTTCGCAAGGATTACAACATTGCCTCTTTAGAAAATTGTTTGCGTACGGTGGGCAATCTATATACGAAGAGTGATTAAGGGTTGTTCGACGATCTTGGGCTTTAGAAACGACGTGTTATATTGGTTGTTGTATGGAGGACTTGGACATTGATTTTCTTTTTTTTCTTTTTCCTTTTTTGGGGGGGGGGGGGTGGGGACATTGATGAGCTTAAGCTATTGTGTATGTGTTCGTTACTCCACGATATTGTGTTGTGGATTATGAAATGTGTGTGCAAACTTGTGAGGACAATTATTGTTTAGAATTCAATGGAAGTACACTTCTAAAAGTTGTAGTAGTCACGTGAGGGACACATATCCCATAGGAATATAGGATAAAGCCAAAACATTTTCTAGATCATTCTTAGAAAACATGATTATTCGGTGAGAATGATTGATTAGAAACTATAGTACATGAGAGTTCAATTTTGAAAACACTAAACTTTGTGGCAGTCAACTGCATACATGAGAATTCATTTTAAAATACTAAACTTTGTGCCAAAACGTACTATTATATGAACCAACCATATCCTATTCTTTAAGGTCTTTATGTGACAGAAGTGAAACAATGAAATAGAAAGGACTATTTTGGAGCTATTAATAAAAACAAATGAACCACTGCTAAAGAAGCATAATTACCATATATATTGACAGTCCTACAACTACATGAAAAACATTTGATTTATATTAAGAAACTGTTGCTTACCTTTGAAATGGCAAAGCCCAACTTCTGGTTGATGCATCAACCGCTAAACTATCTTAATCTTTCATCTCTGCTAATGGTCTAATGGTCTGCTAAATTATTGCATATTTGGCATTAAGCCATCTTGGTGCATGCTTTTGAAACATTCTGCTGCAAAGCTAACTTGTCCTTGTGTGCATACCCAAGGTTGTTCAATTTGTCTTTTCATTGAACACTTTAACAAAGGTAAACCCAGCATTTACACATATACTGAGGAAGGAGGAGGTGCATTGTTTACGTCATATCATTTTTTACCTTCTTTGATTTTCTGCAACGCTGCATACAAAGGCTTTCTCTTTGTTCTGATGAACCACTGCAAACAGGAAAAGGGTTGAGAAAGAATAGCCGTGAAAGAACCCTTTGTTTAGCAAATGAACCACTGCTAAAGAAGCATAATTACCATATATATTGACAGTCCTACAACTACATGAAAAACATTTGATTTATATTAAGAAACCGTTCTAGCATTTGAAGGATCATCCCATAGGGTCGAGAATCAATGAACTCATTTAAGCAGCAGCCGGATGTAGAGGAGCATAAAAGCTTAGATAATATGAGGATTCGGGAGGTTGAAGAAACAACACGCCGAGGGTGATAAGGTAAATGGAGATAGGTTTCCTTACACGATATAGACTTCTGATTTTTTACATTCGAGATCCTGCAGAAGATCTACTTCCGGATATTACATCCTACTTCAATGAGATCAATTGTTCCACAAACCGCAGATTCGGGTTGTCAATGAAGCGAGGTAGATGTAGATTAGTCAAGTGTACAACTGTTTGTTAAGAGGGGTTACCGGGGGTCCGAAATGGTTCAATGCAAGAACAATCTAACTAACCTCCTATTGCATAGACCAGATTGCTCACATTTCCTAACCAGTGAATACTCCGCTCCATGGTCAATGAGATTGCAACAAAGACTGCACAGACAATAGCAACAGCCCATGTTGGAGTCAGAGTTATGCCGATCTCTGTTTCTCCTGCAGAACTCTGCCCCTTCATAGATATAAGCCTGAAGAGTGTGATGGTCATGCAAATACAGCCTTCACTAATGATAGATGCATGCACTGTCTAGAAGTACAGAAGATCAACTCTCCATATACCTTCTATTAGGACTGAAAATGTAGCCTGACATACCTGTACAAAGGGCACAAAAATTTTCTACTGTTTTAGGAACATCATTGCCATATATCCAATAACAATCCTTCCTGCAGGCTTCCCCCCAATTTCAATGTCATAGTAGCACTTTTTTGTAACCTTTGCTTGTAATGAAGCTTCTTCCAAGTTGCTACAAAGCCTCCTCTGCTTTGACAATTCCGGTGGCATTGTAGCTACGCCTAACTTCTGTGTACCTCCAAAGAAGAACCTAGACTTTGTTTGAAGCTTAACGAAGGAAGAAAAGCATCCAGCATGTCTTAGAGAATCGCCATAACCACCAGCATGTGTCAGATTTTGCCGGAGAAGGATGAAACTCATGCCATCCGCAGTCCGCAACCCAGAGATTGTTCCAGAAGATGCATTCTGGAGGAGGAGCTAGCAGCTCAAAGGTGCTACTGCCGCCCTCACGAACCCTAGCAAAAAAAACCCTAGCAAACGTGGCATCATCTCTTCCATTGATTTCATCAAATCTGGGCCGCCCAAATTAGGGCTGGGTCCAACACTTACACAATAACATTATAATATAAGATTATTCAATCCAATAGTTATCACTTGTCATTATACAATAACTCCTAATGTTTCGGTTTTATTATTATATGTACAATTATTCTTCGAGGTACTCTTTATTCCTTGCAACACATTACAACAAAATTGTGTTGCAAGTCTTCGTAGTTCGACCTCCTGGCCCTCGGAGCGCTCTATTGGCCTGCAGGTCAACACTACGTTAGTACCATTAATATTAAATTTTTTGTTATATGGTGACCACCCCACCTATCTACATGGATGCATGGCTAATCTCCCGGCGTAGGAAGAGGGTGAATCTTCCATTATGGCCGTGGAGACAGCGCCTATATGCCTATATGCCACTCATGCCTACACCTTTAGTTGCCCAGCGTGGAGGATAGGTCCTTCCCGTATATGGGGCGTGAAGGCCAGATTCCTCCTATCAAAGCATATATGGGGCTAGAGGTGCTTTTCCTATCAATGCATTCCTCAATGACCTCCTTTCTCTCGAGGTGGTCTACTTCCGTGGGACAGAAGTAGACTTTCCAAGCAGCACCACAGTCATGCCTACATTGACATTACACCACATCCTAGAGATCACCGTAGTAATCTCATCATCGGTTACAACGCATGCAACCCTTACCTCATAGGTTGCATGCGTAGATTATACTTAACTAGGCAAGCTGTTAATCTACATAAATCGACATGCCTGAGCCGATTTCTTCGGAGATGACCTTGCCGTCCCATTGCTCCATAAACTGTGGGTACTGTTTTTCCAGATCTCTTTTAAGTACCCATGTCGCGTCTTCCACCGGCAAGTGTTTCCACTTGACCAAGTATTGGAGAAACTCCGATCTCCTTGTTTTCTTGAATGTTTTATTAAGAATTAGCTCTGGAACTATTTCCAACTGCTCTTCTGTCATTTCCAACATCGTTGGAGTGTCCAGGACTTCATCTGGGTTGGGAGTGTGCTTCAGCAAACTCACGTGGAAGACTTTGTGGATCTTTAAGTGTGCTAGCAAGTCTAACTTGTAGGATTGGTTACCCACTCTTTGGACTATTCTGAATGGTCCAGCCCACCTTGGAGCAAGCTTCTTGCAATTTCCGATGCGGAGCTTCGCTTGCTTTACCTTGATCTTGAGCCATACATCCTCTCCAACTTGGAATTCTCTGACTGTCCGGTGTTTGTCGGCGATGCTCTTCTGCCGACTCCTTGCTGCTAGAAGGTACCCTCGAACTTCTTCCACAAGCTGCTGCATGTCGCTCAACATTTGCTGCGAGACTTCCACTTTTGACACGGGATTGTGCCAAGTGTCTGGAGTTAGGCATTGGTAGCCGTAGTTGATCATGAATGGCGACATTTGGGATGATTCCTGCTTGGTGCTATTGTATGCAAACTCCACTAAGTGAATAAATTCCTCCCACATGCCTTGCTTGTTCCAGACATAGTTTCGGAGCATGTCTTCCAATATTCTGTTGACACGCTCCGTTTGCCCATCCGTCTGTGGGTGATAGGCCGTGCTCATGGATAGCTTCGTTCCGATCGTTGTGAAGAGATCCTGCCAGAAGGCACTGATGAACTTTGGATCTCGGTCGGAGATAATTTCCCTTGGCATGCCATGAAGTCTGAAAATCTCTTTGGTGAAGAGCTTTGCCGTGTCCATCGTTGTGTCCGTGGTCCTGCAAGGGACAAAATGGGCCATCTTCGACAACTTGTCGACCACGACCATCAAGGCATCCTTACCTCTTACTGTCCTTGGCAATCCTGTTATAAAGTCCATGCTGACGACTTCCCACTTAGCGTTTGGCACCGCTAATGGTTCCAATGCCCCTGGTATTCGGAGTTATTCTGCCTTTGTTTGCTGGCATAGCTGACACTCCTTGATGTAGTGGGCTATCTGCTTCTTCATTCCCGGCCAATAGTAGCTGCTACGCACTTTAAAGTATGTCTTCATGAATCCTGCGTGGCCAGCTATTGGGCTGTTGTGGGTGTCGTGGAGGATCAACTTTCTTACTCCAGACGATTCTTGCACGCACAACTTGTTCTTATGGTATAGGAGGTTACCTTCCTTCTTAAAATTTTTGAAGGTTTCCCTCTCCTTATCCGTTCTTGCTTCCTTGCACAGGCTTGCCCATACTTCCTTGAAGTCCACATGCATTTGGCAAGGTTTCTTCTATCTTTTGAAAATCGTTGAAGAGCGTCGAGATTGCGTTGCGATTGCGGCACGGTTGTCGATGGATGCCTTGAAAGCCGCGATCCGCTACCACATTAAGCTTCGGGTTTGTAGACTATCTCAAAGTCGTACTCCTCGAGAAATTCCATCCACCTTCTCTGCCTCAGATTGAGATGTGGTTACGTGAATACGTACTGGAGGCTCTGGTGATCAGTGTCCAACTGGAACTTCCTCCCTAAGAGGTAATGCCTCCGATTCTCAACATACGACAAACCGCTAGCGACTCTTGGTCATCGTAACGCGTTTTCGGCATCGTTCATCTTCCTTTGAGTCGTGCGCTATTACCCGCTCTTCTTGCATGAGCACTGCACCTGTGGCTATCTTGCTTGCGTCCGTCGCCACTAACTTGTCCTTTTCCGGGTCTGGCAGGGTCAAGACGGGGGCGGTTGTCAATGCTTCCTTCAACAACTCAAATCCTGCTTGGGCTTTCTTGAGCCAATGGTCTGCCCAATTTTTGACTTTCTCCGCCTTTGTCAAGTCCGATTGGGGCTGCTATCTTTGCAAAGTTCTTCACGAACTTCTGTAATAATACCGCTAGGCCAAGGAAACTTTTGACCTCATGGACGTTCTTTGGTGCCGCCATTGGATTCTTGCTTCAATCTTGGCGGGTGCGTCGAGATTCCTTCTGCTGAAATCACATGACCGAGGTATTCCACCTTCTCTTTCCGCGCGGTGACACTTCGACAACTTGGCATACAACTGATGCCTCCTTAACTTCTCGAGCACCTTTCTGACATGCTGAGCATGCTCTTCAATGGATTTACTGTACACCAGAATGTCGTCGAAGAATACTATCACAAAGGTGTCCAAGTATTCCCTGAAGATGTCATTCATGAGTCTCATGAACGTAGCTGGGGCGTTGGATAGCCCAAATAGCATTACGGTGAATTCGTAATGCCCATATCTGGTCCTGAAAGGCGTTTTGTGGATGTCCTCTTTTTTATTCTGATCTGGTGATAACCTGACCTTAGGTCGATCTTGGAGAAGACCTTTGCCCCTTGGAGCTGATCCATCAAGTAAATGCGATCCGGGAGTGCGTACTTGTTCTTGATGGTGTGTTTGTTCAGTTGTCTGTAATCTATGCACATCCTCAAGCTTCCATCCTTCTTCTTGACAAAGAGGATGGGTGCCCCAAATGGTGAGACGCTCGGCCTGATGAAGCCCAGATCGAGCAATTCTTGTAACTGCTTCTTTAGCTCCGTAAGTTCATGTGTGGTCATTCTATATGGGGCCTTGCTCGTCGGCTTGGTCCCTGGTTCGAGTGCTATCTCACACTCTACTCCCCTGTAAGGAGGAAGCTTCTCGATCTCATCTGGAAAGAGATCGTGGAACTCCGTGATCAAGTTGGCGATTGGCTTGGGCAACTTCTTCGAGCACTTTGTCTTCTTTGCTTCCCTCAGGCTTCGGGTTCCTCAATCTCGAGTTTGAAGATGTATGCTACCTGCTCGCTCTTTATAGATTTGAGCAGCTTCTTAAGAGATATACACTGCATGATGGGAGTAACTTCTTTACCTGTGATCTCAATGGCTTTGCCATCGGGCGTTGGGAAGGTCACCTTCCGCTTTCCACAATCAATGATGGCCCCTGCTGGTCCAAGGTACTCCATTCCAACGATCAAGTCATACTTGTTAATGCCCATTACTTCTGCCCCCTATCCGGATATTAATCCGGCGCAAGTCGATGTCAAAGTTGATCCTTTTTCCAAATTGTATGTCTTACTGCTCCACTTGCCAAGATTACGGGTCTTGGTTTGGACTTTAGGGGTTTCAATTTCAACATTTCAACTATCCTCGGGGATGCGGTTATGGCTACTTCCTGAGTCTATCAAGACTATGAAGGACTTGGCCTTTGCCTTCCCTCTTTGTGGTGATTACCTTATCTTTGGGTCTCTGCACGTTTCTATATCTATAGCGGCCGAAGATGTGGCACTCACCACGAATGTAATCAGCGTGCCTCCTCGCCGTCCTCGTCGACGGAGTGTCCCATCCGCCCAATTACGCCGATCTTTGAGCTCATAACAAATGGGCGGGTTCGCCGTTCGGTGGCGGGCTGGAAACATCTAAAGCGTAGTCGCTTCTCTATGCATTCCTACCTTTTCTCCTTGGGCATCACACGTAAGAAGGACCGTGCTTCGCTTCGAGTAGTTGGAACCTTCTGTTGTTTGTCCTTGAAGGACACCGCTTTCTTTCCTTTGTTTCCCTGGGTTGCTATTGTATGGGGACATTGCTGGGCTTGGGCTGGCTGCCCTAGGACTGTAGCTCCCTGTTGCTTTGCCTCTATCCTGATAGTAAGGCTGCCTCTGTGCGCTGTTCTGCGGCCCGGATCCTTGCAAACTAATTGCTTTGGATTCTGCTTCCGATATCGTTTTAGGGTCTATTGCCCTTACGAGCTTCCAGATTTCCTCGTTCAGTCCTTCTATGTAGCTTTCCACTGCGTGTTTCTCGCTCAGCTTAGGCACATACAGTCTTAGTCTCATGAATTCTTCGGTGTACTTCTGCACCGTCTTGTAACCCTGCTGCAATCTGTAGAACTGCTGCATCATATTCGACTTGTGTTCCCGAGGAACATAGTGGTTCTTGAAAGCTTTTGAGAACTTCTTAAATCGGCATGCGTCTCTGCTCAATCCATGGGCCTTGGCATAGCCCTTCCACCAGATGTGTGTGGCCCCTTTCAGGTTGGCTGTCGCCACCCTGCCTTTGTCCTTATCCTTCATTCCGTAGGCATTGCCATACTCGCTCATTTCGTCGAGCCATGCCTCTGCCTCTAAACCGGATCTGTTCTCGCCCGAGAACTGTTCGAGTTTCCGGGCTTTCCATACATTGCCCAGTGCTGAGTCCACCTTCTTCTGGTAGTCCAGGGCCTTAGTGTCCTTCTGTCTGTTGTCTCTACGGTCCGGCGCCTGCTCGGCCTCTTTCTCGGATTCAGAATCCGAGGTCGAGCTTGAGTTGGAGGTCTCTGTGCTAGGGGACCTCCTTCTCTTATTCCTCCTCTTGTCTTTTCCCGACTTTCGGGGTGTCGTTTGTGGCCCGGCTGATGCTTGGGCTGCTAGTAAGGCCTTTATCTGGTCCAGCTATGTTCGCATCTGTGACATCTCCTCTTCTGGGGTCATCGGACCATATCCTTCAAACAGGTTCCTTTGAAGGGGTTGCCTGTCAGGGGTCTCTTCATCCCTGTTGGGCCTTCTGTTTTGCTCGACCGTTCGTTGTTCCCTATCTGCATACACAATTGGTCATGGTTGTACGGTTAGTTTTATTTGTTCTCTTGCATTATCTTATATTATAACTAGTAATGGTGCCTAGCGTTGCTGGGCATATGTTTGGTACATGTAGATGAACCGAGAGAAGAAAAGAGTCGGACAGAGACTAAGTAACTTTGTAATAATGAGATGAGCTTCACTTGTAATGTATTATAAACTTCAGATATTATAAACTTTGTAATGTATCATAAAACAAATATTACTGGAAACTTGGGATAAAAGATTAATACCTGCCAAAGCTCAACAAAAAGTCTCAACATGTCAAGAGGCTATTAAGAAATGATAGATGCTATTAAGAAAACCAAGCTAAAGAGGCAATGCTATACCGAACAATTTAAAGAAAGAGATGAGATTGAGAAGTCGATATCAACATGGACTTGCTCTTTGACGTCTTAAGGATATTGTTTGTTTTTTTCTTTTCCCCTTTTTTTTTTTGTTTTGGGGAAGGGGGGGATATACGTCACAGGATTTTGGGAGGATCATTGCTGTTGAAGGTGGATTCATTTCTATATATGTGTACAATGGATTATTCTAAGGTTGTTCATGGTGGAGATTGAATAAGGGGGGATAGTGTACTATACATCCTAAAGGCTTATCCCTTATCAAAGACGAATCGAAAGGGAAATGCTATATGCATTCTTGACATTTCTAACATGGTTACCAAGGAGTATCAACACCTTTTGAAATTCCCATATTTATAAGTTGTCTAGGACTTGGTACTATATAAGGTCACAGATGGTTTGAACATCAACAACATGGGCGGGAGGTCAAGTTATGTCAATCTAGGATATTATCATGGGCGGGAGGTCAAGTTATGTCAATCTAGGATATTATTTTTGATGGGACTGGCTTATGATCTTGGGGGTTTGCAATTTGGAGCATCCATGGATGTATCTTCAAGAGAGAAGCATTTTTACCGGATTTAAAGAACATGAATATGATGCTTAAGATTCCTAAATGCATAGAGCTTGGGGGTTTGCAATTTGGAGCATCCATGGATGTATCTTCAAGAGAGAAGCATTTTTATCGGATTTAAAGAACATGAATATGATGCTTAAGATTCCTAAATGCATAGAGCAAGGTCGTCGCAAATTTTGATATTTTGGGGTAAAAAAACATGAAGATAGGGGTGGGTTGCATAGGGATGGGTTGCAAAGATAAAAATGCTCACATCTATTAAGTTTTGTAAGAAACAGTAAAAATGGCAATGATCCAATCTTTGCACTATGTAAACTAAACCTTGTAAGCAAAACCTTGAGCCTTTAACACTCAATGCTTAGAATATTTAATTAGCTTCAAACAATGCACAAAGACAACACAACAGATTCTTTTTGTATGCAACAATCAAGTGCAAGCGGTTAAGCCTTGTTAAATATCCAGTATGTAATGAAGCTCATTTAAATTATTTTCTTTCTATCAAAGTTATCTGGGCACCACATATGCAAAGAATCCATTACAAATTTCTCAATGATCTTTGAAATATAGGTGGGTTGAATATAATCCACGGATGATATTCAAATGGTGGTCGGCCGGTAGTAGTAGTCAGATTTCAAGATCTGCCGTCAGTAACCATGAGCTCTGCTTTAACCCTCGTTTAACGTCTTCGGTGGCTGCAAAATGCAATGATTAGAACAAAAGGAATGAGAAAAAAACGCACTTATCTGTTAACAAAATATAGACTTTCATTTGCTCCCTTCTTCACCGCTTATAGTTTGCAGCTTGAGCTAAAAGATTAATACCTTCAAACAAATAGTGGCAAATGCAACAAATATCTCCAATGGCTCAAGATTCTGCTGCCATAACCATGAACTCTGCTTTACTGCTGTTTTAACGTCTTCGTGGTGCAAAATGCAATGATTAGCAATGAAGGAATGAGAAAAAATTTGCAATTATCTATTAACACAATATGCACTTTCACTTGCTCCCTAGTCTGCTTGTAGTTTGCAGCTTGAGCTAAAAGATTAATACCTTCAAAGACAAATAGCGGCAAATGCAACAAAAATCTCCAATAGCTCAAGATCTGCTTTGTCATAACCACGAACTTTGCTATGTTTAAAGTCTTTGTGGTTGCATGGGAAGTAGAAATGATTCTGCATGGAAAGATTATAACGCGTGAGTTCCATGTTACGCCCAACATCATTTCAAACTCAAAACTCAAATCTCAATTGATGTAACTCAAATCTCCAATTCAAAACTCAAAACAAATGCATTCTAAGGCAAAAATATTTTTTACCTTAGTTTCATTCATCAGAACAAAGGCATAGCTACTATCGCCAGATCGACACATGGGGAAAAGCCTCTGAGTGAGTCTTAAATAATGCTGAAAATTAAACCAAGATTTAAAAAATTTTAATTGCACAATGCAGCCCAAACTCTGAAGATCCCACAAAGCTACAATTATAGAGATTATTCAAATGTGCATGAAATTGCAATTATACCTTAAGCCACAACAATTGAAAAAGCATGTGTTCTAAACTATATTACTAATAGGAAGGAAAGTTTGGAGCTTTGAGCCCGGATGTTTTACGTCTTGGCATAATAGTAGCAAAATAAGAGAAGACCATTTCGAGCTGCCGCAAGTGATCATCAACATAAGTCTTCAAGACATAGTTTGTATATGCCGAAGGAGATAGGGCAAGGCAAGATCCGGATATTGTGTCATAGCTCATAGCACCCTCAGAATCCACCTTAGTGCAAACCCGGTGAGGCATAGACCACGTGAGCAATGGTTCATCGACCAAGCCAAACCCTCGTGGAGGCATAAATCCGTAAGCAACCAAGCATTATAAGCATATAAGCATCAGATCCAGGCGTCGGGTAGCCTCTGAGAGATCTTTGCACCAATAAATCTTGTATTGTCGTAAACACGGTGGGGAAATCTTCCAAGAGTCCGCACAAAAGAGAACATACGGCAAAAAAACATAAATCGATTGTCAAGGACATCGGATGTCAAGAATGAACTTTGCTTCTTGACTTCATGTCGATTCGGTTGGTAATGGATCACCGGACGTAATGCAAATGTAAGAATGTGAAACCGAAAACGAAGAGAAAAAATTGCAGCGGAAACAAAGAGAAACCTAGAAAAAAAACCTAAAGGTGAAATCTCGGCCTTTAAATTAAGTTCGAAAATCTGAGCCGTCCAAATTAGGGCGTGGTCCAATATCTTATATTATAATGTTATTGTGTAAGTGTTGGACCCAGCCCTAATTTTAACGGCCCAGATTCGACCAAACCAATGGCGATGATGATGCCACGTCACAAAGTTTTGAGTTAGGGTTCGCGAGGGCGCCTATGGCGCCTGCTGCATTCCTCCAGTGGTATCCACATGCATGCCACAGGTGGAACGGCCTGCTAGGTTAGAAAAATCGAGGCAGTCGACAACGCTTGGTGATGTTGGCGAGGGAAAATAAAGGAGCAACGATGTCGTGGAATCCCTCCTATCATGTCTTGATCTTAGGGTTTAGTTTTAGCTGTATTGTGTAAGGACGAGGCTTTTTCCAGAGATTGGAACCGGTGAAAGATGAATTTGGAGCACCTGACTGAAGAGCCGGTCCTGGAACAGCTAAAATCAATCGTTGAGTTTGCTGCTGACTTTCGTTTCTTGACCCTGGAATTAAATTGAAAGGAAAGAAACCAAGGAAGTTTTTTGACGGCAAGCATTTGAAGATGAGGTAGTCGGATCTAATGCAAAGAAAAACTTGATAAGGTGCTCTATTTTCTCTTATATTTTTTGGTACTTAAAAATAGCATTCGTAGTTGATTGAGAACCAAGTTTTGTTGCACGAAATTTGCAGATTACCTGTATGGATGGAGATAAATAAGAACTTTATTGGTATGAGTTAGATCCGTTGGTATTACTTGACCCTGTAGAAGAGACAGTTGATTAAAAAAGCGGAAATTATGGTTCATGTATGAAGCAAGTTTACATGGTTCTTTGCAAGCCATGCTTCCGCTAAAGTTTTGCTTCTTCAATATACACTTAGAGCACGTTTTACAGCAGATTGGGCAGTCTAGGATCGATGGAGGTGGCTTTGAAGATGGATTAATGAGGCCAAACACCTAGGTGTAAAAAAGTGCAAAAAGGCATGTCTTCTGGTAAGGTTATGACCAAGCAATGCGATCTTTACACAATGCATGAAATGCTTTACAGTAAGTTTTTGTTCTTTTGTATTTCAGTGATGCGGAATGCCATGTTTGTGCACATAATATCATCCTAATTTATTTGCAGGAAAACTGAGACTTTGGAATGTTAATCAAGAACTGTTGTTCCTCCCTGCAAATATACAATCAAGGACATGTCTATGCTCAGTGGTATTTTATCTGTTAACTCTTAGCATTGTTGGTATTTTCATGGCTTTTGCTGAAGCATATACAATCTGCTAATTGTTAGTATTCAATGCAGCATAATTTCATGTAGTTGCTAGCAAGCTTAGCAAAAGTTCATGGTCTGCTGCAAAAGTACTATATGCAGATACACATGCATATGCTCCTTTAGGCATTTGCAGCGTGCATTTACTATCAATCCACTGCAACTCAAGTGGTTTGTCTTATTTATGCAGATCAAATGGTCCATGGCTTTTCAAATTTGGTCCCATTGCCCGGCGAAATCTTATCCAATGCTCGCAAGCCTTTCTAGCAATCTACAAGATTGCTTTAGCACATTATCATCTTGCAACTATAGATCTGCACCCAGAGCAAACTTTAGATTCAGTAAAAATTATCAAGTGAAACATGCAAATAATTCGTAGCCTTCTGTTTAAGCAAGCAGAGCAGTTTAAGAAATCATGTTGGACGACATTTATTGTGGATATGCAGACAGATGATGCAAGTTTTTACCCTTTGCAGGCTTCTTTTGTAGGTTCTTCCATATTTCATGCTGGAAGCGCCCCATTAACTGCCTAAGCTGACAAGAAAACAAAGCTCCAAGCAAGTTAAAGAATCGACCTATGTTTGAGATTTTTGGGAAGAAGATTCCCTTTCTATTTGGATGCAACTTTTCATTCCGTGTACCTAGAAGTTAAGCAAATATTGAGTTCTGTCTTTGTATCCTCTAGACTTTTATCATTTTCTGTAGGACATCACTGTTATAGGACGTGAACTATTCTTCTGCAGGTTTTCAACTTGGAAAGCATGATGAAATGAAAAGTCTTTGCTCAATAAGGTTCTCTATCACGGTGACATGACTATCATGGCTATTACCCGAGGGATATGAATATCATGACATTTGGATAATTAAGCATGTCTTTGGCATGCAGAGTTGGAAGGATGCTCTATCGCTTTGCATGTTTCTAAACTGCATTATACTTGCTTACATAGATTTCTATACAGAATATACATGTATTGTGTATTGCCAACTTAGTGCAGAAAGAAACTGATCTATCTATATTTGCAAGATGTTGCCCGACAATGTCTACTAAATTTATGTTAGATTTTCTTCATCAATGACACATCAGTTTGTATTCTTTGCAATGAAGTGCAAGAAAGGACCTAAATTATTTGCAAGATGTTATTGACAATAGGTAGTTTGATAAGAAAGTGATGGCCATTTAGACTTAGTTTTCTATTTAGAATTGAATCACTTCAATAAATGCCATGTGGTGCATTGGTTTTCTATTGAGGCTTGAATTACTTTGAATTGCTTCAAATATCTAACTGCAAACATGGTGCATTGGATGTACTCAAGTATACACAATGGATTCCACAACATAAAGACATTTAAAATTTTGGATGTATTCAAGTATAGACAATGGATTTCACAACGTAAAGACATTTAAAATTATCGATAGCCAAGAAGTGGATGGAACAAAATTCTACAATACAACAATGACATAGCAATTCAAGTTCAATCCTATAAATGTTAAGACACAACCACCTTATAGCCCAGCAACGCTGGACATCTATTCTACTATAGAAAATTTATGACACTGGAGTTTAGGTTTCTGTTCATATAGGTTCTCAACTTAGGTTTCTGTTCATATAGGTTCTCAACTTATGCCCAGCAACGCTGGGCACCGTTACTAGTAAGATTATACCGTAATTCTTGGATTGGATCAAGCCCTAATTTGAATGGCCGAGATCATCTAGGTGCATCCAAAGGCCGAGATCTCTCGCATAACTTCCTACCACCATGATTGGTCTTATGGGGAAAGGGTAAATGAAAGGGGGGAAAGGGAAAAGGGAGGAGGAAAGAGAGAACATGAAGGGGGCAAAAGGCATGGGAAAAGGGAAAAAAGAGAGGGAAAAGGGTGGGGATAAGAGAAGAGAAAAATGCATGGAAAAAGGGAAAGGGAAAGAAAAAATCAAAAGGAAGGGGGTAAGGGAACCTGAGAAAAGGGCATGAAGAAAGGGGAAGAGGTAAAAGGGAAAAAGGAAGGGGAAATGGCATAGGAAAAAGAGAAAGGATGGCAAAAAGAGTGAAGAATGGGAAAAGGAAGGAAAAAAAAAGAGCATGGAAAAAGGAAAGGGAAAAAGAGCTGGGAAAGACGAGAAAAGGGAAAAAGGTGAGGAAAGAAGAAAAGGGAAGGGAAAAATGGCATGGGAAAGGAAAAGAGAGAGGGAAAGGGAAGGGAAAAGGGGCACTGAGAAAAAGAAAAGAATGAAAGTTGGGAAAATGAGAAAAAGGCAGGGAAAAGGGGGAAAAGAAAAAGGAGGGTGGGGCAAAGGAGGATATAGAACCTGGAAAAAGGGCATTAAAAAAAGGGAAGAGGGAAATGAGAAAAGGGAAGGGGAAAAGGGCACAAGAAAAAAGGGAAGAGGAAAAGGGCGAAGAGCGAAAAAAAGGAAGCAAAAAAAAGACATGGAAAAAAGAAAAGGGGAAGAGGGAAAGGTTGGGAGAAAAGAGGAAAACGGGCATGAAAAAAAGGAATGTGGGAAGGGCATGGGAAAAGGAAAGGAAGGGAGCAAGGGTGAAGGAAAGGGAAAAGCATAGGTAAAAGAGAAAGAGGGAAATGGTCGAGAAAGGAGGAAAATGGAACGGAAAAAGTCCATCAGGAAAAGGGAAAGGGAAAAAGACCGAGAAAAAGAAAAGAGAGAAAGGGTCAAAAAGGGAGAAAAGGGAGGCGGGAAAGGGGAATAGGAGAAGGGTGAGGATCAAGGAATTGAAAAAGAGGAAGAGAAAGGGGAAAAAGTCACAAGAAAAAAGGGAAGAGGGAAAGGGTGAGGAAAGGGGAAAAAGAGCATGGGAAAAGGAAAAAGAGGAAAGGGAAGAGGAAAAAGGATGGAAAAAGAAGGAAAAAGGGGCACATAAAAAAGGTAGAGAAAATGGAAAGAGGCATAAGGAAAGAGAAAATGAAAAAAAAAGGAGGAAAGGAAAGGGAAAAAGAGTACTGGGAAAAGTGAAAGGGTGGCGAAAGAATGAAAAGGAAAGGGAAAGGAAAAAGGAAAGGAAGGCAGAAAGGGGGGAAGGGAAGAGAAAACGGGCACGAGAAAAAAAGGAGAGGGAAATGGGAAAAGAGAAGCGAAAAAGGGCGAGGGATAAAGACGAAGAGGATGGAGAAAGGAAGAAAAAGGGGCACATGAAAGAAAAGAGAACGAAAAAGTGCATGGGAAAAGGGAAATTGAAAAGGAAAAGGAAAAGGAAGGGGAAAAATGGAAAGGGCAGGGAAATGATGAAAAGGGAAGGGAAAATGTTCGTCAGAAAAAAAGGAAGGGAAAAAGGGAAAGGGGAAAGGAAAGGGAAGAGAAGAAAGAAGGGGGTAGAAAAAGAAAAAGAAAAAAAAGAGAAGAAAAAAAAAAGACGTCTAGGGAAAAAATGAGAAAAAATGGAAAAGGAAAAAGGAAAATGTGTAGAAAAATGAGAACAAAGAGAAATGCAGGATAGAGCAAAGGAAAAGGGAAGAGGAAGTGTGTCGAATGCAGAAAAAACCTCTTAAAGCTCAGCAATGCTGAGCTTGATTTCTATTATATTAGATTTATGAAAAAGAGTCTGAGCTGAATAGGTTTTCGTCCACACAAATTTCCAACTTATGCCCAGCAACGCTGGGCACCATTACTAGTATGTGATGTTGGTATAGTTGTGGAACAAAAATACATCAACAAAACATTTAAAGTGCAAAAAGAAGTCATATTCATATTATATAACTAGTTAAGGTGCCCAGCGTTGCTGGGCACAGGTTGGAAGTCGTAATGTTGGAATGATAAGGCTACATTGCAAAATGACACAGCTGAGCATTGTTGGGCTATAAGATAAGATAAGGAGGCGATTGTAAACTTGTAAATGATACATTGCAAAATGACACAGCTTAGCATTGTTGGGCTAGAAGGTGGTTGTAAACTTGTAAACGATCGACTATTATCATGTTTGTGAACAATACAAATAAACTTCGAATCACTATATGCCAGACAATGGACATGTTCATTTTCCCATAATTGTTTCATTCTTCTTTATTATTTGAGAATGATGAAACATTAATTACTTATTCTCCACCATTTCAGAATGATGAAACTAACATAAAATCTTAATGTAAATTGATTTGATTTTAAAGATCATTCATTGTTAACAACATTGACATGTACTGTTAATAGACATATTAAATCATGAGCATTTTATTATAGCACTTTAGATAGTAAAACATGCGTAAATGCAGAGAAAAATAACCCTATAATAGACCAAAACTATTGTTTCAAAACAGGCTATGCATTGGCCTTTTATTATGAGCTGAGACCAAAACTATTGTTTCAAAACAGGCTATGCATTGGCCTATTATTATAAGCTGATATGTTAATGTTAATACTTGTATTGTTTTTAGGGATGAGCTATGTCATTATAATATTTGCTAGAGAGAACAACTCAAACATACTTTCCATTTTTTAATATGTTGACAGTTGTACAGACATATAATCCTTGTGCAAACTGCATAATATATTGGAGGGTCCTAAGACCAGAAAAAAGAATTGAAATTCCAAAATCTACCTCCTTAACATCATAATATTATTTTTCTTCTACTGTGATCATTACAGATTTAAGATCGCAGTGAACACCACCAGTAGAATGAATATACGCACAATCCTGGCCAAATATCAAATGAGCAGAACTGCAGTAAACACCACCAGTAGAATGAATATACGCACAATCCTGGCCAAATATCAAATGAGCAGAACTGCTTCTTTTCACAAAGCCTCCCTTGGCTCTGAATTATATCATACAAACTACACTAACACAACTCTGTGATCAAATACCAGAAACAATTACCTCCTTAGAAGGTACCAGAAACATTCATCAACAATTACCTCCTTAGAAGGTACACAACTGCCGAGCGTTTGGATAGCTTTCACATGACATTCACTTCCAACCTATATGCACTGCTATTTTTGCAATTAGATTGTGTAGACAATCTATAGTCTTCTGCCATAATCTAATGCTCATATTGCATGCGGCTCTGTTGCAAAAAGTAGAATCCACTTTCATGCTAACCTTATAAGATCATGTGTAGCAGGTGTTCTAGCAGATGATTGATTGGGAATGTTGAAACTACTTGCAGTTGCCTTGTACTTTCAATCGACACTACTTAGAATCATAGATTGTATAGTTGTTCTATGTCCACGTGTTTGCCTCCATTGTGTCTATATCCTGTAACAACAAAATAAATATAGATCAACTATGAATGAAAAAAAATGTCAATTTATGTCAACTTGAACAGGGAAGGGAATGTTGAAAATACTTACAGCTAGTTGCCTTCTACACTTCATGGACACTTCAGCTATTCAGGATCTTCTAACCCATCCTTTGCTTCCTCTGAACACAAAGCCAGTATGTGAAATATTTAAGATACTGCTTCTGAAGCTGAAAACTCTAGGACACGAAGCATGTAACATGGATCTGTGCAGAAACATACCTGAGAGCAAGCCTTACTGCCAAATCTGTTGCTAATGTGCCATGAATTCTGATGGACACCTTCTTGCCCTCTACTCTATCAAGCATTTTGTAGCTATAGATCAGACAAATAGATGCGGCTACGTTCGCTTCATTTTTTCGAGCTCAAAATAGGGCCAAGAAAAAGACCGACAGTTAGAGAGAGAGAATATCATGTGCTGTCACTTTTTGTTGGTGCTTTGGCTATAAGCAGACAACCAATTTGCTCGGTGTTCAGACAACCAATTTGCTTGGTACTTTGGCTATGGCACACAGCCAATTTGCTCAGTTTACTGTTGTGTTTCAGCCATATGCACAAACATACCTGAGAGCAAGTCTTAATGTCAAATCTGTTGCTATTGTGCCATGAGACAAAAACATGTTGCTACGTTTGCTCAAAATAGGGCCAAGAAAAAGACCAACAGAATTAGACAGAATCCTCTGTGCTGCCCCTTTTCGTTGATAGTTTGGCCCACAGACAGCCGATTTGCTCGGTCTACTGTAAGAAGAGGCAATTTTGGTTGCAGCCATATGCACTTGTGCTTCTCTGCTCTCATGCAGAACCAAATGAGTAACAAAACTACGGAAAAAAATACCGAAACATAAGGAAATCTGCTTTATCCATAATCATTCACGGCATAAAGAACTTTGTGCAAGCTTCAAAGTACGCAAATTGGAAGTCTCAAAAGAGCAAAGGAATTTTAAAGTCATCTGCTCTAGTCTCAGAAGTCCAAATCTGGAACTGGGTTAACTGAAGATCATCATTCTAGTACTCAAGCTATCTTCTTCATGCAAAGGGAGCCGTTTGAAGAAGAGCTCCCATGGCCAATTAAGACTGCTGCACTCCTGCAATGAAGCATCCGAAGCCTTTAACAAAATAGACAGCCGATTTACACAGCCGATTTGCCACGATTTGCCATAGCCGATTCTTTATCTGCTCCACCTTCAGTTTACTGTGGCATACTATGGGAATGATGCATGTCGATTCTGTTGGTGGGAACAGAGGAAGAGAGAAAATTGCAACGGAAACAAAAACCCTAGCATCTCGGCCTTTAGATTAGGCTCGGGTGATGCCAAGCTTTGCCTCCATCGCCATAGCTGAGGAAGCCCTAAATCGCTAGAACGAAAATAAAAGGGCTATCTCGACCATCCAATTTTCTAATCAAATCTTGACCGTCAGATCTAGGGCGTGGTCCATTACACAACATTATAATATAAGATATGTTAATACAAAAAGGCTTCTGGGATCAAGATTCCTAACTATTCTTGATATCGCCGGTAGGATGGATTATCCTCTAGGAACTTCTTCACTTGGGTTGTTCCCACTGAATGACCTAAGTTCCTAAGGACGTTGAGTGAAGATCCCCCCTGCAAAGCTCTCGCCAACTCTTCTATCCTGCGCTCGGAGGTATAGGCGGCGGTCACTGCCAGTCTTCCCTGCCGTCTGTAAGGTATGGCGAAGTCAAAAACATCGAGTGCTACTGCTCTCTTCACTAGGATGGCATACTCGGTGTTGGGAGCTAGCCGAGCATGCCGGCCAAAGCCTGAGAGTGCAATTAGCATCGATACTCCTTCCTCGCCCCTGGGGGTGAATTTGCGGTGAATTACCGTTGTTCTTCCATCCATCAGCAGGGGAAGGTAATACCGCAACGACCTGTCGTTGCGTGACGGGTCCTCGCCTCCTCGGCCTCCAGCTCTGTGTCTACCGGCATAGTCATCGAGTTCCACCGTGGTGAGCTCCCTGTAGTCTCTGACTGTTGTTGAAGCTCTCCTTAGGTCGAACTCGCCTCTTCGCTCCCGGGGAGGCGTTGTCGAAGAACTTGCCGTTAAGATGTTCGAGGTTGCGTGGCGGATCCCCATCTGTTTCTGTAGAGCAAGGAACTCTTCCTCCGTCGGTAGTTGCCCTGCCTCCATAATCTGCTTGATGTTGCTGTAGGCTTGGATATCGGAGGTCGACTCTCCCGTGTAAGTGTCGGCTTCCCTTACTTGGAGTGGGAAGTCGGAGGTTCCTCGGACGATGAAGTCATCCAGGTCTGTTCTCGGAGTTGGTGCAGCAATTCATCCGGTCGATACTCCCTTTTTCTGCACTCCGGGAGGTTTTGGATGTCGCTTAGGAGCAAATATTCTTCACCTTCGAGGATGATGGGGGCTAGGCTTGTGATACCTAGCCCAAGGGGTGGTGCAATCCTGAGGGTTTGCCGGCTTCTTTCGAATTCCTGCAACTCTTGTTCTGCTAGCTGTGACGCTCCCAGAATATATACGACCCTCGGACGTATACATACGGGGACTTTCCCCTCCCATGGCGATCGTCTCACCATGAGCAGGGCCCTCCGTCTGTTTCGGGCCTCCTATGAAATGAGGCCCGAAAGAAGGACACGAAGGGGTCATTCGGCCCACGCCTTCCATGGGACTCCTACGTCGCGGAAGCATGAATACAAGGGTTAGCACACAGCACGAATATACATAAATATCCACCACGAAGGGTGGCACGTCCATCCAAAATACCAATGACATAGAATATGCATCTAATCCTAAGGAAACGCCCAAACCCCCGGGTTCTACCCGGCTCGGACCCGGTGAGGATTGGTAATTTGGGCCTCAAGAGATCGGCCAGGCCAGGAGTCTTGGCATGGCGTTGGCTGGCATAGAACATCGGCTAGGGTTGTCCACTCCATCCGCCCCTCCTGTGCACACTTTGCGGATGGGTCAATTCATGCTATGGTAGCCGCTATAGCCTTGGGAGACGCAAACTCGGGGCATCACCCTCGAGCCTACTCCGAGGTTCATGGCTGGTCCGGCGAGGCAGGTCGGGGAGGCGTCCCCTTCCGAAGAATCACGGTGGTTTCATGGGTGAGCTAGAGAATACGTGCGCATCAGTGACCCCGCATCCATTACCCGACTTACTCACCCTAAATCTACTCAAAGTGCAAGGTGCTCCATACGGATCACACCTTCCCACCCAGGGAGTGTCGGACCCATGCCCGCCCCTCGTGGCCAGGGCTATCAGGCCTAGCCCATTGTAGGAGTCTCGGGAGCCTTGTATGCTCATGCAAGACCCCACCCCTCATGTCACCACTGTGTTCCTTGTGCGGTGCTAAGCCGGACCATAGCATCTAGGACCGGTGGGTTCTTGTGCCGCGTGCCGCATCTAATGGGACTTTCTGAGCTATCTAGGAGCATACTACTATACACGGTTCAGAGGCCTCTACCCCCCGTAATCCCCGTTTTGAGTCGGATGAAACAAAGAACTAACAATCCATCCTTTCGGAGTAAGAACCCGAATTGAATATAAAGAGAACTTGTTTGTACAAACAAGGGTTAGTTTCTATGATTTGAATTACAAAAAGAGCAGAGAAAAGACGGACACAACCAAGTTTTAACTAGAATTCACATAGCCACCTACACGAAAGCTGGCTGGACTCATTCCCATGGGCCTCCATCTCTCGGGCGGTTGAAGATTCAAATTTGTGTGGCTTCAGGGGACCACGGGTATGGCGGTTCTCTGCCAGTGGTTGATGGCGCTCGGCTCCTGGCCTTCCTTGGTCGATCTTGAGAGTCAATCCGGGGATAGGGGTCAAGTTGGCATCAAACTTGGCAATCCCCATGCTACCCAATCGATTGGGGCGGTGGCGCCTTCCCAATTGGTAATTATCCTAATTTCCTAGGTTATAGGTTATTATTAATAATGTGTTAAATTAGCATAGCTAATTTAATCCTTTGTAAGGTAACCCCTAGGTTGCAATTAAGTTCCCATACCCCCATGGTAGCGTACCTTTAGGGAGTGGCGTGCTTGTATTTTTATGCGTGTCATTATAGTAGGCCGTATAAATACGTGAGGCGTCACATTCTCCCCTCCTTAAAAATAATCTTTGTCCTCGGCATTAGGGTTAGCTAATTGAATACATATCGTAAAGCACTCAATTAGAGAATGAAGTTAAGAATATAACTTGAATCACGTTGAGATTATAGTAATTTGAGCGGTAATACATTGAAGTTAAAATATGAAAGTACAAGCACCGGGGTGCTTTCGATACAAACTTATGATCAAAGGAGTTTAGGACCGAGTCCGATTTAAAACATTCTGACAACAAAATTCATACATGTAGACAAAAGCAATACGGGACAAGTTGGGTCATCAGCAACCCTCTATACAATGCAGGTGACGACTTGTTCATTGGCCTGCACACAACCATATACCCGTAGGTTAATAGTATGATTAAGTTGTGGTTGCAGGGACCACCCCCTAGAAATAAAAAAAAAAAAAATATCTAGAGGGGAATCTATCATGTGTATGCGGCTTGCAATTCCTCTTATAGCGGAAACGAAGCCTTGATCTATTTACTAGATGCCTTCCTAGCAATTCGTGGTCATGTCAACATCAACAATACACCACGTCCTAGAGAACACGAAGGTGATCTCATCATCGGTTATTACTATCATATACGATGCGTCTACCCCTCTAAAACATAATTCTCGGTCAATCAAGCCTTCAAGCTTACCGCCGGGAGCGGGGTTGATAGCATCGTTGATGGTGCGGCCTTGAGATTCCGCATGAAGTCCGGATAGTGCTTCTCAAGGTCTATCTTCATCACCCGGGTAGCATCTTCAAGCGGTAAGTGCTTCCACTTGACCAAGTATTGCAACATTTGAGTCCTTACGGTACGTTTGTAAGCTTCGATCAAGAAGAGCTTGGGCACTATTTCGGGTGTTCTTGGTCATTTCTAGGAGGGTAGGGGTATCCAAAACCTCCTGCGGATCGAGGTGTGTTGTTGCTTGAAGACTCACGTGAAAGACCTTGTGGATCTTCAAGCGGGGTGGCAAGTCCAAGCGATATGCTTGTTCTCCCACACATTCGGTAATCACTGAGCGGCCCGACCCATCCGGGTGCCAACTTCTTCTGATTACCAATTTTAAGCTTGGCTTGTTTTACTTTGATTTTAAGCCAAACCGAGGTCGCCCACGGAAGATTCGTGGGGTTGGGTGCTTATCCGCTAGACTCTTTCGGCGACTACGTCGCGGCCAATAAGTAACCCCGAACTTCTTCCACCAAGGCTGCATTTCTAGAAGGAGTTGTTGAGAGACCTCCACTTTAGAAACAGGATTATGCCATTCAACCATATTAATGTTTGGGACGTGAGGTCCCATAGCCGTGAAGGCATCCAGTGCAGGTTCGCGGCTGGTTCACGCATCCGCGAAGTCGCGAAGGCGTAATAGAGTCTCCATGGCTCTAGGGTCTCTGACGGGCTGCACGTAATTTGGTGCACCTCGGGAGGAAGCTTCGGTAGAAGTGAAATCGATGAAATCATCCATACAATACTCCTTAAGCTCATAAAGTACATGGTCTTTGCGCTTGCGTCTAAATCCGGCCACCACATGATACGTCCAGATAATATCATCCAAGAGAAGGTATTCCCCTTTGGTGATAAATAAGCTGGAAGGCCGTCTAACCACGACAAGCCTATAGATTGGTCGGCGGCGGTGGTAGCTCCTCTGCTAGCTCTTTCCAGCGGGCAAAGTCGCCCATTCCTATATGCTCGTCATCCCCTCCTCGGAGGATGCGGCGGTGGCTCTTCTCTGTAGGCAAGGTTTCATCCTCAGCGTATTGGTCCATGAGGATGGCTAGAGCAAAAGTAGCTTCGGATCTTTGCTGCCCACGATGTTGGACCACGGTAGGTGCTTACCCCATCGGAGTTTCCCTTCAAGGCGTCATAGGCATGTGTGTCCCTTTGCTAGCATCTGCCGAACTATCTCCGCTCCAAATACAAGTGGGAGGATCCCTAGAGAGGAATACACAGGAGGAAGCATTTCCTCCATGTAAAGTCATCAAGGAATCCGGCATAGTCAGGATGTGGCAGCATGTTAACAAGGAGATCTATGCGTTGGCATAGCAAAGGCTGCTTGAGCGGTCGAAGGGAACTGTGGATCCCATTTCTCTCCATCAAGGTACCAGGCAAAGACCGCGGTCGTGGCGGCAGCCATGGGCTAGAAGGGAGGAAAGAGGAAAAGAAGCGTTTAAAATAACCCTCTGGTCCCCTTTTAAACCCTCTTAATAAAAGCGGCGTCGGCATTTTATTTTAAATTTAACATGGAGGAAAAAAAACATTAAACTTTTTAATTCAAAATAAAAGCTTCTTTATTAATTATCACAAAAAAAAAAAATATGTACAAATGCGGATCCCCTTAAGTAGGCTAAGGTTGCTCCCCGTATCCTACGGTGAGGGCTAAATCCTTAGGCATTATGGTGACCCTCTTTATGCGTGGATAGCGCAAGGTTGAAATCACCAAAAGTGCTACCAAGTAGGCTTCAGCAGCCTCTTTGAGCCAAAATTGCAAAGGTCCGGAAGCGGAGATCGGTCTTAAATGCCGCGTCGCGATCTCCGCATTCAGCCTCGAAAGGCAAATTTTCTCATCGTCGGAAGGTCCGTGGATCTGAAATTTGGCGGATCTCCAATGCCACGTACCGGTCGAACCGCATGAGGCTTCCGCCGCTGCCGGCGAGGCCCCACGATAATGTTGGCACCGCCTTTAGCCCCAGCAACCGCCGGGAGTTATCCACTCTGGCGCCTCCTGGGCCGAGCTGGTCTTCTTCCCAAAAGCCCCGACGGTCCTTAGTTTCTCTTTGTAATCGCTGCCGCCTTATGGGCTACACCCTTCTTCCGGTGTTTAACAAGATGGTGCGTCCGGGTTTGGGCCCGCCCACTCCCGGATGCTCCTCCACTCTTGCCGATCCTGGCTGATCTTGTCGGTCCGTTCCTCCTGCTCAAGCTTCTCCCGTTCCTCCGGGCTCTCCTCAAATCTTCTTGAATCGAGCAAAAGTTTGGGGCTGCGGCCGGGCGATTAAGTTCACTTAGTACCGTTGTGGCCGCAAACCCATATCTATCTGAATGGTGGTCGGATAGTCTATCTTGATGTCGGGATTTCTCCCGGACAAAGGTATTGGAACCCTCATGCCGGGTATGGGGAACCTCAATGGCTCGCCATCAATGGCCGGCAAAGCCGTCCCAGAAATCTGCCGGTACTCCCTACCCCGGGGCTCTTTGTGTAAACCCAGCTCAATCTCCGTTGGTGCGTCCTCCTGGCAAAACCCCTAATACGGTCGGCCTCCGTCCTGACATCTTCCTCCTCCGTATGGCCTTCCTGTTCGGGAGGGTAAAATTTGATGAGCATCATTACCATATCAGGTTGCTCAACAAGGGTATATGGGAGCTGGCGTAGGTTTAGCCGGATGAGGAATGGCTCTGAAAAGTGATAGACAGGATATGGAATCCTATCGTTATTCTCAAACCTATTGACCAGCTCATCCAACAAGATGTCGATGAGGGCTGGGTCAGTAGCCATGTGCTTAGCAATCATGGCGTAGATCTCCACGATGCTCATGGTGGAAGGATCCGGAGCGCTCTTGGTAATGGCCATAGCGGTTAGTGCGGCGCTGGCAGCGAAGGGGATGGCAAAGGGGGCGCTAAGATGCACGAAGCACAAGGGCGCAAGATCAAGGTCCGGTCTGGTGGCGATGGCGGGGGCGGCTTTCGAGGCGGTTGGAGGTCGCGGAAGCAAAACAAATGACAAGAAATGATTTGTTAAACGGCCCTTAACTTTTAAAATTTCAAAATTTTTTTTATTAACTTCAAAATTTCATTATTAAAAATTATCGGCGGAAATACGCGCCACATACGGTCGGGCGCCGATGGCATTTATGACGATACTTTCGATGGGCGTCGTCGAAATGCAAGCGGCGCCCGAGTTGACTGGCGGCCCAGCGTTGACTTCGAATTACGACGGGTCGGCGCCGGCGACATTCCGGTAACCGAACTTGCTAGCGAGGCGACAAAAGGCAAGCGGCGCCGAAGTTTCTTTTTGGGCCTGCCCTTGACCATTTTAAGCCTAGAGTTATTTGTTCTAGGGTAATTCAAGTCGCCCGATCCAAAGGAAACCATCTCGCCGTCATTTGAGCTACTGCTTGACACTGTTAGGCCTCAATCTTGGCCCCTCCACTTCAAGCTACAATTTCTTAACTTAACCTAACACCAAGCCAAACAACAAAGAGAACTAGCGACACATTGACTTAGCCTCCTCCTAACTACGGGTGCTACGAGTTAGTGTTTGGCGGTGCTATGATTCGAGCAACCCGAAATCCGGCTCTGACCACTGCTGTGGCGCTCGAATATATATCGACCCTCGGACGTATACATGCGAGGACTTTCCTCCCATGGCGATCGTCTCACCATGGCAGGGCCCTCCCGTCTGTTTCGGGCCTCCTATGAAATGAGGCGAAAGAAGGTTTCTGAAGGGGTCATTCATTACGCCTTCCATGGGACTCCTACGTCGCGGAAGCATGAATACAAGGGTTAGCACACAAAGCCGCGAATATACATAAATATCCACCACGAAGGTGGCACGTCCATCAAAATACCAATGACATAGAATATGCATCTAATCCTAAGGAAGCGCCCAAACCCGGGTTCTACCCGGCTCGGACCCGGTGAGGATTGGTAGCTATTTGGGCCTCAAGAGAATCGGCGAGGCAGAAGTCTTGGCATGGCGTTGGCTGGCATAGAACATCGGCTAGGGTTGTCCACTCCATCCGCCCCTCCAGTGCACACTTTGCGGATGGGTCAATTCATGCTATGTAAGCCCGCTATAGCCAGGGAGACGCAAGGCTTCGGGGCATCACCCTCGCGAGCCTACTCCGAGGTTCATGGCGCTGGTCCGAGCCGAGGCAGGTCGGGGGAGGCCCCCTTCCAGAATCACGGTGTGGTTTCATGGGTGAGCTAGAGAATCGTGCGCATCAGCGACCCCCCGCATCCGTACCCGACTTACTCACCCTAAATCTACTCAAAGTGCAAGGTGCTCCATACGGATCACACCTTCCCACCGGGGAGTGTCGGACCCATACCCGCCCCTCGTGGCCGGCTATCGAGGCCTAGCCCTGGCCAGGAGTCTCGGGGAGCCTTGTATGCTCATGCAAGACCCCACCCCTCATGTCACTGCTTGTGTTCCTTATGCGGTGCTAAGCGGACCATAGCATCTAGGACCCGGTGGGTTCTTGTGCCTGAGCCGCATCTAATGGGACTTTACGAGGAGCTATCTAGGAGCATACTACTATACACGGTTCAGAGGCCTCTACCCCCGTAATCCCCGTTTCAGAGTCAGATGAAACAAAGAACTAACAATCCATCCTTTCAGAGTAAGAACCAGAATTGAATATAAAGAGAACTTGTTTGTACAAACAAGGGTTAGTTTCTATGACTGAATTACAAAAGAAGCGAGAGAAAAGGCGGACACAACCAAGTTTTAACTAGAATTCACATAGCCACCTACGAAAAGCTGGCTGGACTCATTCCCATGGGCGCCTCCATCTCTGGCGGTTGAAGATTCATTTGTGGCTTCACGAGGGGACGACCGGTATGGCGGTTCTCTGCGGGTGGTTGATGGCGCTCAGCTCTCGGCCTTCCTTGGTCGACCCGAGGAGTCAATCCGGGGATAGGGGTCAAGTTGGCATCAAACTTGGCAATCCCCATGCTACCCAATCGATTGGGGCGGGTGGCCTTCCCAATTGGTAATTATCCTAATTTCCTAGGTTATAGGTTATTATTAATAATGTGTTAAATTAGCATAGCTAATTTAATCCTTTGTAAGGTAACCCCCTAGGTTGCAATTAAGTTCCCATACCCCCATGGTAGCGTACCTTTAGGGAGTGGCGTGCTTGTATTTATGCGTCCATTATAGTAGACCGTATAAATCGTGGAACGTCACACTAGTCACTTGCTCTTCATTTGGATCGAGCTCGGCGTAATCCTCATCTTCTTCTTTGGACTCCTCGTCCTCTCCCTTTCCTTCTTGCTCACGTCAATGCTTTGCAAAAGGAGTTGTTGTCTTCTTCTTTGTGGCTATTGGGTCCCCGTCCATGGGGGAATGGAGGTTTCTCCCATGGGGTTTCGCACGCGGTGGGTAAGAAAAATTGCTAGAGGCAGTGTTGAAAGAAGTATTTGGTCTGTTGTGATCGGGACCATTGGCTCGGGCGTCTTGTTGGGCCTTGTTTGTGAATACTTGGCAATGTTTGGAACATCGCCTAAAGTCGCTTTGAAGGGATTGCCTAGGAGCGGAAGTAGCCTACGCAAGGTGGAAGCTGCACTAATGATGGCTCTACCCTAGCTTGAAATTCAGACAGGACTCTGCTATATGCCGGGGTTGCGTGCAAGGTTGCTTGGACATCTATTTCCTTGCGGAAGACCTGGAAAATTTCGTCGATGTCAGCCTCGGCAGCATGAGCGCTGGCGCTGTACCATCGCCTGAAATCATAGGTTGCCATGAGTTTAGCGAGGAAGAGACTAGCAAACGGTTGCAAGAGTGCCTCAGGGAGCTGAAAAATCGGCTAAGGGGGCAGGAGCAAACTTGTAGGGTGCTACGTGTGAAATGAGGGACCTATTTATAGAAAAGAGGAAAACCCTAATTTTTGGGTGACTTGGAAAATTCCTGGGGTTGGGCAATTCTAGTCTATACTGAGGTCAGAATGGGAATTGGAAGACTAATTTAAGGGTTTGGGCATGGATTACCTAAAGATGTTAATACAACAGGTTGAATATTATTTGGACAAGTTCTGGTGAAGAAATGGTAGGAGGTCTCACAGCTAGCGCCTCGCTCAAAAACTACACTTTAGTTTCTTGACCAGGCGCGACGTGTGAGACATCAGTCCCATTTTGATCAAAACGTGTCCAATTTAGGTAAATTAAGAGTGTAAGGATGACGGACTCATCAAATCAGGTAGAATTGACCCCTTATTTGGTCAATTTGGAGCTGTTTTGGGCAAGTTTGGGCAAGGTCTCACAGCTAGCGCCTCGTCCAAAAACTAAAGTTTAGTTTCTTGACCAGGCGCGACCTGTGAGACATCACACCTTTCGGTCTGCAAATGTCCTATTTCACTAAAACAAATACTAGAACCTGCTAATTTGTCCTAATTAAACAAGTTCAGACATATAAAGTACTCAAAATTGATTATATTACAAAATTTTTGACTATTTACAAAATGTTCAAGGTCGCTCTCCCTTGATGCGAGTAGCAAGTTGCATATCTTGCCTCATCAGTGTCACTCGCTTCGTATGAACAGTGCAAGCCGTCGAGTCTTCAAAATGTTGCACTATTTTCTGCTCCGCCGCTTCCTGTAATGCCAGCAGCATTTCATCCGTGACCCTCATGTCAGTCTTGAAGTCCTGCATCACTTCTCTGACTAGACGGGCAAAGGGGGCACGGGGGATTAGGAGGCCATAGCTGCGCTGAAAGTGCCGAATCTCCCGTAGTGCTCTTTGCTCGGCCTCCTTCCTGGTGAGCTTCTTCTTGGCTGGCTTTTTCGGGACCTTGGGCTTTGGTGGTGGTGGCCTTAGGGTCTGCTGCTTTGTTGGGTGTCCACCCTCGATGGTTCTGACCCTATTCTCCTGGTAGTATGAGTTGTAAGCCTCCCACTCCTTCATGTATGCCTCGTGCTCCCGCATCTTTCGCTCGTAGATCTTTACGCGGTCCGTGACATAGGATTCTCGGGCAGGCCGGGGTTGCTTCTTCTGTCCCACTTTGGATAAGGAGGGGCTTCGCACTTTGTCGGTTGCTCCTCCGGCGGAGCTACACCTTTCGGTTGCCCACCGCTCAATAATCGGGGGTTTGGAAGAGCTTGCCCCCCCCCGGTGTTGGGGTTATGGTCTTCGTCAGAATCCTCTGAGGAGGCCGGGGGCTGATCAGGTGGGCGTTCGGTAATGGTGACCTTGAGGTTGGGCTTCCTTACTTTTGGGACCTCCTTGAGCTTCCTTGGGCTCCCCACCCATTTCCCTTTCTTTTGCTTCAGTTCCTCTGCCGCTTTCGCCTCCTCCTCTTCCCTCTTCCTCTTCTTCTGTTCCCTTTTCCTTTCTCGGCATTCATACTTTGCGATAAACGCAGCGAGGTCTTCTTCCTCCGCCGGCTCAAGCCTCGGCTCGCTCCCCTCCTGCTGCTCTTCTGCTTCTTTCTCTCGAATCCAGGCTTCAACTTGTTCTTCAATGGTCGGCTCTGGAGTCGGCATCCTCTGCTCCTCTCGGGCCTTGGTTCTCATTTCCCGGTTTGCTGCTTCCTCTTCCTCTTCTTAAATTCGGCGGCTCTGTCCGACATCCAAAGTGCGCATCATCTTCCCTGTCGGTTTGCTGGCCTATCTCCTCGTTTTGCTCCTCTGCAATGCTTTCCTCGCTTGAAGATAGTGCACCTCCCCTCGCGACGAGCCTCTCTCGGAGCATCTGCTGAATGAGACTGGCGTCGCTGGCGCTGGGGGTTTCACCTGGACGGGCTTTCCTCGCAGTCTGCTTGGTCCGTGCCATGTTTGACGGTTCGACAATCGGATATCGGGCGCCAAAGATCGCCTTAGGGAGCGGGAGCAAATTTCTAAGGCGGAAACGTGCAATTGAGGGGGGTCTACTTCTATTTATAGCTTGGCAAATTTTAGGTCAAAATTGAAGTTTCTCTATTTAACAGGTCAAGGCACCTATTTACTTAAAACTTACACTTATTTCAGACTTTTTCTACTTATTGGTCTCACAGGTAGCGCCCTGTTCAAAAACTAAAGTTTAGTTTTTAGACCGGTAAATTTGTGAATCTTCCACATTTTAAGTAATTTAAGTAATTTAAACATGCTATTCTAACTAATTCCTACCTTGGAACTAGCCTTACCATATTACTTTTCTCAAATTCATCAAGTTTAGTGTGTTCTTGGCTCGATGTCTCACAGGTAGCGGCCTGCTCAAAAACTAAAGTTTAGTTCTTTGACCAGCGGTGTGGAGACCACCTTACCAGGGAGTTTTGGCTCATTCTTTTTAGTCTTATTAAGTTCCAATTCACTTAACTGTTACTAGCTTAGCATAAACTACAAAAATGAGAAAAAATTTTCCCACTTTTCGAGGCCTGAGGATCCTATCAAATTAGTACTACTGGGAGCGTGGTCAGTGCTTTGCTCTTGGTCTCCAAGAACATAGCTCTGATACCATTGTGACGTCCCCTACTCATATATCGATGCCCGCAGGTATACAAGCAGGAGTTCATCCCCGCACCAGACTCCACAGCGATACGGGGCCCTCCACACATCATCGCGTGACCGCCTAGAATCCACGAGTGGGAAGAGTGAAGGGGTCATTTTACCCGCCTCTCTCGGGGCCTACCTAGGCTGCTGAAGGCGTAAACATACACGTCAGTAACATAACATCATATATCCACCTCGAAGGGTGGCACATCAACATCTGCATAGACAAAGATCAGCACAATACAAGGAAGTTCCTACCCAAGGCTCAGACTCCAGGGGGTTGACTGACAAGCTTGGGTTTCCAGAGTTCAGTGCAGACAGAATCATGACAATGGATTGGGCTGGCATAAGAACATGGCTTAGGGTTGTCTACTCCATCCGCCCCTCCTGTGTACACTTTGCAGAGTAGGTCAAAAAGTGTTGGGACCTGACTGTAGCCCGCCGGGTGCATAGCCAAAGGGGTTATTCCTGGGTTACATCTCCCCAGTCCCGATGGGGCAGGTAGGGATCACTCCCTCCAGAGATCTACATGCTGACCCAAGGTGACTAGAGGGCCACTGCCCTTCTTCGACTTAACCCACTGGAAGGTGAACACCACCCCACGGGTGTCGAGCCCATGCCTTACCCACACTCAGTGGCAAGCCATTAGACCTAGTCACTCTGATCCCCGGTAGACTTTACACCCCAGAGGGATCGGTCAAGGGTCAGGACACGAACCTCATTCTAAGCCAGCCTGGCCCCTTCACCCACAACCAGGTGGGCTCTTGTACACAGGCCGAATTCTAGTAATGCACTAAGAGGGACTAGCTAGGAGCATCATCTACTAAGCTTTAAGTCTCTACCCCCCTTCCCAATACAATGAGTCCACAGAATACATCCGTCCATCATATGAACATAAATGATAAGAACTAATCTAATACATAGAGTTAGGTTCTTTAGTTAGAGTCAATCTCAGGATCTGCTTGGTTACTAAGGGTGATTTAATAGGCTAAATCTACTGGTTCGAAGGCTGGAATAAGGTTTAGGCTATTCAATCGACCAAATACCTGATCCCTGGTTCACTCCTCTCGATCCGAAGGCGTCCATGTCTCTGTTCTGCTTCGGGATGCGGTCGGAAAGATGATCTGACAAGCTGGGGCGCACGGGCAGATCGTGGGAGTTGGGATTCACTCCTCAGGCGCGCAAATCGGAGCTCGGAAGGTCTGTGGGCGAAAAAGGGAATGTTAGGGTTTGGTGCCTTATGTAGGCTATCAGTTAGATTTAGGGTTTCCATGACCCTTGGGCTACCTTTAATGGGTTAAAGGTCTAAAGGTGCGCGCATTGCTAAGTGTGCGCACCATTGCAAGTTGCCCCCTAGGGCGTCCTTGCTTGGTACAAGTTGGCGTACACGTCGACCGGACGGCATGTACGCATGACGGCGCAGTACGGTATACGTCTTGAGACCGTATATCGTACTGGAACGTCACAAAAACCTTATAATATAAGATACACACTTAAATCTTGGCATTGACTACTTGATCAATGGATGTAAAATATTGACAACTATGGGATTTGAACCCATGCCCTTTCGGATTGGAGCCTAAATCCAACGCCTTAGACCACTCGGCCAAATTGTCTTGTAATGATTCTCAATATGTACATTTAACCATGTTTTGTTTTATGATTAACTTCATAGCAATTCATGATATTCAAATTCAATATGACTAAATGCCTAAAGGGTCTGCGTTTATCCTCGTGTTCATGAGACCCTTTCGTGAGTAAAGAGTATAACTCATCGATCAAGAAGAGCTTTAAAAACTGGACGATTTATACCATTCCTTTAATCCACACTAATGCGTTCTCTTCCCTTTGAGTCCTCTAAACTTTCATTTTCATAAACAACAATCTGTGCACTTAAATCTTGGCATTGAAAACTTGATCAATGGATGTACAACATTGACAACTATGGGATTTGAACCCATGCACTTTCGGATTGGAGCTTAAATCCAATGCCTTAGATCACTCGGCCAAATTGTCTTGTAATAACTCTCAAGATTTACATTTAAACATATTTAATATTGTGATTAACTTGGTAGCAATTCATGATTTTTAGATGCAATAGCTTTTGTCACTTGATGAATATAAGTAAGTGTCTAAAGCATTTGACATTTGCATTTATCCTTGTGTTCTTGACACCCTTTAATGGATGAAGAGTATGACTCGCCGACTAAGAAGAGCATGCTGCTAAAAACTAGAGAACTTGTACCATTACTCTAATCCACACTACTTCTTTATCTTCTCATGCCTTTTCAGATTGGAGCGCAAATCCAACTCCTTAGACCACTCGATCAAATTGACTTATAATGACTCTCGAGATGTATATTTAAGCACGTTTTGTTCTGTGATTAACTTCGTGACAATTCATGTATTCAAATTCAATAGATTTTGTCACTTGATGGATATAGCAAATTCACATTGGCCTGCTGTTGCCCCTTTTTGGGCAACATGGACCATCATGATACCTAGAGTTTCAAGATTGGAAGATACTTGTCAGAGTTTGGAAGACTTGTGGTTTCTTTTGAGGTTTCATCTTAAGTTACTTTCCTATTACTCATATGGTAAGAGTTAGTGTTATTTTGATCCTGCTAGAGTTTGGAAGAAATTGGCTCAAGTTTGGAAGACCCTTGGGATCTTGGTTGTATAGCCTAATTCTTTCCTTTGAGGAAATTTTCTAGTTACATTCTTATTTCTTGAAGACCAGGCAAAGGATATAGCAAGCTATACAAGGAGTTATAAGCATGTTGCTCATATTCACTCATATGGAGCTAAATGGAGTTGCACCAATGGTTTGGAAGTCACACCTATGAAGATGTCACTTTAAAGGTGAATTTTGCTCTTGTTTAGGCCTTGAAGATTGGAAGACCTTTTTAGAAGTTTGGAAGACCCTAGGGCCTTGAGGAAAGTTATGAGGTATGATTTGAGCTTTGGAGATAAGATCATGTGCTACTGGGGGTTTCCATCCTTTATCCATTTCATCCATTCCATATCCACTTTCCTTTCATCTTTTTATACCCCATTTCCACCTTGTCATGCCTTCTTTCATTACTTCACTACCTATATTTTTATTGGCCTCACCTCCACTTGTGAATTGCTCTCAAGAGATCATGAAAAACTTCAAGAGCAAGGAGGCTTGAATTTTACTTTCATCTTATTTCCCTAAATCCTGCCATAGCCTTTTTTTTCCTATCTTTTCACCCTCTTCCTATGATTTTTTCACCATTCCCAAGGTTGAAAACTCATTGACCATGGTCAAAATGGGCAAAATTTCAAGTATCTCAATTTGACTTGAAAACACTCTAGATTTGGAGCTTGGCAAAAAATAGCTATGTTGGCCTTTCCAAAATTCAAAAAAGACCTTGGAAAATTCCTCAAATATTATTTCTTGGGATGCGTGCCAAAAAAAAAAAAAAAAAATATAGCAAAAAAAACCTATTCTAGCCTATCTACCCTATTTTTCTATTTTCCACCTCAGCCTAAATTCCACCTCAGCCCCCCCCCCATTGGTCCACGTGGCGCGGCAGGTGGGGCCTCGAGAACACGAGCCGGCACAACCCTTACTGCGTGCACGCCAAATTCAACATCTTGACTCGGATTATTCAATTTATATCCTTATCTTCCGAGAATCATTCGGGCACTGTGGGATATATCGAGCTTTGAAAAAAAAAAAAACCTAAACTTCGAGCACCTTCTAAATCGGCAAATTAGGTGCCCAAATCTGATTGAATCCGCCCTTTTGCTCGAAATCATCTCTGAACCTTTTTAGAGACCTCTGAACCCCTGTGGCACTTGATTCAAGGGAATTTGCTCAAATTAAGCCTAAAATCACTCAACCGAGCTGGTTTTGGGAGGGGACGATTTTTATCCAAGAATGGACATCATTTTCTTCACCCCTCGGAGATATACCTCTCGTGATCGGGCGCTTTCTATATCTTTGATATTTTATTGATCTGTTCTACTCCAAATTCAGCTAATCCTGTTCGAGATTGAAGATTGACTGTATTTTGATCGAAGACCGACTGTGTTGTGACCTACCTGACACCAAAACTTCTACTGCAATTCAAAATTCCTTATTACTTTCTCTTCCAGACAATTTCTAGATTATCAGAAGCTTACTATGCTTTGGGAGTTACTCTCAAGCATTATTTTGGATATTTTCTCCTGAGATTTCTGAACTCCTGTGATATTTTATGATCTTAATGCATATTCTTTGCCTGGAAAAATAGTGTTGCCATCTTCTCAAGTTATAAATCTGTTAATGCCTGTCTAGACCAATAGAAATCAGATATTTTAAGTTGAATCCCAGCTAAATAGTTGTGTCCCAGCCTTAAATAGGATTGAGTATTGTTTATATGCAAAGAAAACAAAGAAAAAATAGTTTTTTTCATATCTGTCACAAAAGCTGTGATGTGAATTCAAGACTTTTGGTCTGTCTCAATTAAATACCATAGTGTTTGCTTGTCAAGAAAACCCTATGCACGTGATTTAGAGTTCATTCTGAGGTCATTTGCACAAATTCCAACTCAAAATTCATCACCAAACTCCATTTGCAAATTTTGGCTCTCTGTTTTGGCATTGACCAATTTTTGACTGAACTTTACCATCGATTTTCTTGGTCTTCCCCTATCCAAATCGAGACAGACTTTCATCAGTAGTTCCCTCTACTTGTCTATAACTCATACCAAAAACCAAAACTCAAAAATCTTAAAGGGTGTGACTGCAAGATTGATTTTTATTCGACGGTTTTTACGCCCGAGGGGATTTGTAGTGATTTTGACAAAACCAGCATTTGAAATTGAGTTCTTTTGCTTTATATGATTAAGGATTGATCACCCTAAGTGATCACGGAGGTCTGACAGTTTGTTTACACTTCCTTTGAGGTTAGGCTAAAATTCCAGGTTTTAGGCTAACATTTTGGAGGTCCTACCGAGATCTTTACGGAAATTGAACTCAAATGGGGCCAAAGAAGCATCTTTGAGCCTGCTGAACCCACGAGGAGACAAATCAACCAGAATTAGTAGGAGTAAGCATGAGAGTGGCTACGGATCTATAACCAATGCCACAAACACTCCCAATGTGCCTATTCCTCCACAAGCTCCTCTCTATCGGTCTACCAATGTTACAAATATTTCTACCTTGCCCTCGTCTTCACAAGTTCAAAATCTTTTTGAGCCAACTCCTCCACCAGCCCCTTATCATTTTGAGCTAACTGTACCTGTTTCTCCTCCTTATTATGATTCTTCCATGAATGCCAACCATTTTTTGAAGAATTTTGAAGAATACTATGAGGAGCATGGGAGAAAAAAAGGCTCCAGATTTTCTGAGTTCACCAAGTGCATGAAGGGTGATGAGGCCAGGTCTTGGTTGGATTTTGAGCTCTCCATTGGTACTAAGTGGGATGAATTGGAACAAAAGTTTCTATCAAGGTTTGGTAAGACTACTTCGCCTCAGGATCTTGTTTTTGAACTCAATTCTTTCTCTATTAGACCTGGTGAAAGTGTGAAGCAGTATGTGGAAAGATTTAACTCTTATTTGCTAGTTTGTAACAGGAACCAAGTCTCTCACCCAACTTTGCATTTGGTTGCTTCTTTTATCAAAGGTTTGATGCCCAGACCCAGGATTTATAGGAAATTGCTAAAACTTGAGAGATTTGGTGAACTAGATTCTATTCATAAAGCATTTGTAAAAAATTTTGTGGATTTAGTAGAATTGCTAAGCTATTTGCACGATGAAGAAATCCGAGACCCATTCTATCCTTCTCATCATGATTCGAGCATGAGCTACACTATACTAATCTTTGTTCGTATATATGCGGTTGAAGAAAGAAAAGAAAAAGCCAAAAGTTGAGGAATTAAACCCTCAGGTTTCAGAGATGAAATCTGAGATAAGTAAAGTATCTGAAGCTCTTTTAGAGGTGACTAAACAACTCATGGAGTTGAAAAATGGAAATGGTACTTCTTCTTCTAGCTCTGCCTCACCTGATTGTACAAACTGTGGTAAGCCTTTTCATAGGGCTGAGAATTGTTATGCTAGGCCTTGTCCTAAATGCAACAGGAAAGGCCATTTTGGTAGAGAATGTCCTATCTGTTCCTTTTGTAAAGAGGTAGGTCATGATGACAGGTTCTGCAGTGTCAAGAATTACTTTGCAAGACAAGAAAAGGATAAACAGGTGTCAAATGTTAGTTTTATTGAGACTTGTGCAGGGGGACAAGAGGAGCAAGATGTTATGGTTGTGCAGACACGTGCCAGGCCTTATTCAGGTAACCCTGCAGGTTCTATTCCACCAACTACACCCCATAAGGTAACATTTCAACCAGATCCCCAGAGTATAGCCCCTCCTCCTGTCCAAAGGTATAAACAGAAGGATTCTGAACTTGATGAATTTGAATTGCTCATGAAAAACTCCAAAGTTACTGTAGACTTATTAACTCTGCTGAGAATTGCACCATCTTATAGGGAAAAGCTTATCAAGAGCACTCAAAATGTTGAAGAAACTGTTGCAGAGACTTGTCACAATATTTCTGAAGCCCTACCTGAGCAAACTGAAGATCCAGGTGCTTTTACTTGTAATGCCACCATAGGTACTTTCCATCTGGATAAGGTTTTGCTAGATGGAGGTTCCTCTCTAAATGTCATGCCTTACCATGTCATGAAAGCATTGGATCTCAAGGTAGAAGACAATACTTCTATTGTTCTAAAATCTTTTTCCAATGCTAAGGTAGTGCCAAAGGGAATTGTGAGGAATGTGTGCATTAATCACGGGAGGTATTATTGTGCTAGCTACATTTGTGGTTGTTGATTTTGAGAATGTTCATCATTCTAACATTTATGATTTATTATTGGGAAGAAGATGGATGAAAACAGTAGATGCTAGGCCGATATGGTCTGAAGGCATCTGCACTATTTCAAATGGAGCAACCTCCATTAAATTGGTAAACAAGACTGATCCCTCTGCTAATATTAGGTTCATAGGTGTGGATATTTTGCAGGAAGAGGAGCGAGGAATTTATAGTTTAGGTCGGATGTTGGTATAAAAGAAGAAGTGGTCAACTTTGCTCATCTTTGAATCTTCGATGCGGAAGGAAATAAGGCCTACCTTTGGTTTGATGGAGGTATGTCCAAAAATTAGGAATTGCTTCTTCTTGCTGCTATTCTAAAGGATACAAATTTAAAACTAATGACCAAAATAGGGAGAATTCATCCTAATATTTCCTCTAATGCAGTGAGAATATAGAGCCCTCATTGCAGGCCCTACAGGGAAGCAAAATTCATGAATATTTCCTATATTATTATTTATGGAGACTCACAGCTGGTTTGCAGACAGATTTTGGGAGAATACCAAACAAAGCATCATGAGATGGAGGATTTGAACACTCAAGCTCGAGATTTGTTAACTTTTTTGATCATTGGGAGATTCATCATATTCCAAGATCTAAAAACTTTGAGGCTGATTTATTGTGCTTGGGAAACATTATTGGAGCACTTATCCGAAGGAGCTATCCAAGAAGACTTCTTAGATGAAGGCGAGCTTTCTCAACTTCATCCTATCTTAACTATAAACTTAGCCCAAGAAGAATCATACAAGGAGCTTAAAGTGAATAAAGAAGGTGTGCCTAGGACTTTGCAAATGGGAGACCTATATGAAGAGGATGTGAGAGGTAAAATGGTTGAGTTGTTTGAGGATTGGGTGGATGTTTTTGCTTGGGAATATTCAGAACTAAAGGGGATTGATAAAAATATTTGTGAGTTTGAAATAAAAGTTCGAGAAGATGCTAAACTTTGTTATGCGAGAAATTGAGGAGAATTAATTCTTCACTCTTGGATCTTATCAAACAAGAGTTGTCTAAAAATCAGGAGTCGGGTCCGATAATGCCTATTGTGAATCCTTCACGGGTTTCATGCATTGTCCCGTTTAAAAAAAAAAATGGTTCTTTGAGGATTTGTGTAGATTATAGAGATCTTAATAAGGCTACCATTAAAGATTGTTATCCCTTGCCTTTTTAGAAGAAATCCTTTATGCATGGTAGCTGGTAAATCCATGTACTCATTTTTGGATGGTTTCTCGGGTTCAATCGGATAAGCATTAAACAAGAAGATCAGCCCAAGACATCTTTTATCACCCCATGGGGAACTTTTGCAATGAAAAGGATGCCTTTTGGTTTAATGAATGCCCCTGCTACATTTCAAAGGGCCATGGACCTTTATCTTTGCAAGCATGACTCGAGCAGTTTAGAGTCTTCTGGATGATTTATGCCTAGGTCTTGAAGGAAATGACCATGTTTGAGCTAACAAGAATATTTATATTGTGCAGACAAAATTTGGAGTTAATCTAAATCCAAAGAAGTGCATCTTTTTATCATCTAGAGGCCAATTGTTAGGCCATGAAGTTTACTTGGGGTCTTCAAGTAGGTGAGAGGAAAAAATCATTGCCTTAAAAAGCTTGGACCCCCAAGACACTTAGAGATGTTAAAGAATTTATGGGGATGACTTCTTTTTGAGAATTTATGTGCCTAATTTCTCTCACCATGTTAGTCCTATTTCCAAATTAACAGTGAGTGGGCCATGTTAGTAAAAAAGAAAGTAAATACAAAGCTATTGTTTGGGTGAGGAATGTGAGAAGGCCTTTGTGCAGATTATAGAAGCTATTTGCCATGCCACTCGATTGAAAACCCCGGATCTCTCCTTTGCCATTCACAATTTACATTCTTGTTACTAAAAGAGCTGTTGGGATTGCTATTTTGCGGGGAAAAGCACCCCATTGCTTTTTGCAAGTAAACAATGGTCTCAAAGCGAGGAGAGGTATCCTAAGATAGAGAGGAGTGCTGCTGCTCTTATTTTTTAATAGAAAGGCAAGGACATCTTCTACAAAAATCCCAAACTCTTGTTTATATGCTGTGAGAATCCCATGCCTTTTTTGTATGGTAAGAAATTGGAAAACCCAAGCTTCATAGGTGGGCTTGTAGGCTCCAGTCTTATGATCTAAAGGTTAAGGTCATCCATGTGGTGAATAATCCGAGTTTGTATTTACCTGCTTTGCCTATTTTGAGCATGAAGAAGTTGTGCGGGGAAGAAGGAGAGATGGCTAATCTTGTGGCAAATGAACAAGATCTTTCGGATAAAGCAGGCTCAAGGTTGGCAAGCAATCTATTAGAAAATTCCTCAAATATCAAGAGATACCTCCTGAATTTTCTAAAAGTCAAGCTTACAAGTTTAGGCTGAAATGTTTAACTTACACTTTGATTGGAGATATTTTGTGCAAGGTAAGCGAGGGGATGGTGTTCTTTTAAGGTGTGTTGATGAAGAGGAGGCTGCCTTAGTGCTTCTTTGAGAATCATAAAGGTGTTTGTGGTGGTCATTTTGCAGGCGAGATACAAGCGCCAAAAAAATATTAAGGTCAGTTATTTTCGGCCTCATTTATTTAGAGATTGCTATGATGTCATTAAAACTTGCCATCAATGCGGATCTTTGGTAAGAAAATTTTGCATCCTGCCCCTCTTCTTTGGGATTGTGTCCCCAGGCCCATTTCAAGTTTGGGGGCTAGATTATGTTGGCCCTATAAATCCCCATCTTACGCTTTCGGCATGAATACATTGTTGTGGCTACAGATTTATTTACCAAATGGTCGGAAAGCAGCACCCTTGAGAAAAGCAAATGCATATACTCTTTGCTAGGTTTTTGCATGAAAATATTTGTTCTAGGTTTGGAATCCCTTTCAAAATTTTGGTGATAGAGGCTCTACTTTTATTAATGAGGTTATTCAAATTCTTGTCTCAAGTCTCAAAATCGGACATGTGAAAAGCTCGACCCTATTATCCTCAAGGAAATGGTCAAATTTGAGTCTACTAACAAAGTGCTTAAGGGAATTTTAGAAAAGCGGTTTGCCAAAACCAAAAGATTGGCATTTGAAATTATATGATGCCCTTTGGGCTCATAGAATCAACTGCTAAAAGCTGCCACTAATGCTTCTCCCTTCAGTTTGGTTTATGGTGTTGAAGCGATTATTCTGTTGAGTTGGAGATTCCCTCTTTGAGAATGGCACTCAAGTTGGATCCGGAGTTTCTTGAAGCATTACAACACGGTATGAAGTTTTGCTAAAATTGGATGAGGATAGATTTGATCTGAGAAAACTTCAATCTACTTAAGAAGGCTAGGAGTGCGGCTGACTTTTAAAGCAGCTCACAAGCTCCGGGATAGATTGGCTCCATTGGAACTCGTGCTCAAATGGGATGTTGCAAATGAAGGTAAGCTATCTAAATTTGAAAATCCTTGGGAAGGCCCTTACCAGTTGTAAAAGAAGTCGGTTTGTTCATCCTATTGGCTTAAGGATCTCAAAGCAGGTTTGGAATTACCAAATCCTACAAATATCCAAACATTTGAAAAGATATTGGCCTCAACATGCATGTTTAGGCCTTTTTGATCCTATATGAATACTTATTTTAACTTAGAGTAGGTTAATTGTTGTTGAAAATTGAAGATTTAAAACTCTTTTGATTGGTTCTGTTCATTTCCCTTTAGGCTTAAGCTGTAGATTCTTGTTGATTGGATTTGCTAAGTTGTTTTTGGTTAGT
Source organism: Isoetes taiwanensis (assembly GCA_021234155.1). NCBI lineage: Eukaryota > Viridiplantae > Streptophyta > Lycopodiopsida > Isoetales > Isoetaceae > Isoetes > Isoetes taiwanensis. The sequence continues at coordinate 9,938,281 of JAJEKV010000021.1, forward strand.
TGTATTCAAGGTTCTTAATACTTGTACCATCAAGACCATTTTTCCTTTGAGGTGAGCTAATTGTGTGTTCTGTTTGAAGCAGAAATATTTTTTTCAAGACCAGACAATTTCAAAAAGAGCAAGAGAATTTCTATTCGTCAAAAAAAAAAAAAAAAAAAAAAAAAAAAAAGGGGTACACAAATTTACAGATGATCAGATCCTCTCATAGGAAGCCAATGCTATCAGTATTCCCTGAAGGGATAGTAGGAATCTTGTCTGAAGGAGAGCCATCTGCAGCATCCAAGAGACCATTATATCTGGTAAAAAAATTGTTCATGGTACCAAAAACATACTGATCTTCACTCCAGAGATTCTCTTTCAGGAGTTTGAAATGCATCTCTTTTATCATGAGAAGCATCAAGGAACCATAGCTATCTGCTAGCATCCTGTGGGAGTAGTATAACTGCCTATACCTGTCAAATTGAGCATCTGTCAGCTCATGATGATGCTTACACAAAAAGTAGTGCATATGTAGCATCTGAATGCATTCCCTTGTAAAAATTCTGGCCCACAGAGCCTTTGTGTTCGATGCACTGTGGATCTTTGCTAGTTTCTCTTGATAAGTCTTTTGCCCAAGGAAACACTCCATGGCAAGGTGATCATGGTTCATGTCTTTTTTGTAGAGTTCCTTTTCGGAGTCAGGGTAGTTTTGGTCAACATTTGTGCCTTCCCATATACACTGCCTCAGAAATGCATGTGCACTGAGTAAATTTCCACGAGGAAGAGGTTCTTCATTAATTAAAACATTGTCCCATTCTGCATCTGTATGCAATTCTTGCACAGGTCTGATTACACCATAAGGAATAGGTACTCCTGTAGCTGGATCAAGCTCAGGAAGCACTCCTAAATTGCTCGGATCAGCTGTTACATTGTCCCAGATAGGTGTATGGTAAGAAAAAGGAGCCATGATCGGCAAGGGAGGTCGAGTTTTTCGAGCCACGGCGGAGGAGGAGCAAATTAGGGTTCGAGCTCGATGGTTTGAATTTTTTTTGGTTTGAAGGTTTGAATTTTTAGGTTGAAATACATTCAATGGTTGTATGAGCCAAATTTCTTGAATAGTAGAAGTTTAGTTAAATAGGGTAGAGATTTGCTATGCTTTAACAATTTTGAGTGTTGTCATTTCAGGTCCATTTGCTCATTACTCTTATTTGTCTTAAGTTGGCCTCTTTCCATCTAGCCCTTGCTTCCATATGAAATTTTAAGAGTGCTAATCCTACATTGTTACTCATCCCTTTATTTGGCACTCATGCTAATTTGATTATCATTGTCATATGCAGGTTCATCCACTTCTTCTCCATATTCACTGTCTTGAGTTGTCCTACCCTCCATTTGATCTTATTTTCTTATCACTCTCTCCATTACCTTATACTCGCCTCATATTTCCCACCACTGCAGAGTAATTCTATTCCCTCCACCACTTGTTGATATTTTGAAGACCTTGGTTAGCATTTCTTTCCTTTGAGGCTGAGGGGACCAGCCTCATTCTTTCCTTTGAGGAGATGTTGCCCCTTTTTGGGCAACATGGACCATCATGATACCTAGAGTTTCAAGATTGGAAGATACTTGTCAGAGTTTGGAAGACTTGTGGTTTCTTTTGAGGTTTCATCTTAAGTTACTTTCCTATTACTCATATGGTAAGAGTTAGTGTTATTTTGATCCTGCTAGAGTTTGGAAGAAATTGGCTCAAGTTTGGAAGACCCTTGGGATCTTGGTTGTATAGCCTAATTCTTTCCTTTGAGGAAATTTTCTAGTTACATTCTTATTTCTTGAAGACCAGGCAAAGGATATAGCAAGCTATACAAGGAGTTATAAGCATGTTGCTCATATTCACTCATATGGAGCTAAATGGAGTTGCACCAATGGTTTGGAAGTCACACCTATGAAGATGTCACTTTAAAGGTGAATTTTGCTCTTGTTTAGGCCTTGAAGATTGGAAGACCTTTTTAGAAGTTTGGAAGACCCTAGGGCCTTGAGGAAAGTTATGAGGTATGATTTGAGCTTTGGAGATAAGATCATGTGCTACAGGGGTTTCCATCCTTTATCCATTTCATCCATTCCATATCCACTTTCCTTTCATCTTTTTATACCCCATTTCCACCTTGTCATGCCTTCTTTCATTACTTCACTACCTATATTTTTATTGGCCTCACCTCCACTTGTGAATTGCTCTCAAGAGATCATGAAAAACTTCAAGAGCAAGGAGGCTTGAATTTTACTTTCATCTTATTTCCCTAAATCCTGCCATAGCCTTTTTTTTTTTTTTCCTATCTTTTCACCCTCTTCCTATGATTTTTTCACCATTCCCAAGGTTGAAAACTCATTGACCATGGTCAAAATGGGCAAAATTTCAAGTATCTCAATTTGACTTGAAAACACTCTAGATTTGGAGCTTGGCAAAAAATAGCTATGTTGGCCTTTCCAAAATTCAAAAAAGACCTTGGAAAATTCCTCAAATATTATTTCTTGGGATGCGTGCCAAAAAAATAAAAAAAAAAATATAGCAAAAAAAACCTATTCTAGCCTATCTACCCTATTTTTCTATTTTCCACCTCAGCCTAAATTCCACCTCAGCCCCCCCATTGGTCCCGTGGCGGCGTGAGGGCGGGGCCTCCGAACACGCTGGTGGCACAACCCTTCTGCGTGGCACGCAAATTCAACATGCTGACTCGGATTATTCAATTTATATCCTTATCTTCCAGAATCATTCAGGCCTGTGGGATATATCGAGCTTTGAAAAAAAAACCCTAAACTTCTGAGCCTGCTAAATCTGGCAAATTCGTGCCCAAATCTGATTGAATCCCGCCCTTTTGCTCCCGAAATCATCTCCTGAACCTTTTCCGAGACCTCTGGAACCCCCTGTGGCACTTGATTCAAGGGAATTTGCTCAAATTAAGCCTAAAATCACTCAACCGAGCTGGTTTTTGGGAGGGACAGTTTTTATCCAAGAATGGACATCATTTTCTTCACCCCCCCTCGGAGATATACCTCTGTGATCTGGGCGCTTTCTATATCTTTGATATTTTATTGATCTGTTCTACTCCAAATTCAGCTAATCCTGTTCGAGATTGAAGATTGACTGTATTTTGATCGAAGACCGACTGTGTTGTGACCTACCTGGCACCAAAACTTCTACTGCAATTCAAAATTCCTTATTACTTTCTCTTCCAGACAATTTCTAGATTATCAGAAGCTTACTATGCTTTGGGAGTTACTCTCAAGCATTATTTTGGATATTTTCTCCTGAGATTTCTGAACTCCTGTGATATTTTATGATCTTAATGCATATTCTTTGCCTGGAAAAATAGTGTTGCCATCTTCTCAAGTTATAAATCTGTTAATGCCTGTCTAGACCAATAGAAATCAGATATTTTAAGTTGAATCCCAGCTAAATAGTTGTGTCCCAGCCTTAAATAGGATTGAGTATTGTTTATATGCAAAGAAAACAAAGAAAAAATAGTTTTTTTCATATCTGTCACAAAAACGTGGATGTAATTCAAGACTTTGGTCTGTCTCAGTAAATACCATAGTGTTTGCTTGTCAAGAAAACCCTATGCACGTGATTTAGAGTTCATTCTGAGGTCATTTGCACAAATTCCAACTCAAAATTCATCACCAAACTCCATTTGCAAATTTTGGCTCTCTGTTTTGGCATTGACCAATTTTTGACTGAACTTTACCATCGATTTTCTTGGTCTTCCCCTATCCAAATCGAGACAGACTTTCATCAGTAGTTCCCTCTACTTGTCTATAACTCATACCAAAAACCAAAACTCAAAAATCTTAAAGGGTGTGACTGCAAGATTGATTTTTGTTCTGACGGTTTTTTCTGCTTCAGGGACTGTAGTGATTTTGACAAAACCAGCATTTGAAATTGAGTTCTTTTGCTTTATATGATTAAGGATTGATCACCCTAAGTGATCTGGAGGTCCTGACCAGTTTGTTTACACTTCCTTTGAGGTTAGGCTAAAATTCCAGGTTTTAGGCTAACACCTGCTTACTGGTTAAATTGGTTGCAGGTAATTAGAGCTTGAGCTCCTTTACACAAGCTTGAAGCTTGGGCTCATGTGTTGAGTCCTTTTTACAAATATTGAGAGTTGTTTCTCCCTTGGTGGTGAAATGAAAATTGTGCATTCTTTGGCAATGTACTTGTTACTACTTGAATAAAGGAAATTTTTTCACATTCTTATCTATAAAATTGTAAGATATATTTATGTCAATTTAAGCATCAACATATCCTTAGAATGCAACTGTGGAAGGCAACTAGATTTAATTTAAACTGCAACTAAATCCAGGATATACTGCAAAAAAGTTTCTGACGAAAATGTTGACGCAGATTTTGACGAATTTTCTGATCTTTTTGCTGACGAAAAATCTGACGATTTTGCTGACGAAAAATCTAACGATTTTGCTGATGATTTTGATGACGATTTTGCTGACGAACAAGTCTGATGATTTTGCTGACGAACCCTGACGTTTTTTCTGACGATTTTCTTGACGCTTAATCGTCAGAAAGTTGATGATTTTTTTGACGATTTTTTTGACGAATTATTTGACGTTATATCGTCAGATAAAAACCGTCAGATAAATCGTCAGGCAGTATGGTCTGGACAGTTGTCTGTTTTGTGAAGACTATCTGACGATTTTGCTGACGCAGAACACTTATTCTCTTGTAGTGATGGCAGGAAAGTGATGTTGAAGACACAGGTCTCTTGACACTTCTGAAACCATGGCTAGAGGGTTTGTTGATAGCACCAGACCTGCAACAGTATGTGAAGCAGAATCCTTTACGCAATCCAACCGATGTACTAACAACAGCTGTCTGGAGGCAAATGCTTTCAGAGGGCTACAAGGACAGAGATGGCATGTCCAGGCTATTGGGAAGGAAACGCATAGGAGTAACTAAAATTATACACGATTGTTAACAGACATCCAACATATTGAAACCACTTGGTGAGATTGATCACCTCGCTAAGAAGGAATCATTACTAGGATAATTGTTGACCATGTATAAATCTAGTACCTCCAAAAGAATAATCCAACCGAAAGAAAAGAAGTAATCTAACAAGTCCGGCCAACTTGTTACGACGACATCAATTCGATTGGTAGGAATATTCCAAGAATTTAAATAACTAAGAAAGGGGGAATCTCTAGAATATAAAAGAATAGTACATGTAAGATACATCTAAAATAACAATTATAGTAATCAAATAGTCTTTTGAGACAAAAGGAATTGTCATGATGACAAAACCTTGTGGTTTAGAATCGTTCTAACTAAGTAGGTAACCCATAACTATATTGAAATAAATGATAACATAATATGTGCATCCATCTTAGATGATTATATATGTCAGCTAAGGCTAGTAAATTAATGCGCTAAGTAAGAAGTGTATAACCTCTTAAGGGGAGAGAATAGATATGACGTTGTGTACAACGTCATTAAAGGAGTGCAGGACCATTTTCTTTTCGAAGAAAGTGGGAGGGCTCAATCTTATGATTGAACGTACTTGCATCAAATTGACCGACCCGTAGAATAGAGTTCACTCGGCAATGACCGAAGAGAATAGGCGTAAGCTAGATAGATACCTTAGTGCTCGGTGGCCTTCAACGTCGAGACCGGCGTAGTAGCTAACTACACCAAGGAATGGAGCAAAACTATGGGAGCAACATAGCGACCAAGTCATCTCCAAATTACTCGGCCCGGCTCAATGGATGGATGCATTCTAGCTTTAGGTAAAGGCGTGTGCATGCATTATAAGCTTTAATGTATCTTATAAATAAGTTACATATAGATCCTAATAATTGCATATAAAAATTATCATGCGTATATGTATCATACCGAAATAAGTTAAATAACAACGATAATGGAGGTAGCATGTTAATTAATCCTTCGCAAGGATGAAATTCCTTCCAAGGATAGCTATATGACCTCGGGGTCCTTATAAATATAAATAGAAAATAGAATTCGGATATACTTAAGTGCATCTTAGGGATATACTTCCAAGGGTAATGCAAGACCCAAGGAAGAGAATAAGAAGCACATCTAATTCTTGTGTATGATAATTAAAACCTTCTCTATGTAACAATAGGTCTAAAATCAGGGTTATTGTTTAAATAATCGCGATCTAAAAGTAATTAAATATTGTAAAGCTTAGAGTAAATATAATTGTACTATCGGAAGTAATGCATCCGATACTATGATAATGTTAATTCATAAATATTACCTTAGGGTAATTATGTAAATCACATGCATTAAAGGAGCCAGCAAAAATCGGCTCAGGCATGTCGATTTGTGTAGATCTATAGCTTGCCTAGTTAAGTATAATCTACGCATGCAACCTATGAGGTAAGGGTTGCATGCGTTGTTACCGATGATGAGATTACTACGGTGATCTCTAGGACGTGGTGTAATGTCAATGTAGACGGAAGTAGACGACCTCGAGAGAAAGGAGGTCATTGAGGAATGCATTGATAGAAAAGCACCTCTAGCCCCATATATGCTTTGATAGGAGGAATCTGGCCTTCACGCCCCATATACGGGAAGGACCTATCCTCCACGTTGGGCAACTAAAGGTGTAGGCATGAGCGGCATACAGGCATTATAGGGCGCTGTCTCCTCGGCCACGATGGAAGAATCATCCTCTTCCTACGCCGGGAGATTAGCCATGCATTCATGTAGATAGGTGGGGTGGTCACCATATAACCAAAATTTTAATTAATATAAATGGTAATAACGTAGTGTTGACCTGCAGGCCAATAAGAGCGCTCTGGAGGGCCACGAGGTCGAACTACGAAGACTTGCAACACAAATTTTGTTATAACGTGTTGCAAGGGATGAAGAGTACCTTAGAAGTGTAAATTTTGTATGAAATTGATAAACTTTGATAAACTTAAATGTTGTATTAAGTAAGGTTAATAATTACCTTGCGTGGATTAAGTTATTAAATCATAAGTTAATTGGATAATGAAATAGTACAGTAATGTCTTAAACATTACCTTAGAGTAATTCTAATAATTAAGATAGTAAGTATGTAATTATAGATATTGTAAAATTAATACAGGATTTTAAGGTGCGAAGACTTGCAACACAAATTTTGTTGGAATGTGTTGCAAGGAATGAAGAGCACCTTAAATAATAATTGTATATGAAAGTGTTAAATTGTGATAAACTAAATGTTGTGATAACGGAGACTAATAAGTACCTTGTTTTAATAGAAGTTACGATTTGACAAGTTATTTGATAATGTAATGGCGTAATAATGATTAAAAAATATTACCTTAAGGTAATCTTAATAAATGTGTAAGTATTATAGTAGTATATCGTTATGCATCGGGTTGATTGCAGGTTAGGAAGATTCAAGGTGGGGAGACCCACGATGCCGCTGACAAACATCATTTCAAAGGTGGGGAGAATGTGGCGTTCAAAGACGATATACGGTCTCAAGACGATACCGCGTCTTGCACCGTCCGCGCGTACCGCCGTCCAATCGGACGTAATGCGCCGGCGTGTACCAAGCAAGGTCGCCTAGGGGGCAACTTGCAATGGTGCGCACACTTAACAATACGCAAGACTTTTAGACCTTTAACCCATTAAAGGTAGACCAAGGGTCATGGAAACCCTAAACCTAACTGATAGCCTACATAAGGCACCAAACCCTAACTTTCCCTTTTCGCCCACAGACCTTCCGAGCTTCGGGATTGGCGGCACTGAGGAGTCAATTCCAACTCCCACGACCGTCCGTGCACCCCCGGCTTGTCGGATCATCCTCCCGACCGCATTTCAAGCGAGAAACAGAGACATGGACACCTTTGGATCGAGAGGAGTGAACCAGGATCAGGTATTTAGTCGATTGAATAGCCTAAACCTTATTCCAGCCTTGAACCAAGAGGTTTAGCCTATTAAATCACCCCTAGTAGCCAAGCGGATCCCGAGATTGACTCTAACTAAAGAACCTAACTCTATGTATGATATAGATTAGTTCTTATTCTTTAGTTCTATGATGATGTGATGGGCCGGATGAATTCCGTGAACTCACCGTATTGGGAAGGGGGTAGAGACTTGAAGCTTAGTAGATGATGCTCCTAGATAGTCCCTCTTAGTGCATTACTAGATTTCGCCTGTGTACAAGAACCCCACCGGTTGTGGGTGAAGGGACGAGACGGCTCGTAACGAGGTTCTGTGTTCGACCCTTGACCGATCCCTATGGTGTGTTAGTGCTACCGGGGATCGAGTGACTATGTCTAATGGCTTGCCACCGAGTGTGGGCAAGGCATGGGCTCATTACCGTGGGGTGGAGTTCACCTTCCATGGGGTTAAGTCGAATAAGGGCGGTGGCTCACTAGTCACCTTGGGTCAGCATGTAGATCTCGGGTGGGAGTGATCCCTACCTGCCCCATCGGGCCCCGGGAGATGTAACCCGGGAGTAGCCCCTTTGGCTATGCACCCGGGCTCGGTCGAGTCCCAACACTTTTCAACCTACTCGCAAAGTGTGCATGGGAGGGGCGGATGGAGTGGACAACCCAATGCCATGTTCTTATGCCAGCCCAATCCATTGTCATGATTCTCATGCGCAATGAACTCCGAGGCCCAAGCTTGTCAGCCTATCCCCCGTGGTGCGAGCCTTGGGTAGGAACTTCCTTTGTATTGTGCTGATCTTTGTCTATGCAGATATGTGGTGAGCCATCCTTCGAGATGGTCATGATGTGCTTTGATGTATATGTACTTACATATGTTTACGCTTCCGCAGCTAGGTAGGCCCCGAGGGAGGCGGGGTAAATGACACCTTCATTCTTCCCAATTGGATTGCGGATGATGTGTGGAGGGCCTTGTATCAGCGTGGAGCTGGTATGGGGATGAACTCTGTTTGTATCGATGAGTGCATCGTGATCACAGTAGGGGACGTCACAATGGTATCGAGCCAAGTTCTTGGAGACCAAGAGCAAAGCACCGACCATGCTCGAGTAGTACTAACTTGATAGGATCCTCAAGCCTCGAAAAAAGTGGGAAATTTTTTTTCTCATTTTTGGTAGTTTATGCTAAGCTAGTAATGTGATTAAGTAAATTGGAACTTAATAAGACTAAAAAGAATGAGCCAAAACCTCCTCAGGCAAGGTGGTCTCACAGCTCGCTACCTGGTCAAAGAACTAGACTTTAGTTTTTTGAGCAGCGGGCGCCACCGTGAGACATTGAGCAAGAACACCTTAAAACTTGATGAATTTGAGAAAAGTAATATAGTAAGGCTAGTTCCAAGGTAGGAATTAGTTAGAATAGCATATTTAAATTACTTAAATTACTTAAAATGTGCAAGATCTCATTACTCGCGCTGGTCAAAGAATTAAACTTTAGTTTTTGAGCGAGGCAAGTCGTGAGACATCGAAGCCAAGATCACTCAAACTTGATGAATTTGAGAAAAGTAATATGGTAAGGCTAGTTCAAGGTAGGAATTAGTTAGAATAGCATGTTTAAATTACTTAAATTACTTAAAATGTGCAAGATCTCTGCATTTCGCCTGGTCAAAGAACTAAACTTTAGTTTTTGAGCGAGGCAAAAGTCGTGGAGACATCGAGCCAAGATCACTCAAACTTGATGAATTTGAGAAAAGTAATATGGTAAGGCTAGTTCCAAGGTAGGAATTAGTTAGAATAGCATGTTTAAATTACTTAAATTACTTAAAAATGTGCAAGATCTCACAGTTCGCGCTGGTCAAAGAACTAAACTTTAGTTTTTGAGCGAGGCGTAAGCTGTGAGACATCGAGCCAAGATCACTCAAACTTGATGAATTTGAGAAAAGTAATATGGTAAGGCTAGTTCCAAGGTAGGAATTAGTTAGAATAGCATGTTTAAATTACTTAAATTACTTAAAATGTGCAAGATCTCACGCTTTCGCCTGGTCAAAGAACTAAACTTTAGTTTTTGAGCAGGGCGCTACCTGTGAGACCTCCAAACTTTGAACTTCCATAACTTGAGCTACAGAGCTCCAAATCACCTAAAAATTGTTGCAATAGGACCGTTAGACAGCCTAGAATCAAGACGGTCTCAAGGCATTATACCGTCTTGCACCGTCACGCGATACCGCGCCGTCCAATCGGCGTGTGCGCCCGGCGATGTACCAACAAAAGGTAAGCCCTAGGGGGCAACTTGCAATGGTGCACACTTAACAAATGGCGCACTTTTAGACCTTTAACCCATTAAAAGGTAGACCAAGGGTCATGGAAACCCTAAACCTAACGATAGCCTACATAAGGCACCAAACCCTAACTTTCCCTTTTTAGCCCACGGACCCAGGAGCTCCGATTCGCGCGCCTGAGGAGTCAATTCCAACTCCCACGATCTGTCCGTGCGCCCCAGCTTGTCAGATCATCCTCCCGACCGCATTTCGAAGCAGAACAGAGACATGGACACCTTTGGATCGAGAGGAGTGAACCAGGGATCAGGTATTTAGTCGATTGAATAGCCTAAACCTTATTCCAGCCTTCGAACCAGTAGGTTTAGCCTATTAAATCACCCCTAGTAGCCAAGCAGATCCCGAGATTGACTCTAACTAAAGAACCTAACTCTATGTATGATATAGATTAGTTCTTATTCTTTAGTTCTATGATGATGTGATGGACGGATGAATTCTGTGAACTCACTGTATTGGGAAGGGGGGTAGAGACTTGAAGCTTAGTAGATGATGCTCCTAGATAGTCCCTCTTAGTGCATTACTAGATTTCGGCCTGTGTACAAGAACCCCACCTGGTTGTGGGTGAAGGGACCAGACTGGCTCAGAACGAGGTTCGTGTTCTGACCCTTGACCGATCCCTATGGTGTGTTAGTGCTACCGTGGATCAGAGTGACTATGTCTAATGGCTTGCCACTGAGTGTGGGCAAGGCATGGGCTCGACACCCGTGGGGTGGAGTTCACCTTCCAGTGGGTTAAGTCGAATAAGGGCAGTGGCTCACTAGTCACCTTGGGTCAGCATGTAGATCTCGGGTGGGAGTGATCCCACACCTGCCCCATCGGGCCCGGGAGATGTAACCCGGGAGTAGCCCCTTTGGCTATGCACCGTCGGGCTCTGATCAGTCCCAACACTTTTCAACCTACTACGCAAAGTGTGCACGGGGAGGGGCGGATGGAGTGGACAACCCAATGCCATGTTCTTATGCCAGCCCAATCCATTGTCATGATTACATGCGCAATGAACTCGGAGGCCCAAGCTTGTCAATCTATCCACCGTGGTGCGAGCCTTGGGTAGGAACTTCCTTTGTATTGTCTTTGATCTTTGTCTATGCAGATATGTGGTGAGCCATCCTCGAGATGGTCATGATGTGCTTTGATGTATATGTACTTACATATGTTTTACGCTTCATGACTAGGTAGGCCCCGAGGGAGGGGTAAATGACACCTTCATTCTTCCCCTTGGATTGATTGATTGATGTGTGGAGGGCCTTGTATCGGGCCGTGGGCGGTATGGGGATGAACTCCTGTTTGTATACGATGAGTGCATCGTATACGAGTAGGGGACGTCACAATGGTATCAGAGCCAAGTTCTTGGAGACCAAGAGCAAAGCACTGACCATGCTCCGAGTAGTACTAACTTGATAGGATCCTCAAGCCTCGAAAAGTGGGAAATTTTTTTCTCATTTTTGGTAGTTTATGCTAAGTTAGTAACAGTTAAGTAAATTGGAACTTAATAAGACTAAAAAGAATGAGCCAAAACCTCCTCAGGCAAGGTGGTCTCATAGCTCGCGCCTGGTCAAAGAACTAGACTTTAGTTTTTGAGCAGGGCGCTACCTGTGAGACATTGAGCAAGAACACCTTAAAACTTGACTAGTAATGGTGCCCAGCGTTGCTGGGCATAAGTTGAGAGCCTATAAATGCTTTGGGATGCAGTGAGAAAAGCCATATCCCTTTCCCTTTCCCTTTTGCTCTATCCCGCATTTCATTTTTTCTTATTTTCTCTACTTTTTTTTTCTTTTCCTTTCTTTTCTCGTCTTTCTCACATGTTTCCTTGTTTTCCCATCCCTTTCCTTCCCCCTCCCTGTTCCCGATAATTTTTTTCCCTTCCCTTTTGCTCCTTTCTCCACCTTTTCCCTCTTCTCTTTTTTCTTTGCCCTTTTCCCTTCCTCTTTCTCTTTTTTTATGCCTTCTCTTTTCCCCACCCTTTTTTCCATTCTTCCCTTTTTCTCAACCTTTTACTCTTTCGCCCTTTTCCATGCCTATTTTCCCTTCTCTTTTCCTCCTTTTCCCACTCTTTTCCTCCTTTTTTTGTGTGCCTTTTCCCTTCCATTTTTCTTTTCTCCCTCTCGTTTTCCATGCCCTTTTTACCTTCCTTTTTTCCATCTCCTCACCCTTTCCCTCTTTCCCTTTTCCATGTTCCCTTTTTCTCTTCCCCTTTTCCATTTTCCTCATTTCCTTTTTCCCGTGCCTCTCTCTCTTCCCCCCTTTTCCATTCTTTTTTCTTTTCTATTTTCCTTTTCCCATGCCCTTTTTCCCACCCTTTTCTTCTTTTTATTTTTCCCGTGCTTCCTTTTCCTCCTTTTCCCACCCTTTCCCTCTTTCTGTGCAATTTTCCCTTCTTTCAACCCTTCCTTTTCCTTTTCTCTTTTCCTTTCCTCATGTCCTTTTTCCCTTTCCCTCCCCTCTATCAATCCCCTGCTTCCCTTTCCCTTTCCCTTTTTTCCCGTTTCCTTTTCTTGATGGATTTTTTTCTTTCCGTTTTCCTCCTTTGCCGATCCTTTTCCTGTGCACTTTTTCCCTTCCTTTCCTTTTCCTTTTCCCTTTTTCCATGCCTTTTGCACATTTGTTTTATTCTCCTATTTTCTATACCCATTTTCCACTTTTCCCCACCCTTTCTGTCTTGCCCCTTTTCTTTTCCCTTTTTTCTTTTTTCCCTTTTCCTTTTACCCTTTTCCCTTTTCCCCATGCCTTTTTCCTTTCACCACCCGTTCTCTTTTTCCTTTTCTTTTCCCTTTTTCCTTTTTCTCTTTTCCTTTTTCCCTTTTCCCCATGCCTTTTTGCCCTTCACATTCTCTCTTTCCACTTCCCTTTTCTTTTCCTTTTTTCCCTTTTCCTTTCCCTTTTTTCTTTTTTCCCTTTTCATTTTACCCTTTTCCCTTTTCCCCATGCCTTTTTGCCCTTCACATTCTCTCTTTCTACTTCCCTTTTCCTTTTTTTCCTTTTCTTTTCCCTTTTCCTTTTTTCCCCTTTTTTCTTTTTTACCTTTTCCTTTTTCCCTTTTTCCTTTTCCCCATGCCTTTTACCCTTTTCCCTTTTCCCCATGCCTTTTTCCTTTCACCACCCTTTCTCTTTTTGCTTTTCTTTTTCTTTTTTCCTTTTTCCCTTTTCCTTTTACCTTTTCCCTTTTCCCCATGCCCTTTTGCCCTTCACATTCTCTCTTTCCACTTCCCTTTTCCTTTTTTTCCCTTTTGTTTTCAATTTTCCTATTTTCCCTTTTCCTTTCCCTTTTTTCTTTTTTCCCTTTTCCTTTTACCCTTTTCCCTTTTCCCCATGCCTTTTTGCCCTTCACATTCTCTCTTTCCACTTCCCTTTTCCTTTTTTCCCTTTTCTTTTTTTCTTTTTTTTTTTCCCTTTTCCTTTTTGCCTTTTTCCTTTTCCCCATGCCTTTTTCTTTTCCCCACCCTTTCTCTTTTTCCTTTTCTTTTCCCTTTTTTCTTTTTCCCTTTTCCTTTTACCCTTTTCCCTTTTCCCCATGCCTTTTTGCCCTTCACATTCCCTTTCCCATTAAGAGATCGACGCATGACCAATCACAGTGTTGGTAAGTCGTGCAATAAATCTAGGCCTTCGAATGCATCCAGATGATCTCGGCCATTCAAATTAGGGCTTGATGCACTACGCACTTACGGTATAACATTATAATATAAGATGAATTTGAGAAAAGTAATATAGTAAGGCTAGTTCCAAGGTAGGAATTAGTTAGAATAGCATATTTAAATTACTTAAATTACTTAAAAATGTGCAAGATCTCACAGCTCGCGCCTGGTCAAAGAATTAAACTTTAGTTTTTGAGCGAGGCGCAAGCTGTGAGACATCGAGCCAAGATCACTCAAACTTGATGAATTTGAGAAAAGTAATATGGTAAGGCTAGTTCCAAGGTAGGAATTAGTTAGAATAGCATGTTTAAATTACTTAAATTACTTAAAAATGTGCAAGATCTCACAGCTCGCGCCTGGTCAAAGAACTAAACTTTAGTTTTTGAGCGAGGCGCAAGCTGTGAGACATCGAGCCAAGATCACTCAAACTTGATGAATTTGAGAAAAGTAATATGGTAAGACTAGTTCCAAGGTAGGAATTAGTTAGAATAGCATGTTTAAATTACTTAAATTACTTAAAAATGTGCAAGATCTCACAGCTCGCGCCTGGTCAAAGAACTAAACTTTAGTTTTTGAGCGAGGCGCAAGCTGTGAGACATCGAGCCAAGATCACTCAAACTTGATGAATTTGAGAAAAGTAATATGGTAAGGCTAGTTCCAAGGTAGGAATTAGTTAGAATAGCATGTTTAAATTACTTAAATTACTTAAAAATGTGCAAGATCTCACAGCTCGCGCCTGGTCAAAGAACTAAACTTTAGTTTTTGAGCAGGGCGCTACCTGTGAGACCTCCAAACTTTGAACTTCCATAACTTGAGCTACAGAGCTCCAAATCACCTAAAAATTGTTGCAATAGGACCGTTAGACAGCCTAGAATCCATTTATGACCTCAAATTAGGCTAGAAATGTCAAACCCCAGCTCAAAATGACCAAAATTCCTCAAACCCTTGAATTGTTTTTCCAAACTGTGGTTTGTTTGTAAATAGAAGCATACCCCATTAGTACCTCGCAAGTATCACAAGGCCCCCAAAAATGAACTACCATATAAAAACAATAACAGACTATCTAAAAACCATGATAGATGTGGTTTTTTATACAGCAATTCATTTGATAGAAGAAAACCACATCCTATAGTGGTCTCTCAAAACTTATAGTGGCTTAGAACATGGTTAATAATGCTAGTTCTAATGTTACAGTAGTTTGCTAAAACTAGTTATAGTTAATGAGATGGTTTTATTACAAGACTTGTGTACTATAGTGGTTTATAAAAACTATTGCTAGCTTAATAAAATTAGTAGTGGTTTGTTATAATCCCTAGATGAATAATGGCAAAATTTGAAGAAGTCTACTATGGTCAAGGACCATGAATAATAACAATATTGTTTTTTCTTTGATCATACAAAAGTTCATATTCTTTGACATATAACAGCCATACATTGACAACAAAATTTGCAAGCCTGATTCAATACTTTAGAAAAGAAAAGAATAGTTGAAGCAAAAAATAAAGCACGTTACCTGCCACCAGGAAGCAAATTCAGTGGACCAGCCTTAGGTACAAGGTCCCCTAGAGAGTTTACAAGTTCAAAGACCTTGTGTCCTTTCTCATACTGCTTATGAGATATTACACCTGCATTTAAGCACTTAAATTGCTCTAACCTCAATTATTGCTTTTGAACCATGCTCTTTAATAATTAATTTCCATTTTTGCACCTTGCAGTTTGTACCCGGGGCTGTTGCTAATGTAAAGCCTATATGGCATGTGCGTGCACAGGGTTAAAGAAATGGCCTTATACAATAAAAAACAAACTAGAAACAAAATCCATTCTACCACGTTCCTATTTTATTCTCGCTAATAATATGAACTATTCTTGCCTTGTGATGTGCATATTTGCTTCTTTGTTTTCTTTAGTTCCATTGGTTGGGGTTACTTCTTTGAGTTCTTTAGATATAGCTTGATTTCTTGAATTACTTTGGGTCTTATGGAATTCATAAGATATCAGTTTTGATCATCTTTATTAAGGTGACAACTTTAGGCGGAAACACCTAAGTCAGAATCATTTTTATTAGTTTGCATAGAACATTTATCAAGTACTAAACATGAACTCTTTTGCAACATGGGTTCAAGACTGCATTAAAAGCACATGTGCAGTAATGTTTGGGATTGAACTTCATATTTGGATCACATGGTCTTGGCATTGATGCCTTCAATGATGCACATGTTTGGATAAACTGAGTAAAGTGCAGCCTCATTTATATCTTTATACAATTTGGTTAAGATTTTTCAATGCCTTGGCATTTGTGAAATTAAAGGGAAAGGAAATGCAATCCAATTCTTTCACATAATAAACTATGTCTAATTGTCATCTAATTGTTTCGTAATGTGGCTGGAAATGTTGATTGTAGGAATCCTTTAACATCTAATTTCTATAGAAATCCAATCTGTATGAAATACGTGCAAGCCATGTAGTCGTCTGCCACATTTACAGTGATAAGAGCATAGGAGCAATATTGCAATTAAATGAGAAAAGGGACAATAATATTGTAGAAACTATACTCCACAAGGCCAAAATGTCCAGCCTTGTTTTACTTGAAAAGTTCAAGTAACAACTTCCTGCACCTATCGACTCCTTCAAAAATGTTGGAACATTAAATGGTAACCATAGCACTAGACCATGTCCCCATCCTAATAAAGTGAGAATACCGCATTTGAAAATAGTGTATTAGCTCTCTGATAAGCCTTATATTGAGAATGCAAACTACGTGTGTCTGCCAACCAAGCTTCTTTCTGGAAAACAATGTAATGGAAAAAAGGCCATAATACATTGCTGCAATATCCATTGTATGAAGTCCTGCATCAAAGAGTGTAAGATAAAATAAACAAGACTTATATTGAACATGATTTGCTATGATCTTCTAGTGTCTTAGCTAATTGGTAAAACAGGGCAAACTAATTCCCTATAATAATTTCAAGGAAAATCACCAAAGAAAGTGATGTAATAAGATATAACAAAAGAAATGACGTAATAAGGAATAAGCTGGGCCATTCTTGCCTTCTTCTACAGAGCCTTTGAAAGGGACTACTGACCTTTCTCATCTTCAACCATTTACCCAATCCATTTTGTCTCGAATTGCTTAACACCTGTAGAAACACAAAGACACTTGCTAAGACAAGGAAAGGAATATCGAACCACATAAGACCTGATTCTCCACAGGTTGAGAAGCCTACAAAAAAACATGAACTCTGAAAGTTCTTACCCAAGCTCCCAGCTGGCGTACTTATACCCTGAAAGTGCCTCCATGTTTAAGTCGGTTGCTAGTAGATATGAACAGAAATGAGTACCATCAGGTACTGCGCTTTCCAGAAAGAAATGCCCCAGTATATCTGTTTTCATCAATAATGTAGAAGTATAATTCAAATATTGAAGACCCTAATATTATATCTGTAGATTTCAAGCAAATGAACTGAATCTTGTTTGCTGAGATCACTATTTTGCTGAGTCCACTAATATGTTTAACAAAGATGCATGTTTAAAAAACCTCCCCACGTTACCAGATTCTCTTCAAATACAAGATACTTTTATGTTCAAGCGCATATATGATATCCTGCGGAAAATAGCAATTCCAAATTATCTAATACAGAACAATTATTACAGCAATAATTAACTTTTCCTAGCATATAATATCAACAAAATTATCGTCAAGCTACTAGATTTGTACTATGCCTGTCATCTAAAACTTAAAAGCATGACAACTGAGCGTCTACGGTTTACGTAAGCAAGAAAATATGTTGCCTGGTAAACTACCGGATTTTGACAAAGGTACAAGCACATAAAGAACATTTATTACACTACCTTACATTTGAAAAATTCTTTGTAGCAGATTCTCCCTATAAAGCTAGAAATACATGAAGAGACTTCAAAAATCTGAAAGTAGCATATATTACGCCCACGTCCCTCCTTTCTACAATTCATAACTCTCAAGAGACACTTCCAAGATTGCCATCGTTTCTCTTCATAAGAAATCTGAAAACATTCTTGTCCACTCTTGCTTGCTGATTTCAACCATGTTAACTTAACCCTTCTCTCTGTTTCATTGACTGCAGTAACTATAGCATACCAGCATCCATCATATGAACTTAAATGAGGAGCAATACCATGTTTCACCGCTTGAACTGCAACTATATCACCCTCTAACGGCCAAACGGGAATGTTTCCAGCTTTATGTAATTGTAGAAGTCTATCTGGCAGTTTGTTGGTCATCGTTTCAAATGCAATAGACCTTTTATCTGTGGCTCTGCAACTATATCACCCTCTAACGGCCAAACAGGAATGTTTCCAGCTTTATGTAATTGTAGAAGTCTATCTGGCAGTTTGTTGGTCATCGTTTCAAATGCAATAGACCTTTTATCTGTGGCTGCCCTCATCGGCAAAATGCATATCTCTCGAAGAATGTGCCGAACAGGTAAGATTGATTCATGGTCAAAAGGTTCCACCCCTTGTGCTAGGATGGGCATACCTGTTGAAACATCAAGTTGGATTTGACCGTCCGTAATATAGTACCTATAATAGTCAGCTGCAAAGAAGACATTGGTTTGAAGCCCTTGTTTATGGATAAAAATATACCTCACCTTTCCGTACCAATGGCCATCACTTATGTTCTCATTGCAGACTACCACTGTGTCACCTTTTCGAAAGATTGATCCTTTAAGCATAACTGCCCTATACTCTAAAACCTCGCTTTCTAGCAAGTCCAACAAATTGTAAGTGTGTTTCAGCGCAATTTCTTCTTCTTTTGTGCACTCCCTTTTCTCCCCATATCCAATGAGTACACCTTTATTTGAGATTAATTCCTTCCAAACAATCATTTCATATCGTTTGTATGCAGCCCACAAGTCCAATGCTATGGTCTGAGACTTTGCACAAATAATGCCTGTTGACATATTGTTTTGCTCAACATTACTCAATGTCGTTCTAAACCATGCATCAGCCCGCTCGGGAGGTAGCATTCCATCAGTGTCTACAGCCTTCTCACGATAAATTTTAGAGAACAAAAGGCGGTTTTCTACCCGAGCATAAGTCAATTCCATTTCTTTCTTGTTTGTCGGCATTTCTATCAATTTACCAAATGTGCTCTCAAAGAAGTAACACCAAGTGATATCTGGTGGACCGATCACCTCGATGTCATCTAAAATGTGACATTCCCCTGCCATATGCTCCAAGGGATCCATTTTACTTTAGGGACCAAATATTTATGACCATCTATACCAAACTCGGCTTGATAAGCGAAACTATTCGACCTTCCACCCAATGCACTCCCTGGCTAGTGTGCTAGCCTAGACATAGCATGTACTTGGCAATCCGATGTTTGATCGGCCGTCTGCCCCTCAAACATGTGTCCTAGGGTAACTTTGGCCTTCTGGATGCAATTGCACAGTCCAATCGTAAGAGGCATTAGATATCGTGAGGCGCCACTTTACACGTTTATTTAGTTTTTGAGGAATAAAGTCGTGCGTTCCCACAAACTAACATTCCTTCATGCTTATTAGCATAGATATTTTGGGTGATACTACTTGAAAATGTGAAATCAATTGCAAGATGTCCAAACTGGAAACCATGCCCATGAACATCTTAATAGAGCATTATTGGCATAACATTCAAATGCATGTAATGTATTGACAGATACCTCATACCAATCATGTGTGGATATGTTATGCACGACCCTTAGAGGACAACATTGCAAGTATGTGCAAAGAAGTAGTTGACCAATGATCCCCACAAAGGTAGGGAGTTTTGTGCTATAGGACACAATCCATAGGACACAATCCATAAAGATACGTGGAATGAATCATATATCGAGAGAAAGTTCTCCTAAAATTTGAACCGGTAGTAGATGATATTCTACAATCTCATGGATTGTAGAGTCCCACAAAAACATATCAAAATAAAACATTATATGTTTATATTGATGTATATATATATCCCTCATTCTTGTTTATTTGAAGAAGACAAATAACATTCCTTGTTGTGCATTAACTAACACTCCTTCACGCATATTAGTATAGACCTTTAAGGTGACACCACTTGAGAATGCAAAATCAAAATGTCCACAACTAGAAACCATGCCCATGAGCATTATAGTAGTGCAATATTGGCATAACATTCTAATGCATGCTATGTATTGACAAACGCTTCATAACATTCTTATGTGTGGATATGTTATGAAGAAGCCTTAGATGGCAACAATGCAAGTATGTGGAAAGAAAATAGTTGGGCCACTGTCAATGCCAACAACGTGTACTGATGATCCACTGGTCTTGTGCGATGAGGCACAACTCCATAAAGATATATGGATTAAAGCATATATCCAGAGAAAGTTTCAAATCCTTTACAATATATACAAGAGGTTTTCAAATCCTTCAAAATATGAAGCTAACATAAAGTTAACAATTGGAATTTATTGACGTTATTACCATTGGGGAAAAACAAATATTGCAATATTATATGTTGCTAAAATAAGCCTAGGCAAAAGCAAAGCATTTTGTTTTTCTTTTTTCAAAAATATTCAGAGCTTCAATGTCGACGTCGTGGGAAAAACGGCCGATGCTGCAGGCGTTACAGATGAGTCCACAATTCTATTTCGAATTTTTACATGCAGGAGGGTTTAGGCAGTCGGTGTTCTTTTGGGATCAAAGCCGTCAAAGAAAGCTTACATTGAGCTTTTCAATCAGAGGTATTTCACATATTCTCCGTGCCTTTTCTTTTTGTTGAATTGGACGAGAAGCATTCAGATAGGAAGTCCAATGTGAGAAGCCAATCTGTACAAAGCCAATCTCTAAAAAACCAATCTCTAAAAAGCCAATCTCTAAAAAGCCAATCTCTACAAAGTCAATCTCTTATGCCTCTGCTTCCTCTACTCCAGGGATTGAATTATCTGATTCTGATCACGTGTTTATCAGTGGCAAGTAATAATCCTCATCTTGATAATCAGAAGCTGTATTGTGATTAAATTAGCGGCTACTTTTGGAATATAATGATAACTTTAACTTAAGAATGATAAGTCAGGCAGAACATGATATGAGAATACTGCAACAGGAGGAAGATAATCAGGTATTCATATTATAAAGTTGGAATATTTTGGAGCTTGAATGCAGTGCTAAAGGTACTTTGGGCTTATGCCAAAAACTCTGCAGCTACCCTTGATTATATGAATTACCAGAAGTAACATCCACTTGCATGTCTCCTTCAATCCAAAATTTCCAACTTTTAAACCTTATTTACCCGCATATTTACCAAACATCAAGACAAATCTTTCAAGACATCCAAAAATAGTACTGATGTGACATGTTCCATGACATTGAGTGCACGTTAGTGAATAGACTAACAAATAAGATAACTAGATGGAATAGATGGATAGATAAGGATATATCAAACTTCTAAGATTCAAAGGTAAACAGAACTTTAAATGAAGCACACGATTAAAAAGTTCTACATGCAGCACAAGATTAAAAGGTTTTAATCTTTTAGAGCATAAGCTAAGAAGAAGTCCAGCACTCTGAAGGAACAACGATGACTCCAGGCAAGGAAGAAGAAGTAGCATTGGCCTGGCTCTGCCAGAGTGCATGGCATTTGTTTAATCCTGTCACAGTAACAAGGGTCTTGAAATATTCGTGAATTTGAACAACCTTACCCTGTTTTACAGTGCAGATATGGACCCAGTAATCTTCTTTAGAAGGGCCCTTTCCTTATGCAACAAAACTACAAGCATCTATGGCAGATACGCTAATCGGATCGAAGCAGAAAGATCCAAGCCTGTCTTTGTCTTTACACTTTTTATTTTCAAAGTTGTCAAAAGCATTCTTTAGCAAATCATTGAGTGTGAAAGGCATCCTTTTCAAAATTTACATTGAGTTGTGAAAATGAGTTCAAAAAGCTCTTTGAGTCCATTACTAAATTGCGCTCCAGTCCTCAGTAATTGCTTCAGAAAGCCATCATTAAAGGATATCAATGAATGACCAATTTTTTATGGCAAATATAGTACAAAGTAAAAAAATGGGGATGCACTGAAACAAGGCAGTTGTTTTAGATTACTGTTCAGCTTAAACACTCTACTGATTTTCTATCTTTCCTATGTATTTAAACGTTTGGATGCTAAAGATTCAACATAGAGTTTACAAATGCAATCGATTATTTTCTTAACTTTGATTGACTAGTGTAGGATGGCCATCATCACGTTAATTTAGTCAGTATCAAAGCAGTGAAGACAAAACCATACTCATGTTTACTATGTATAAAATTCAACATTTTCCAGGTTTTATATTGGTGTTTTCTTCCTTGTAGATTATGGATGTCGGCATACCTTCCATGTCAATTGTTTCAAGGTGGCAGCCCAAGGATGTTGCTGCATATATATGTGCTCGGTTCTCATCTCTTCCGTCTGAGAAAATCACAGATTTAATTGTGGAAAACGAGGTTTTGGGTATGACATTTTTGAAATATACCTCTACTGACTGGCTTGATTTAGGATTTGGGAAAGGTATAGCAGTTGGTATTGCGGGATTAAGAGATGAAATCAAAGAGAAGGAATGCACTGCTGCCACAACAGTCAACATGGTTTCTCCTAAACCAACCACATGTAGCAATTCCGTATCAGGTACCACCAACACAAGGGATGGTGCAGATCCAAATGCGCAAAGAAAGTTTCGTGAGGCAGGTATACTTGTGCAATATGGTCAGATACGTTGGGACCGAGTTCCAGAATCTCGTCATGTTTTTGTCTGGACGATGTTAGAAGCGGTAAGAAAGCATTGAAAAAAACAGGCCATGATTCGCAGTGGATGCAAATGGTTGTAAACCATCGAGAGATACGGCATGCTGTTATGGATGCTTTCCCAATTTTTACTCTACCAAGTTTTATGCCACGGGAAGAAAACAAGGACTGGAGGAAGAAGAGAGATAAGTTGGTAACTAATCTATTGGCGAGTGGAAGAATCAAGCCGATAACATGGCCTGGAGTGTCTTATCCAGTGCCTCCAAAGTTTATTCGTGAAACAATAAGTTTGATAATTACAGGGCAGAAAAGACGGTTGCAAATCAGATCTGAGTTTTTTGAGTATGAAAGAAATTACGAAGAATGTGCTGAAGTGACGTTGATTGCCTCCTCGAAAACTTTTGAGTTACATGAGCTGAAATTCTTTGAGCAACTTTTTGCCTCAGGTTGTGAGCGTCCGTACTTCTTTTCAAGTGCAGAATTTATAGTGGGAACGGCCCAAGTTAAAAATGTCGTTGAAGAAGGTGATTATAAGAAAGTTCAAATCAAAATCACAAGTCTAAACAATAATGGAAAAGATGCCTTCCTTCCGTTCGAGAACTGTCATTCAGGATCACAACACTTGATTGGCAATCTTTCCATTGAGGTAAGAGCTTTAATGATGTTACAAATCGCTTTTTCTCATTGCAAGTAAATGAATTTAGGGGATTCAAGTGAATGAATTCCAGGAATCTGCTTCCATTGCCCCTAGAACTGATCTGGCTGCCATAAATTGTTACACAAACATGGGAGTTTGCAAGGAGAAAAACACCATAGCCAGATCTGTAAAAAGTAGCACCATTACTAAATCTTTAAATGGGTATAAAAAATGCAATAAAACTGTCAAAGATAGACCTCAGCTGCTCCTTCATCCTAATTTATTATGTTTTGTTTAATCTATTGTTTTGCTCATTCTAGTTTCTAATATAATTTCCGCAGGATGAATTATTATGGCCTGAATGTTTCACATTGTCCACAATGGACAAGGGCTTTGAAAAGGGATTTGCATCTGTTGATGATGAAGACGACGAGGAAGATGCCATTGATAATGTAAGCAACGAGTTGGAGACAACCTGTAGACCAAACAGGAAGCATCGTAGCGATTGTAGCACAAATTCTGGAAAATTGAAGCAGTACAATCATGAACAGGTTTGTCTTCCCAATGCATGCATTATGGGTATAATAATGCAATGTTATGTCCTATTTACAATTGCAGGTGCAAGATTTCCATGAGGGCGAATATGTATGTCTAATGCATGAGGCGGAACCAATCGGAGTAGGTCAGATTCATCAATGCGATCCTATGAAGCTTACACATGGAATACCTATTGGAGTGGGTAATGTCTCATTGACCATAGATTTTATTCATGATGGTTGTGAAGGTCTTTCTCTTCCTTTTCCTGCAAATGATGAAGTTACATCATTTGGAGATCTTGGAGAGGAGACAAAGCAGTGGATCATCCGTTATCCAAAATCTGCCCTTGAATGCATCTCCAAAGGCGAAGCTGAAAATTTAATTTCCCTTGCGAAGGAGAGGAAGAATCGTCTTGAAGAGAGGGAAGTCATGGAAATCGGCAATGAGGTAAATTGGTAGTCCTAAAGTTACCTGAAAGCTTTAATTTGGTCGTAGATTAGACATGCACGCAAAGTAAATTTCTGCACTACTTTTGAGCAGTTGTAGAATCTTTGCTTTTGAGTTGCTTTTCAAATTTGTACCATGCTGCCATGCTTTACATTTTTAACATATCGCCATCAGTACCATGCTGCCATGCTTTACATTATTAACATTTTTCCCATGCTGTATTTTTAATATTTCAAGCTCAACCTATTTTTGGTTGCTTTTGAGTTGCTTCTTAAATCAGCCCTATGCTGCCCATTAGGAGGACATGCAGTAAGGCGAAGTTAAGCATGCCAAGGCAAGTGCTAGTGATCCATAGTCTACTTATCTGCTTATCTGCTCCTTGATCAGAGAAGGATAATGCGAGATCTATGTTGATGTCTCAATTTTGAGTGAACTAAAGCCTTTAAGTGGTCTAGAACATTGCCCGCATCCTTGGGTGCATCCTTGCCTGGCTTCCAGCCTGCCCTATAAGGACAAACACCTCAAGGTAGCTAAATTCTATTGAACAGTGAACCAACTGCCAACCTCTAAGGATCTAGAAACTCCATGTTTCCAATATTTCTTGAAACAATCTGTGGCTGAACTCCTTGCCTAACTTATGTAGTGATTGGAACTTTAGCAATTTTATTACAATGCTAAACTTGTAAACTATGAGGTCGTGCTGCCAGAACACATTCAAAACAGCTCTAATAACATATTTTGTTGCATGTCAGAATCTTCTTCTCTTCTGAAAGCTGGTTTCGGCTAGTTCTGAAAGTCTCTATTGTCACTTCTCTTAACTTCACTAATTGCTCTAGACTTCAATTCAATGTAACAACTCCTTTTATCAGTCGGCAAGAATGAGATAACGGTTGTTTAACTCGTTAGATTCCTGACTTCCTTTTCCTTGGGTATGTTCTTTTTATCTGTAGCTAGAGGTTGATATTTAACTTCTTGCTTTCATAATTTTAACTTCCTGCTGCTAAGTTATATTGAAATGGTGAGAACTAATCCATCGAGGAGCCAAGGGTGGGAGGTGAGAGAGGACGGAGAGGAAGGGAGGGAGGAAGAGGGAACCTCCTTCACAGTAATGCCAACATCAATGACAACAGCTCCTGGTTTTATCCAATTGCCCTGAACCAGATGAGCACTTCCAGTTGCAGAGCTTCTCGAGTCAACTCAGCAGGGGCAGTGGTGTATTTGTTCATCCAAATCATGCATAAGGGCAAAAGTATGCTGGTGGGTATCAAAAAAACGCGGCCACAGCACTTAGATCAGCACCCTGGATGTACTATTCTATCATAGTATTCCACTTGTCATTCATTGGAGCTGTTACATATTTCTATTGATTACCTAATTACCATGTGCTAGTACCAGTAACACCCTAAACAAGCTGCCATATGGGGTGCTATATGAGTGCTGTCAGCATGCGTCCGGACGCATGCTTTTGATACCCACCAGCATACTTTTGCCCATAAAAGCATCCTAACCACTGCAGGCCTGTCGCAAAACATCTATGGAATTGTTTTTCTATGTGAAGCTCCTTCGTCCTCTTATGTCATGGTATGCTGCTGAACACAAGAAGATAATGTGGTATCTTCCTCTTATGTCATAGTATGCTGCTGAACACAAGAAGATAAAGTGTTTTGATTCCACTGCCCCCAAGTTGCATATTTGACAGATTAGTCTTGACATTGACATGTTAGCATGCATGTTTAAAATTTTCTTTATTGCCATTTAAGCTCAGCCTATTTTTTAGTGCATGCACCATCATGCGCATATCTGATTTAGAGTTTTTTTTTTGTTGCAAAATAGAATGAACAGGTTTCAAGTTTAATAACCAGGCTTCTAGTTTACTCAGGCGTGGAATTTTTCACTTTTATGCAAAATAGCAGCTTGTCGATATTGAATTAATTGTTTGATATTATGTAGCTGACATGTATGTGATGTGCATTACAGGTGCAGGTCAATGAGAAACTCTTAAGTGTGCTAGAAAGCATGTCTTATCTTATATAATAAAGTTTTAGTGTAAGTAAATATGTAATGGACCACGCCCTAAATCGGACGGTCGAGGATTTGATTGACCAATGGTGGAGATGATGTGTGCGTGTCTTCAACTAAAATTTCATCTTGACTATGGCTTCAATATGAAAGGGAAAGGGAAAGGGGAAGGGGAAGGGAAGGGGAAGGGGAAGGGGAAAGGGGAAAGGGGGAAGGGAAGGGGAAGGGGAAGGAAAGGAAAAATGATGGAAGGGAAAAGGGAAAAGGGAAAAGGAAAAGGGGAAGGGAAAAGGGAAAACATGAAAGGGAAAAGGGAAAAGGAAAAGGGGAAGGGAAAAGGAAAAAGATGAAAGGGAAAAGGGAAAACGGAAAAGGAAAAGGAAAAAGGAAAAGGGGAAGGGAAAAGGAAAACGATGAAAGGGAAAAAGGAAGCGGGAAGGGAAAAGGAAAAATGATGAAAGGGAAAAGGGAAAAGAGAAAAGGAAAAGGAAAAACGATGAAAGAGAAAAGGAAAAGGGAAACGGAAAAAAAGGGAAAAGGAAAAAGGAAAAAGGGATAAAAGGGAAAAGGGAAAAGGGAAAAGGGAAAAAAGAAAAACGATGAAAGGGAAAAGGGAAAAGGGAAAAGGAAGAGGGAAGGGAAAAGGAAAAACGATGAAAGAGAAAAGGGAAAAGGGAAAAGGAAAGGGGAAGGGAAAAGGAAAACGATGAAAGGGAAAAGGGAAAAGGGAAAAGGAAAAGGGGAAGGAAAAGGAAAAACGATGAAAGGGAAAAGGGAAAAGGGAAAAGGGAAAAGGGAAAAGGAAAAGGGGAAGGGAAAAGGAAAAACGATAAAAGGGAAAAGGGAAAAGGGAAAAGGGAAAAGGGATAAAAGAAAGGGAAGAGGAAAAAGGAAAGAGAAGGAGAAAAGGAAAAAGGGAAAGATAAAAGGAAATAGAAAAAGGAATAGAATAGGCGAGGGGGAAAGGGAAAGGAAAAAGAGCACCGCGAGAAGGGTAAGAAGTAAAGGTGAGAAAAGGAGAAAAAGGTAAGGGAAAATAAGAAAAGGTTGCAAAGTCTATGGGAAAAAGAAAAGTAAAAAAGGAAAAGAGAGGGGGAAAAGGGAAAAAGAGAACTTGGGAAAAGGGAACGAGAAAAAGAGAAAAAAGGAAAGGGCATGAAAAAAAGGGAAAAGAGAAAGGGTGAAGAAAGAGAAAAAGGAAAGCAAAAAGAGCATCGAGAAAAAGGAAGAGGGAAAGGATGGAAAAATGAGGAAAAAGGTGGGGGGAAAGTAGAATAGACAAAGGGTAGGGAGCAAGAAATAGGAAAAGAGGAAGGAGAAAAGGGCACGAGAAAAAAGGGAAGAGGGAAAGGGTGAGGAAATAGAAAAAAGAAAGGGAAAAAGAGTATGGGAAAGGGAAAAGAAAAAAGAAACAAGAAAGGAGAAAGTGGAAAGGGGAAAAAGGGGAAGAGGATGGGGAAAGAAGGAAAAAGGGTACATAAAAAAAGGTTGAGAAAAGGGAATGGAAAGAGGCATATTAAAAGCGAAAGGGAACGGGAAAGGGAAAATGTAAAGGAAGGGGAAAGAGAAAGGAAAGGGAACATCGCAAAGCAAAAGGGTGGGGAAAGTATGAAAAGGGAATGGAAAGTTGAAAGGAAAAGGGAAGCGGAAAAAGGAGAAGGAAAAGCAAAAAGAGCATGAGGAAAAGGGGAGAGAGAAATGGGAAAAGAGATGGGGAAAAGGGCACGTGATCAAGAGGAAGAGGGTGGGGAAAGGAAGAAAAGGGCACATGAAAAGGTAAGCAAAAGAGAACGAAAAAAATGCATGAGAAACGGGAAAGAGAAAAGGAAAAGGAAAAGGAAGAGGAAGGGGAAAAGGAAAGGGAAAAAGAGTAGTGGAAAAATGGGAAGAGCGGGGAAAGATAAAAAGGAAGGGAAAAAGCTGATAAAAAAAAGAAAAAGAAAAAAAGGGAAGGGGAAAGGGAAGGCAAAGGGAGGGAGAAGGGGGTTAGAAAAAAAAAGGGAGAATAAAAAAAGAAAGAAATTAAAGGTTCCTAATTTATGCCCAGCAAGGCTGGGTACCATTACTAGTTCCAAGCATAAAATTGTGTGCATGGTGGCGCTTGACAAGGATAAAGTTAGCGATATTAGTAGCAAAGACATACTAGCATTCTGCAAAGACTTCAATGGTAAGCAAAAGAATGCTTTTCCAAAAATGTCCAAGCTAAGTGGGCCAGGACTTTACAAGCGTTTTGCAGTATTATGTGTGAAGCATAAGTTAGTGCAGATATCCAAAGAGGGATGGAAGACTCAGAAGTTTGACCGTTCGACTATCACAGTTAGGCAAATTTAGTTTTTCAATGTTCTTGCAACAATTTTGGATCTCCAACTATTTTTGTAATGCTTAATAAGATAAATATAAGCATTTTTGTTTTATCATTTCCTTTTACATGTCTAGTTTTTTAATCTGAACTAATTATATTATATCATGGATATTACATGCTGTTTGGAATGAGGTTTCCATAAAAACCAACCATGGTACACATCACGGAAATTACATTTTTTTTTTTGGAATGAGGTTTTATAACATGCTGTTTAGAATGAGGTTTTCCAAAAAAAACCAACGATGCTCATCACGGAAACTAGGTTGTTTTTTGGAATGTGGTGTTAAAAAAAAAATCAAGCATGGTACAATTTTGGCAAACCATGCATGCTTTTTAGAGCATGAGGATTTACCATCATAATTTACATTTAGTTTCTAGTATAGTTTTGTGTTACTTACCACTACAAATGGCATAGTGATTCAATCACAAAACATAAACGAGTTATAAATCAGACAATGGTAGGCCATGGTGAAAAACACACGTCATTTTGATTGGATTAACATGTACTATTTTGTACATTCTTTTCTTTTGAGATGTAATGGTTTATATGCCAATTTATTAGGACTAACAAGTATTAAAAAATAGATCTTTTTCTATTAAAATGGCAATGGTTTATAAACGAATGGGCTTTAGGTTTTTCAAGAATTTATTGTTTGTTCCACACACAATTACTACTACTTTTATGAGAACACCAATATGAGGTAAAGAGGAAAACCTAAGTTATTTTAATGTGCTCCCCCTAAACTCATCTCGCTTAGATGACAAAAAACATCATTGGTTTGCTTCCAACACAAAATATTTAAAAGATGCAATATTTTTTGTCATAAACTTGGATGCTTTATTACGTAAAGCAACGATTGCTCATATGACAAGACATTAATGATTTCATATGGCAACTACTATGAGGTGCACAAGTGCTTCAAGCTAAATCACTAGCAGCTTACAAATAGAACATGTCTTAGTTTTCCTATTAAAAGTAATATCAATTGTTGTTTCGAAATACAATTGGCTTACCTCCCGAATAAAATACTTTGAAGATGCAAAGCCACCATTATCTTGAGAGATAGACTGATAATTGTTTTATAAAGAATTCCAAGCTTTTATTCTATGCAACCACTGGTGGTTTACAAATAGAAGATCCTTAGTTTTCTTATTAGAGTATTATGAACCCATAATTCAAAACATAATTGGCTTACCTCCATTACAAAATGTCTTGATGATACCAAGCCACCACTATTTTGAAATATGAAGTGTTATTTGTTTTAATAAGAAACTTTAAGCCCTTATTGGTATGCAACATCAATGGTTCATATGACAAGATATAAATGAGTTGATTGGAACACTATAATGAGTTGCCCAATTGTTTAAAGTTAAAGACACTAGTGGTTTACAGCCTATACTATTATTTGGACCACATGTCAAGTAGCAATAAACCAGGAAAGTTTAACACTACGAAGAACAATAGTAGTAAACTACACCAAAAAACCAAGAAAGTTCACCACCACAAAGAACAATAGCAGTAAACTATACCAGCAGACTGTAATGGAAAAGTATAGGTACTTATTATGTGGATATACCACATTGAAAAATCTTAAATACAAATCACACTATTTAACTCCATCTACTTATTCAACATATTAACCCACAAAGTAATATTAGTTTATCTTACTGGTATAATACAAAAACTAATATAAAAAACTAATAACGAATTTTTTTTGGGGCCCTTGTGTTGCTCTCGGCTCAAAGCTGATGCCTTACTCCTAGATAGAAGTGCCCAAGAACACCCCTTTGTTATAGTCATCTAGACCTCAGCATACCAACCCAAGTCCAACTGTTGGTACATCACCTCTGGTCATGCCAAAAGCATAAACCTTGACCTAATTCAGTGTCCTCCTAATAGAGTTTGACTTATATAGCCGCCACATTGACACTCCCTATTGCCGGGATACCTAGAAAGGAGCTAGAGTCTAGAGCTGCCCAAGTCACCTCATGTGTAGAGATTGGACTCCCCCAAACCAACTTTGTTAGGACCTTAGAGTATGCCTCAAACATCATGGAGGTTTTGCAAAACAACCCTCATGTCATGCCATACCACACGTCCTAATATCCATAGACTTGGAGATTATAGATATGTCTCCAGTAATGCTGCTCGAGCCATCTTGCTTGCTTATAGAGCCCAAAATGTTGTAGGAGAGCCCTTCAAGTAGACTCTTAGACTCTAGAATATACGAGCGTTACTTTTGAAGGACGGGGCTAGAGCCCTGTAAGAGGTAGAGGCGCAACCCCTTGAAGACATCAAGGTCCCAACCGACGCACACACGGATAAGGAGAGGAGACCGAAAAGGCAGACCCAAGAGAGGGAAGCACAATGACAAACACCTAAACTGACAAACGAGTAGAACAGGACACCATCGGCCTAGCATCAATCTTCATCAAATGGGAAGGATATTTGGTAACCAGCGGCATCAAGAATTTTCTAGATGTCAACCTCTCGGCTACCACGTCCATGAGCTCTCATCAGAAAGAGAATATCGACACCTTCACCAACTCGACGCACATGAGTTTCAAATGGAAGAACGCAAGGCAGACAAAATACAAAAAGGGAAGGCGTTAGAATCGATACCGCATTAGCATCACGAGCTGGGGCGGAAGGCATAATCTTACGCCGAGGAGAGAAGTCATGGCGACACGGGAGCATATAGAAACCGGAGGAAGACCACCACGACCTTGCAGCCCAAGAGCTCAAGCGAATGTCATGCAATGTCAACAAAGGAGCAACCAAGCTACGCAACCACAAAGCACCTAAGGCTGACCGGGACAAGCTTCGGCTCCCTTGCACCAAATAGGAGAACTTTCATCGGTTCCAAAAAGTAGGAGACCATGAGGGGGAGGAGACGCATATCAGGGAAGGAACATCTCCGACTTGAAGGCCTATATCAGCATTAGGGGCAAGATCAAGGAGGGAGCATATTCTGCTCGAACAAGAATTCCGGACCCAGAAACACCTAGAAACCAAAGGAAGGACAACCTTACTACGTCGGCCTGTGAGTACGAGACTTCGAATGGATAGGACCCAAAGGGCGGAGGAGACGACCTAGCAAAGAGGTACAAATCACGCAAAGGCGACCAAAAGGAGCTATGATAGGTGCAATGAAGATGATCACACTTCCAGGCACAAGAGAGGCACCTCGGAATGGAGCAAAGCCCAAGCAACAGGAGTTGCACTCAGAAATTCAACCTGCGAAGGAATGACAATGCCTGCCTACCGACCACGATCTCAGAGCTTCGAAGATATTCAAGAATGGTTGACTGCAACAGCCAGGTGATCCTACTCAAGCGATCAATGGCACCGCACAACGGCAACCTTGCAACGACACACCGCATGTAGGGATGTTGAGCGGTCACCGCATTCCTCACGACGAATATACACATTAAGGAGGAGCATCTTTCTCAAGGGAACACATGGACAAACACTCTTCGCAACTAGCGTGACGAACTCGGATCAGACATGAAGCTCAACAATAGTAGCAGCGTCTCAAGGAATCCCGGAGTCAACCAGAACGAAGAAGATGCAGTAAAACCGAAGAATCAAACGCGATAGGAGGAGGGGAAACCCTAAAGGAGTATAAACATTTAAGTAGATCTTTGTAGTTGTTTTGGAAAAGTGGATGAATTAAAATCCCAATGTAAATGCGTATATGTGTATTGTATACCTCGGATGTTCACAGATATAGTGGAGAAACATGAGTACAATCATGTTTTATGGATTTAGCACTTAGATCAGGAAGCTCCTTCACTTCGACTACCAAAAGAGGAAGCAAGGAAGCACAACAATAGCCCAAGATCAAAATGGAAGAGCAAGTACGAGGGAGAAACGATCGGAGGCCATGCAAACCTTTGACTCCAAACACTTCCGGAAGTGCCCTCAAGTAGAAGACCGCTCGTCCACCCAATGTCAGAACAAAAGACAACACGGTCATGTCAAGATCATCGTGGCTGCACAGGGACATCGTCGGGACGCAACACTACCTCTTTGACAAAGAACAACACTTGATTTAACTTATGACACGCAGTGGCCTTAACAATAGGAGGAAGCCAGGCAACAACGAGCCAACTAAGAAGGCAACATCTCGACAACCATAATTCCACCTTGTGGTAATATAGGGTGATGCGCTATGACACGTGTATTAGATGGAGATGCACTTACGAAAGCCCGCTGCGGCGAGGAGATATGCCTTCAACAACTAGGTGATGGCTTGTCCGGTACTCCTACCAAGAATTAGAAGAGAAGAAGCCGATCATACCTCCCCGGCATGTGGCACGTCAAGCGCCCAAGGTAGAAGCATTCGACACCTTAATGACAAGGATAGCAACTGAAGCACCTTCGGCAAAAAGAGAGTTCAAGATAATAGCCAGGGCTATTCAACGGCGGGGAGTATATTTAAAGGCAGGTACTCCTTCAACTCAAGGGTCAAGCTGCGCAGATATAAGGATCCATCATCCCGACAATATAGCCAGCAGGAGGAGAGCCATGATGCTTTACTTGCGGAGAGACCGACATGCATAGAGGGACAAAGGTGAGAGGCGAAAGCTGGAGAAGTGCTAGCAACCGGCTTCTTCCACGAGCTCCCTAGAGGCAACAAGAGGATCAAACCGACGAAAGCACAATCAAAGCCATAGGAAGGTACCTCAAGACAAGAAGATGGCATAGTGGGCGTGACAACGCCGTCAAGCCATGTGATCGAGGGGATCAAACAAGGAAGCTCGATGGAGAAGCAACTAGGCGAGGCGAGCCGATGACTTGCACGTGGACTTGCATGCAACTTGGTGAACCCAAGGATGGACGATTCAAAAGAACAAGCTGAGAAGAGAACAACTCGGAGGAGTATAGCCAAAGGAATCAGCGCCTGACCTCAAGAGGCGCCTTCAAATAGCTTCGAGTATCATGAAGGGGGATAATTACCGCCGAGAACGGGGATCAGAAGCGCGGCCAAAATGTTGAAGCATCAACGACCAGCACACCTTTAGTTAGAATGTGATCCAAAGCGTGTTGTGCCATAGCCGGCAAACATCGGAGGGCCCAAGTACATCAACAAGTTACCCCAGTCTGGTGCCGACGTACAAATAGGAGGATATGGATCGTCAAAGACCATTGCACCGGAGGGAGGAACAGATGACATTGCCAAGGAATAGGTGTGCAACTCGGAGGGAGGCACAAAGGGGACCTAATAAGCTAGTAGTAATTGTAATTATGCAAGCTATATGTTTTGCATGTATAGTTCCCCTGTTATTCCTTCCCTCCCATAGCATAACGGATCAAAAGAAGAGATGTCAGGCAATTTGCAGGGGTGAAGCAATCCACATCCTCAACACTCTTCGGGCAACATGATAGCGATAAGAGGACTCGACGTATGAGACATCGATGGAGTCGAAGAAACAATATCGGATACAGAGTCGTTAGCTGCCAAGACAAAGAGTTCAAGATGAAAAACCTTTTTTTTCAACGGCGCCACCTTCAGGCTTTTGAAAAGAGGCATGGAAGATTTCAAGTGATCAACTACACCAGCAAGCCACCAGCAATGAGAGGCTTCTAACGAACAAAGTCGACCTCTACATCAAAGAGGATCCACCGTCAAGGAGACTGAAGTATCGAGCGACTCGGAAGAACGTTACCTTGCTATTTCAAGCAGGCAACGAGTGGATGAGCTTCTAGCAAGCTCAAGCATCTAAGGCCATGGGGCCTAGTAGGTTAAATGTAGGGATGGTAACATCCATATTGGGATTAGAAGGCATTGTTAGACATTCTCGCCGAAAGGATTGCCCCAATATTGAGATAAGCGTCAAATATTGGGAAGGAAACGCATAGGAGTAACTAAAATTATACACGATTGTTAACAGACATCCAACATATTGAAACCACTTGGTGAGATTGATCACCTCGCTAAGAAGGAACTAGTAATGGTACCCAGCGTTGCTGGGCATAAGTTGGGAACCTGTGTAGACGAAAATATATTCATCTCAGACTCCTTTTCATAAATCTAATAGAATAGAAACCAAGTCCAGCATTGCTGGGCTATAATAGGTTTTTGTATATTCTACACCCTTCCCTTTCCGTTGTCTTTTGCTCTATCCCACGTTTCCTTATTTCATCATTCTCTTTCGCCCTTTCTTTTTCCCTTTTCCCTTATTCCTATTTTCCCTACACGTCTTCTTTTCCCCTTCTCCGTTTTTTTTTTTTTTTTTTTTTTAACTCCTTCTCCCTCCCCTTCCATTCCCTTCTCTTTCCGCTTTTCTTTTTCCCTTTCCCTTTTTTTAATGGACTTTTTCCCTTTCCTTTTCAGTCTTTCCCCTTTCTTCCTAATTTTCCTGTGCCCTTTTTCCTTTTCCCTTTCCTCTTCCTTTTCCTTTTCTCTTTCCTTTTTCTTTTCCCTTTTCCTATGCCCTTTTTTTTGTTTTCTTTTTTTCCATCTTTTTCATGTGCCCCTTTTCTTCCTTTCCCCACCCTCTTCCTCTTTATCCCATGTTCTCCGTTTTCCCATTTCTCTCTCCCCTTTTTTTTACCCTTTTATTTTTCCCTCCTCCCCCTCCTCCCTCCATCTCCATTTTCCTTCCTTTTTTTATCCTTTCTCTACCCTTTCCCTTTTTCCCGTGCCTTTTTTCCATTTCCCTTCCCCCTTCCTTCTCCTTTTCTTTTTTCCCTTTCCATTTTTCCTTGCCTTTTTCCATTCCTTTTTTCCCACTTTTTTTTACGTGTCCCTTTTCCTCCTTTCCTTACCCTCTTCCCCTTTTCCCTTTTTCTCTTTCCTTATTCCCCTTTTTCTTTTTTCTTTTCCATGCTCATTTTCCCTTGCTTTCTTTCCATTTCCTCACCCTTTGCCTCTTCCATTTTTCAAGTGCCCTTTCCTCTTTTCTCTCCATTTTCCTCGCGCCCTTTTTCCCTTCCTTTTCCCCCTCCCCTTTTTGCCTCCCTTTTCCTTTTTCCTTTGCCTTCCTTTTTCATCCCCTCCCCTTTTCCATGTGTCCTTTTTCCCTTCCCTTTCCCCCTTCCTTTTCCATTTCTTTTTCCATTTTTATTTTTCCATTCCTTTTTCCTCACCTTTTCTACGTGCTCCTTTTCCTCCTTTCGCACACTCTTCCCCTTTTCCCATTTTCCATTTCCCTATCCCCCTTTCTCCTTTTCCTTTCCCCTTTCCCATGCCTTTTTTCCCTTTCTTTTTTTTCTTTTCCTCACCCTTTTCCTTTTCAATTTTTTCCCATGCCCTTTGCCTCTTCCTCTTTTCCATTTTCCTCTCTCGTTTTCTCGTGCTCTTTTTCCCTTCCCTTTTCGCCTCCTTTTTCGTTTTTCCTTTCCCTTTTTATTTTCGCATGTCTTTTTTCATCTCTCCACCATTTGTTTCTTTCCCTTTTTCCCTTCCCTTTTCCTCCTTTCCTCACCCTTCACCTTTTCTCGCTGCCCTTTTTCCCTTCCTTTTCCTCCCTCCCCCTTTTCTTTTACCTTATTTTATCCTTTTTCCCATACTATTTTTCCCTTTCCTCACCCTTTTCCTCTTCCCCTTTTTCCCATGTCATTTTCCCTTCCCTTTTTCCCTTTCCCCTTCCCCTTTTCCTCGTGCCTTTTTATCCTTCATTTTCCCCTTTTGTCCTCCCTTTTCCTTTTCCTCTTCCTCTTTCTCTTAAGAGATCAAAGCGTGACTAATCACAGTGGTGGGAAGTCGTGTGATAAATCTCGACCTCCGAATGCAATCGAATGATCTCAACCATCCAAATTAGGGTTTCATTCATGACATACTTACGCTATAACATTATAATATAGGATCACTAGTAACGGTGCCCAGCGTTGCTGGGCATAAGTTGGAAGCGTATACATGTTTCAACCACAATGAGAAAAGTGTGCAGTAATAACGATGCTTAGCATTGTTCAGCTTTACTTTGAAATATATAGATGATACATACGCATGAGTTGATGGGCTTTACTTAGAAACATGTAGATGATACACATGCATGCAACTACTGTCTACACCACACGCACCTAAAACTGCAACGAACCTAAACCTTAAGCCTAGCATGGAATCACGGCCATTTGCAGCATTAACTTTTTGACCATTAGATCAGTTTCATTAAGGGCATGCACAGTTGAACGTTTCTTGGCATAGGCAATTGTATATGTTAAAGACAGATGGAATAACAACAAATATGAACACTAAAGATGTCTTTTTATGAAAATCATTTTTATATTATCCTTATTCAGTTATTAGTGTTAGACACCTAATAGTTGTTTGTGTGTTAATTGGGTACAATAGCAACAGAGTGAAACAATTTATATCACAACCTTGAATTGTAAGTGAGGAAATTCTTCTAAGGAAATTTGTCTCACTTTATTTGATATTTACTTTAACAATTGTGTTAATTGGGTACAATAAAGAGAGTGAAACAATTTATATCACAACCTTGAATTGTAAGTGAGGAAATTCTTCTAAGGGAAATTTGTCTCATTTTATTTGATACTAGTTAGGGTGCGTTCTTTGGTGATGTTGAAAACTTGTAAATGATGAAGCTGCAATATAGCTTGTGTTATATTAGGAGTTACAATGATCTTTGATTTGAAAAAAACTAATAGAGTGCTTCGGCCGAACATTTCCCTTCCCTAACTCCTATTCTATTAGTTTGAAAATTTGTGCAAATTTGGAACAATGTCTTGATCTACGTCCTCAAGGTTTTCTCAAATGCATCTTGGTGTGAATATCCTCCATGTCAAACATTTTACGTTCACATTGTAAATGGAATTCTATGCAAATTTGGCATCCCATGATTCAAATCACAAAGCTCATTACTTGAAATTAAGAACTCTCGAAGCTTAAAATATATTTCTCAATCATGTCCTACAACGCATAGTGTCAACAAATCACTTAGCTCATCACTTGAAATTAAGAACACTCAAAGCATAAAATTTATTTCTCAATCATGTCCAACAAATCACTTGAAATTAAGAACTCTCAAAGTTTTAACTTTTATTTCTCAATTTCTGTCCTATAGTGCACATAGTCAATAGGAATGAAGTTCCCATTCATGTTTATTGTCTTCATGCTTTGTCTTCATATGTTTGAAAGTAAGATAATGCGAAGAGACACAAAATACTATTAACTTATGAGGGTACTATTAACTTATGAGGGTAATTATTTTGTGTAGAGAATGCAATTTTCTTGCAGATCTCATTTCAAATGGACAGTCTTGTTGTTTCAGTACTCTATTTGATCACTACTCTTTACTTTTGTTAGTCATCATTGCAAGTGAACCTTAAATGTGCTCAAACTAAATTATAAATTAAAAACTGAGTGACTGAGGCAGAAAATTGAAATGGCAAATTCCTTTCTGCATGTTCTTGCATTGATATTTTGTAAACATCTATCTTTTATTTTTCAAAGCATGATTCA
The DNA here is from genome assembly GCA_021234155.1 of Isoetes taiwanensis. Classification (NCBI taxonomy): domain Eukaryota; kingdom Viridiplantae; phylum Streptophyta; class Lycopodiopsida; order Isoetales; family Isoetaceae; genus Isoetes; species Isoetes taiwanensis. The sequence continues at coordinate 9,976,327 of JAJEKV010000021.1, forward strand.
AAATGGACATGTTCACCCAAATCTCTTTATCAGTGCCCCCTCTTTGTTCCAAACCTAGGCTTGCTATATCTGTGGCTAGTGCTCTGCTTTGAACGAAATTGCCCCCCCAATGCTATGTTACAATTTGAATTAAGGAAGGAGGAGACAGTACAGAGAGATAGAACCAAGCGGAAGAATGTAGACTATCCGAAACATATTAGGATGCACATATTAGTTGCCAAACTTGTGCATATTAGTTGCCAAGCTTGGCCTTACGACTCATGACATCTTCTTTACCCAGATTGCATATGCATCTAGCAATGTATTTGCTACAAAAACTTTCAGTTCATGCTTACTCTTTGCATGTTGAGAATAAAGTATCCATGCAATTTCATATTTGGTCGTCTTCAATTTGTTGTGCGTTCATACCATTGCAAATGATACAATTCTAGAAGCGTTCTTTCATAAAATAACTTGCAAGAGAACATGCCTTATCACATAAAGTAGAAACAACATGGTATCCAGCAAGTTAAAATGAAATGGATAGTAATCTGTAAATACTTGCATGTGCTTTATGAGGGAAATAGATGTGAACAGGATAGAGCATATGCACATTTGCCACGCATTTTGTAACTATCTCGCACCTTATGATTCAAGTTTCCTTCCTTGAAAAGATGGCGTTTATAATTATGGCTATAGTTATGGCTATAGCTATGGCGGTCGAGGCTATCCACACTCGTGATGGAAATAATCACAACCTTCTGTACAACCATTTTGAGTCTGTCTGGGTTTATGCGACCCTGTATTTTGGCTTGCATGAATCAAAAACCTTCCAATGGCACACCAAATGCAAATCCAACTGTCCAAGGGGATTCTTTCCACACAGCTAAACTAAAGATATGTTTGGATCATTAGAATCCCAAGATGCTTTACAATTAAGATGCTCCTACCCAAAAGCTAGTACAAAAATGCTTACCTTAGGAAGCCTATGCAGAATAGAGATGGTGAGCTTGAGCTCCAAGAAGAGCCTTCAAACCGCAATCCAGAACCAGGAAGCCCCTTAGCAAATCCCTTAGCATGCTCTGAACCAAACTCATGGCCTCATGTATTATTGCTCCAGACATGATTATATTAGTAAGAGATAATAACACATATCCTACAGCCAGAGATGAAAGAGCTTGGAGCTTCCGTCTATAAAAGAGAAGCTTCTCCTCCTGCCATAGCCGTGGAGTTCTGCCGAAGATTAACCCTTTCAGAAACTGGGTAGTCAATAGATCCACTCCTCAAAACAGGCACGGGATCCACATCCCGGGTAAAACTATTATCAGGTGCCACGAAACCAGAAAGTAGGAAGTGAAGGTCCTGGGCACATCTGCCGAGCCGCAAGCAGGGGATGCCATCGCTGTTGGAACCCCTGCATAGAACTGAAAGCTTCGATTCCTCCATTTATGCCAACTACCACAGGCTGATTTCCCACTGTCTTAATGGTAAATACCTTATTGGCAGAAGTAGGTTGCCTAAATGCTCCAGAGCCAAGGCATCTGCTTGGGTAATTGCATCTCGAACATTTCTTCTGTCGCAGGTCAGTAAAAAGAGAGAAACACCATAGCCAACCTGTTCGTGGTATAGAAGAAACGGGCTTCAGTGCAAGCAGAAGACGTCATAACAGAGTAGAATGGGTAGAATGAGCTCTACCCTAGCCGTCATAGCCCGTTGTAAGGCAGGAACCATCTTCGGCGCAGGCAGCAGGGCATCTGTCTCGGGTTCTAGTGTTTTTCACAAAACTTTCGTATGAAAAAAAGGGTCGATCTCAATCGTCTAACTTAAGGCACAATTAATCTTGACCGTCAATTTTAGGGCGAGATTGAAGACAGACATACGGCATAATTTTATTATATAGGATTACTAGGATAATTGTTGACCATGTATAAATCTAGTACCTCCAAAAGAATAATCCAACCGAAAGAAAAGAAGTAATCTAACAAGTCCGGCCAACTTGTTATGACGACATCAATTCGATTGGTAGGAATATTCCAAGAATTTAAATAACTAAGAAAGGGGGAATCTCTAGAATATAAAAGAATAGTACATGTAAGATACATCTAAAATAACAATTATAGTAATCAAATAGTCTTTTGAGACAAAAGGAATTGTCATGATGACAAAACCTTGTGGTTTAGAATCGTTCTAACTAAGTAGGTAACCCATAACTATATTGAAATAAATGATAACATAATATGTGCATCCATCTTAGATGATTATATATGTCAGCTAAGGCTAGTAAATTAATGCGCTAAGTAAGAAGCGTATAACCTCTTAAGGGGGAGAATAGATATGACGTTGTGTACAACGCGTCATAAAAAATCTTGAGGACCATTTTCTTTTCAAGAAGAAAGTGGGAGGAACGATACTTGCATCAAATTGACCGACCCGTAGAGAATAGAGTTCACTCCGCAATGACCGAAGAGAATAGGCGTAAGCTAGATAGATACCTTAGTGCTCGGTGGCTTTCAGCGTGCGAGGCCAAGCGTAGTAGCTAACTACACCAAGGAATGGAGCAAAACTATGGGAACAAGCATAGCGACCAAGTCATCTCCAAATTACTCGACCTCGGCTCAATGGGTGGATGCATTCTAGCCTTAGGTAAAAGGCGTGTGCATGCATTATAAGCTTTAATGTATCTTATAAATAAGTTACATATAGATCCTAATAATTGCATAGAAATTGCATGCGTATATGTATCATACGAAATAAGTTAAATAACAGCGATAATGGAGGTAGCATGTTAATGAGTCCTTCAGCAAGGATGAAATTCCTTCAAGGATAGCTATATGACCTCGGGGTCCTTATAAATATAAATAGAAAATAGAATTAGGATATACTTAAGTGCATCTTGGGGATATACTTCCAAGGGTAATGCAAGACCCAAGGAAGAGAATAAGAAGCACATCTAATTCTTGTGTATGATAATTAAAACCTTCTCTATGTAACAATAGGTCTAAAATCGGGGTTATTGTTTTAAATAATCATGATCTAAAAGTAATTAAATATTGTAAAGCTTAGAGTAAATATAATTGTACTATCGGAAGTAATGCATCGATACTATGATAATGTTAATTCATAAATATTACCTTAGGGTAATTATGTAAATCACATGCATTAAAGGAGCGGCAAAAATAAAACAGGGCATGTCGATTTGTGTAGATCTATAGCTTGCCTAGTTAAGTATAATCTCGCATGCAACCTATGAGGTAAGGGTTGCATGCGTTGTTACCGATGATGAGATTACTACGGTGATCTCTGGGGCGTGGTGTAATGTCAATATAGGCATGACCGCGGTTCCGCTTGGAAAGTCTACTTACATCCCACGGAGTAGGCGACCCTCGAAGAAAGGAGGTCATTGAGGAATGCATTGATAGGAAAATCACCTCTAGCCCCATATATGCTTTGATAGGAGGAAATCGGCCTTCCGCCCCATATACGGGAAGGACCTATCCTCCACGTTGGGCAACTAAAGGTGTAGGCATGGCGGCATACTGGGCATTATAGGGCGCTGTCTCCTCGGCCCACGATGGAAGAATCATCCTCTTCCTATGGGAGATTAGCCATGCATTCATGTAGATAGGTGGGGTGGTCACCATATAACCAAAATTTTAATTAATATAAATGGTAATAACGTAGTGTTGACCTGCAGGCCAATAAGAGCGCTCCGGAGGGCCACGAGGTCGAACTACGAAGACTTGCAACACAAATTTTGTTATAACGTGTTGCAAGGGATGAAGAGTACCTTAGAAGTGTAAATTTTGTATGAAATTGATAAACTTTGGTAAACTTAAATGTTGTATTAAGTAAGGTTAATAATTACCTTGCGTGGATTAAGTTATGAAATCATAAGTTAATTGGATAATGAAATAGTACAGTAATGTCTTAAACATTACCTTAGAGTAATTCTAATAATTAAGATAGTAAGTATGTAATTATAGATATTGTAAAATTAATGAGGATTTTTAAGGCGAAGACTTGCAACACAAATTTTGTTGGAATGTGTTGCAAGGAATGAAAAGCACCTTAAATAATAATTGTATATGAAAGTGTTAAATTGTGATAAACTAAATGTTGTGATATGAGGAGACTAATAAGTACCTTGTTTTAATAGAAGTTCGATTTGACAAGTTATTTGATAATGTAATGGCGTAATAATGATTAAAAAATATTACCTTAAGGTAATCTTAATAAATGTGTAAGTATTATAGTAGTATATCGTATGCATCGGGTTGATTGCAGGTTAGGAAGATTCAAGGTGGGGGAGACCCACGATCTTTTGGGAAACATCATTTCAAGGTGGGGAGAATATGGCGTTCGATCACGATATACGGTCTCAAGATGTATACCGTCTTGCACCATCACGCATTACCGCCGTCCAATCGGCGATTAATGCGCCGGCGTCTACCAAGCAAGGTAAGCCCTAGGGGCAACTTGCAATGGTGCGCACACTTAACAATCTGGCGCACTTTTAGACCTTTAACCCATTAAAGGTAGACCAAGGGTCATGGAAACCCTAAACCTAAGCGATAGCCTACATAAGGCACCAAACCCTAACTTTCCTTTTAAGCCCCTGGACCTTGGAGCTCTCGATTCGATTGGCGCTGAGGAGTCAATTCCAACTCCCACGATGTCCCGTTCGCCCCGACTTGTCGAGATCATCCTCCCCCGCATTTCGAGCGAGCAGGAGACATGGACACCTTTGGATCGAGAGGAGTGAACCGGGGGACCAGGTATTTAGTCGATTGAATAGCCTAAACCTTATTCCGCCTTGAACCCGGTGGGGTTTAGCCTATTAAATCACCCCTAGTAGCCAAAGCAGATCCCGAGATTGACTCTAACTAAAGAACCTAACTCTATGTATGATATAGATTAGTTCTTATTCTTTAGTTCTATGATGATGTGATGGGCCGGATGAATTACGTGAACTCCTTTGTATTGGGAAGGGGGTAGAGACTTGAAGCTTAGTAGATGATGCTCCTAGATAGTCCCTCTTAGTGCATTACTAGATTTGACTGTGTACAAGAACCCCACCCTGGTTGTGGGTGAAGGGACCAGGCCCCGGCTCGAAGCGAGGTTAGTGTTCGACCCTTGACCGATCCCTATGGTGTGTTAGTGCTACCGCGTGGATGGATGGTGACTATGTCTAATGGCTTGCCCGAGTGTGGGCAAGGCATGGGCTCGATTACCCGTGGGGTGGAGTTCACCTTCAGTGGGTTAAGTCGAATAAAGGCGGTGGCTCTCTAGTCACCTTGGGTCGGCATGTAGATCTCGGGTGGGAGTGATCCCTACCGCCCCATCGGGCCTGGGGAGATGTAACCCGAGGAGTAGCCCTTTTGGCTATGCACCCGGACTCTGATCAGGTCCCAACACTTTTCAACCTACTCGCAAAGTGTGCAGGGCAGGGGGGCGGATGGAGTGGACAACCCAATGCCATGTTCTTATGCCAGCCCAATCCATTGTCATGATTACATGCGCAATGAACTCACGGAGGCCCAAGCTTGTCGGTCTATCCCGTGTATGCGAGCCTTGGGTAGGAACTTCCTTTGTATTGTGCTGATCTTTGTCTATCTGAGGATATGTGGTGAGGCATCCTTGAGATGGTCATGATGTGCTTTGATGTATATGTACTTACATATGTTTACGCTTCGCATGACTAGGTAGGCCCGAGGGAGGCAGGGTAAATGACACCTTCATTCTTCCCCTTTGGATTGCGGTGATGATGTGTGGAGGACCTTGTATGCGTGGAGCTGGTATGGGGATGAACTCTGTTTGTATCACGATGAGTGCATCGTATCACAGTAGGGGCGTCACATTCATCCTCAACAACCCCAGCGGGCAACACCCGACAAAGCTTTGTCTGGCATGGCTCTCCAACCCACCCAGGCCGTCTCAAGGCGAAGATGGTGGGCCCTGATTCCGAATGGGCCCAGCGATAATCCTGCGCTTCTTCATGGGCAAGCGAGAATGCGGTAGAGCCGTGGGCCTCGAACGGGGTGGGATTTATGTCTTGTTTGTAGTCGCCACCTTTACTGTTCCAAAGCATGGTGGTCCCAGGCTTTCGAGGAAACAAGAGTCCAAGTACCCCTCGGCCTATCCCTGCCCGCGTCAGTATGCACCTAGACACACCTATGTGCATCTTCGTTCAGTAGCGCCCGACCATTTGGGCTCTCTTGTCCTTCCAACAAGCCCGAGTGGTTGCGGGCTCATCGCCCTGGCGTAAGCCAAGTCGCGAGGAGCGAGTGTAAGCCCATGTTGGCCACCTTACGAAAATAGACAATGTGCCTATCGAGGGCGCATCTTTGCGGGGGCATGAATCTTGTCTCGCAACAAGATCGATATGGGCCGAGGGTTTGGCGTAAGTGCCAGCGTCAAAATGCCTTCTAGACCTGCTTTAAGTGGTTCCAAATTAAGCCAAAAGACGACATTGGGCCCCACACCTCGACCCCATACAAAAGAAGCGGCTCCGACCGGTGCGGGAACAAATGTATTTGGTGGCCCCAGTCCATCTGACTCATTCTGTGACTATTGTTTTACATTGCGTACATCGCCTTCCAACTGTGGTCACCGAAGGCGAATGGATGCATCCCAATCCCCATTGAGGGCGGGAATTCCACCCCAGTACTTGTAGGCGGGTGTGACCTCTACCATCGCCCTTACGGTAAGTGGCGCCCAGGGAGGTGCCGGATGGCGTGAGGAGGATATGAGGGACCACCTTAGTCTTGGCGGGTGGACCCGCATGTCCGTCGCTGGCGAGAATGTGTCCGGGGCATCTAGGTGTGCTGCATTCCCTCGGTGTATGGGCCAAGAGGTCCACATCATCCGCATAGATGAGTTGCGAGGATGACTGATGCAAGAGCGTATACCGTCCCCCCCCATTGGTGGCTAGCCAGGGCTTCAAGCGGTCAATGTAAAGTCCAAAGAGTGTGGGTGAGAGAGGACAACCTTGCCTAACTCAATGCCTCGGGCAAATGGCTGTCCCTTCCGGTTGCATGCGGCTGTGCGGCTCTCATACCAGATCTGGCCTGCTGCGTTTCGCAGATCCATAGGAGCCCCAAATGGTGCAATCTAAGCCCACAACTTTTCGGGGGGCTGTGTGTGAAAGCCTTTGCAAAGTCCACAAAGCAGTAGTCTGAGGTCCTCCCGGCGGTTCTGCTGTCCTCGATCAAGGTCACGAGTGTGAAGATGTGATCAATGGTCGAATGTCGGGGTCGGAAGCCTACGGGTAAGTGCCACGACTTCGGCGCCTCTGCCCATCGGTTACACAACTGGCTTCGAGAATGCCGCCCATAGCTTGGCAAATCTTGGTGACCATGATGGTTCGGTGGTGGGCGGACGGTGTGGGTCCCCCCTGCCTTGTAGATCGGAACAACCACTTGTGGTCCATGACCGGGAAAAACCCTCTTGCAGCGCCTTGTTGAACAATGCGGCGAGGGCCGGGCACCATGGGTTGTCTGCCCCTTGGCGACTCGGCTTGCGAGGCCATCAAGTTTGTCGCCTTCCCATTAGCCGGTGCTGCAGCCCTCTTCGACATCTTCTTACGTGATCACCGGTGATTGAGGCCATCTTCGAGGGGAACATCCGTCGTGTTCGGGGGATCATAAAGCTATTGCAGTCTTTGCTTCCCTTTAGCGCCGTGATGTTCCCGTAAGGCTGTGCTGGCCTGCAGTACCCTGGCGAGAAAGCTCGGGTGAAAATCGATAGGCGAACATTTCTCCCTTGTGCCTTGCCGGGTACCTTGCCTTTGTTTCCTCAAGGAAGGCGCGGTAATGGCTGAGTGGCTTTGAGCCATTTGGGTCGATCCGCGATGAGGCGAGTGGCGTTTGCGTTCCTTACACTCAGCATCAAACCATCTGTTACGCGGGAAGGTTGCGGTCTCTGATCTCTGGCGTGGGGGAGGTCTCCCAAAGCATCTGTCAGCCCCTGCTCTGAGGAGCTCAACCAGCTGGTCGGTTTGCTGCTCCAGCGTGTGGGCCTGCAGAACTGTCGGGAGGGCTTCTACGAGCATGTCAGCGTAACCCTCCGCCTGCTCATAATCCAATCGCAACCGATGGGTTCAAATCCCATAGTTGTCAATGTTCTACATCCATTGATCAAGTTTTCAATGCCAAGATTTAAGTGCACAAATTGTTGTTTATGAAAATGAAAGTCTAAAGGACTCAAAGGGAAGAGAACGCATTAGTGTGGATTAAAGGAATGGTACAAATCGTCTAGTTTTTAAAGCTCTTCTTGATCGATGAGTTATACTCTTTACTCACGAAAGGGTGTCATGAACACGAGGATAAACACAGACCCTTTAGGCTTTGTCATATTGAATTTGAATGTCATGAATTGCTACAAAGTTAATCATAAAACAAAACATGGTTAAATGTACACAATTTGGCCGAGTGGTCTAAGGCCTTGGATTTAGGCTCAGTCTGAAAGGGCATGGGTTCAAATCCTATAGTTGTCAATATTCTACATCCATTGATCAAGTATTCAATGTCAAGATTTAAGTGTGTATCTTATATTATAAGGTTTTGGTGTAAGGATGTAATCCAAACCCTTTAGGATTTTAGTTATATCCATCAAGTGACAAAATCTATTGAATTTGAATACATGAATTGCCACGAAGTTAATCACAGAACAAAGCGTGCTTAAATGTACATCTTGAGAGTCATTATAAGTCAATCTGATCGATCTAAGGAGTTGGATTTGCGCTCCCATCCGAAAAGGCATGAGAAGATAAAAAAGTACTAGTGTGGATTAGAGTAATGGTACAAGTTCTCTAGTTTTTAGACATGCTCTTCTTAGTCGTGAGTCATACTCTTCATCCATTAAAGGGTGTCAAGAACACAAGGATAAATGCAAATGTCAAATGCTTTAACCACTTACATATATTCAACAAGTGCCAAAAGCTATTGCATCTAAAAATCATGAATTGCTACCAAGTTAATCACAATATTAAATATGTCTAAATGTAAATCTTGAGAGTTATTACAAGACAATTTGGTAGGAGTGGTCTAAAGGCGTTGGATTTAGGCTCCAATCCGAAAGGGCATGGGTTCAAATCCATAGTTGTCAATGTTCTACATCCATTGATCAAGTTTTTCAATGCCAAGATTTAAGTGCCACGGATCGTATCGATTGCACTCACCATATACTAAGCAGGAGTTCATCCCCATACCAGCTCCATCTTGTCTGGGGCCCTCCACATATCTTTGCACCCATGCTTGAGTCCCAGTGGGAAGAGTGAAGGGGTCATTTTAACCCGTCTCCCTCGGGGCCTACCTAGCTGCGGAAGACATGTCAGTATACAACATAATCATATATCCACCTTGAAGGATGGTGCATCAACATCTGCATAGACAATGATCAGCATCATATACATAGGGGTCCTACCCAAGGCTCGGACTTCGAAGGGATGGCCCGGCGGCTTGGGTCTCGAGTTCATTCACCGGGGCGAGAATTCATGGCAATGGATTGGGTTGGCATAAAAACTTATGGCATAGGGTTATCCCTCCATCCGCCCCTCTTGTGCACACTTTGCGAGTAGGTTGAAAGGTATCGGGACTGGTAGCCGCCCGGATGCATAGCCAAAGGGCTATTCACGGGTTTCATCCTCCCGGTTCGATGGGGAGGGAAGGGATCTCTCCCTCCGAGAGATCTACATCTTGACTCAAGGTGACTAGAGGGCCCTTTGCCGTGTTCGGTGAACCCTTTGGAAAGTGTACACCACTTCGCGGTGTCGAGGTCCATGCCTTACCCACACTCGGTGGTAAGCCATTAGACCTAGTCACAATGATCCCTAGTAGGCCTTACACACGGAGGGATCGTTCAAGAGTCGGGACATGAACCTCCTTCTTAGCGGTCGGCCCCTTCACCCACCCGGGTGTGGTTCTTGTACCTGAGGCGAATCTATAGTGTGCTAGAGGCTAATCTAGGAGCATCTACTACCAAGCTTTGGGTCTCTACCCCCTTCCCAATACAAGGGTTCATGAGATACATCATCCACATACATCACGGAAGAACTAAAGAACTATATCTAATCTATATCATAGAGTTAGGTTCTTTAGTTAGAGTCTGTATTTAGAGATCTAGAGAGCTGCTATGGGCAATTTAATAGGCTAAACCTACTGATTCTATGTCTAGAAGATGGTTTAGGCTATTAAATTAACTAAATCTGATCCTTGGGTTGTTCCTCGACTGAGGCCGACCATCCTGCTTTGGCTGCTTTCGAATCAAGGGAAACTAATGGTGCCATTCTCTCGGGCCAGTGCGGGAGGCGGTTTTGACTCTGGGGCAGCCAAAAGCGAGCTCTAAAACCCTAGGAGCGAAAATGGGCAAGTTAGGGTTCTCCTACTTAAATAGGCAAGGGGTTAGGCTAGGGTTTCCAATTATCCCCTTTAGGCATGTGGGATGGTGGGAATGGGCCACTGCCTTTAATGGCTAGGTGGCAAAATGTGCCCACATGGAAAGGTGTGCCCACATTAATGTGCATATTGGTAAATGTGCACATTAATTACACTGGGTATAGCCCACTTGGCATAAAGTGTCCACATGGGAAAATGTGCACCTAGATAAATGTGCACATGGTTAAATGTGCACATTAAATAATGCACACTCCTTGCAAGTTGCCCCTAGGGGCTACCCACTGGCTACGTCGGCGTACCGCGTCGGTCGGGTGGCGTGTGCGGCGTGACGATTATCGATCACGGGACCGTATACTATCTTTGGAGCGTCACATTCTCCCCACCTTGAAATGATCTTTGTCCGCGACATCGTGGGTCTCCCACCTTGGGATCTTCTAACCTGCAATCAACCCGATGCATACGATATACTACTATAATACTTACACATTTATTAAGATTACCTTAAGGTAATATTTTTAATCATTATTACGCCATTACATTATCAAATAACTTGTCAATTCGTAACTTCTATTAAAACAAGGTACTTATTAGTCTCCATTATCACAACATTTAGTTTATCACAATTTAACACTTTCATATACAATTATTATTTAAGGTACTCTTCATTCCTTGCAACACATTCCAACAAAATTTGTGTTGCAAGTCTTACCTATAAAATCCTGCATTAATTTTACAATATTTATAATTACATACTTACTATCTTAATTATTAGAATTACTCTAAGGTAATGTTTAAGACATTCTTGTACTATTTCATTATCAATTAACTTATCACTTCATAACTTAATCCCGCAAAGGTAATTATTAACCTTACTTAATACAACATTTCACGTTTATCAAAGTTTATCAATTTCATACAAAATTTACACTTCTAAGGTACTCTTTATCCCTTGCAACACATTATAACAAAATTTGTGTTGCAAGCCTTCGTAGTTCGACCTCCTTGCCCTCCGGAGCGCTCTATTGGCCTGGGGTCGACACTACCTATTATTAATTATTAATAAAATTTTGGTTATATGGTGACCACCCCACCTATCTACATGGATGCATGGCTAATCTCCCACGTGGAAGAGGGTGAATCTTCCATTATGGCGGAGGCGGCGCCTATATGCCTATCGCGCTCATGCCTACACCTCTAGTTGCCGGCGTGGAGGATATCCTTCCGGTATATAGGTGAAGGATAGATTCCTCCTATCAAAGCATATATGGGGCTAAAGGTGCCTTTCCTATCAATGCATCTCTCAATGACCTCCTTTCTCTCGAGGTCGTCTACTTCCGTGGGACAGAAGTAGACTTTCTAATCTACCTTCCACTCATCCAAGCGGAAACGCGGTCATGCCTACATTGACATTACACCACGCCCTAGAGATCACCGTAGTGGTCCCATCATCGGTAGGTTGCATGCGTAGATTAATCTTAACTACACATGAAACTAATCTAAACACAAATCGACATGCCTGAGCCGATTTTTGCTGGCTCCTTTAATGCATGTGATTAACATAATTACCCTAAGGTAATATTTATGAATTAACATTATCATAGTATCGGATACATTACTTCCGATAGTACAATTATATTTACTCTAAGCTTTGCAATATTTAACGACTTTTAGATCGCTATTATTTAAGCAATAGCCCTGATTTAGACCTATTGTATCATAGACAAGGTTTTAATTATCATACATAAGAATTAGATGTGCCTCTTATTCTCTTCCTTGGGTTCTGCATTACCCTTGGAAGTATATCCCTAAGATGCACTTAAGTATATCTGAATTCTATTTTCTATTTATATTTATAAGGACCCGAGGTCATATAGCTATCCTTGGAAGGAATTGCATCCTTGCGAAGGATTAATTAACATGCTACCTCACATTACCGTTGTTATTTAACTTATTTCCCTATGATACATATACATACAACAATTTCTATCCAGTTATTAGGATCTATATTTAACTTATCAATAAGACACATTAAAGCTTATAATGCATGCGCACACCTTACCTAAGGCTAGAACGCATCCACCCATTGAGCCGGCGTCGAGTAATTTGGAGATGACTTGGTCGTTGCATTGCTCCCATAGTTTTGCTCCACTTCATTGGTGTAGTTAGCTATCACGTCAGTCTTGCACGTTGAAGGCCTCCTGAGCTATCTTACGCTCTATTCGCTTCGGCCATTGCCGGAGTGAACTCTATTCGACGGATCGCTTAATTCGATGCAAGTATGTTCAATCATAAGATTGAGCTCTCCCACTTTCTTCGAAAAGAAAATGGTCCTGCACCCCTTCAATGACATTGTACACAACGTCATATCTACTCTCTCCCCTTAAGAGGTTATACGCTTCTTACTTAGCGCATTACTTTATTAGCCTTAGCTAACATATATAACCATCTAAGATGGATGCACATATTATGTTATCACTAGTAATGGTACCCAGCCTTGCTGGGCATAAATTAGGAACCTTTAATTTCTTTCTTTTTTTATTCTCCCTTTTTGTTTTTCTAACCCACTTCTCCCTCCCTTTGCCTTCCCTTTCCCCTTCCCCTTTTTTTCTTTCTCTTTTTCTTATCAGCTTTTTCCCTTCCTTTTTATCTTTCCCCGCTCTTCCCATTTTTCCACTACTCTTTTTCCCTTTCTTTTTCCCCTTCCTCTTCCTTTTCCTTTTCCTTTTCCTTTTCTCTTTCCCGTTTCTCATGCATTTTTTTCGTTCTCTTTTGCTTACCTTTTCATGTGCCCTTTTCTTCCTTTCCCCACCCTCTTCCTCTTGATCACGTGCCCTTTTCCCCATCTCTTTTCCTATTTCTCTCTCCTCTTTTCCTCATGCTCTTTTTGCTTTCCCTTCTCCTTTTCCGCTTCCCTTTTCCTTTCAACTTTCCATTCCCTTTTCATACTTTCCCCACCCTTTTTGCTTTGAGCTGTTCCCTTTTTTTCCCTTTCCTTTTCTTTTCCCTTCCTTTACATTTTCCCTTTCCGTTCCCTTTCCCTTTTCATATGCCTCTTTCCATTCCCTACTCAACCTTTTTTTATGTACCCTTTTCCTTCTTTCCCCATCCTCTTCCCCTTTTTCCCTTTCAACTTTCTCCTTTCTTGTTTCTTTTTCTTTTCCCTTTCCCATACTCTTTTTCCCTTTCTTTTTCTATTTCCTCACCCTTTCTCTCTTCCTTTTTTTTCGTGCCCTTTTCTCCTTCCTCTTTTCCTCTTTTCCTATTCCTTGCTCCCTACCCTTTGTCTATTCTACTTTCCACCCACCCTTTTCCTCCTTTTCCATCCTTTCCCTCTTCCTTTTTCTCGATGCTCTTTTTTGCTTCCCTTTTCTCTTTCTTCACCCTTTCTCTCTTCCCTTTTTTTCCACGCCCTTTCCTTTTTTTCTCTTTTTCTCATTCCCTTTTCCCAAGTTCTCTTTTGCCCTTTTCCCCCTCTCTTTTCCTTTTTACTTTCCCTTTTCCCATGGACTTTTGCAACCTTTTCTTATTTTTCCTTACCTTTTCTCCTTTTCTCACCCTTACTTCTTACCCTTCTCATGATTGCCCTTTTCCTTTCCCTTTCCCCTCGCCTATTCTATTCCTTTTTCTATTTCCTTTTATCTTTCCCTTTTTCCTTTTCTCTTTTCTCTTTCCTTTTCCTCTTACCTTTCTTTTATTCCTTTTCCCTTTTCCCTTTCATCGTTTTTCCTTTTCCCTTCCTCTTTTCCTTTTCCCTTTCATCGTTTTCCTTTTCCCTTTTCCTTTTCCCTTTTCCTTTTCCCTTTCATCGTTTTCCTTTTCCCTTCCCTTTCCCTTTTCCTTTTCCCTTTTTTTTTTTTCCTTTCATCGTTTTTCCTTTTCCTTCCCCTTTTCCCTATTCCTTTTCCCTTTCATCGTTTTCCTTTTCCCTTCCCCTTTTCCTTTTCCGTTTCCCTTTTCCCTTTTTTTCCGTTTGTAGTTTTTCCTTTTCCCTTCCCTTTTCCCTTTTCCCTTTCATCGTTTTTCCTTTTCCTTCCCTTTTCCTTTTCCCTTTTCCCTTTTCCTTTTCCTTTTCCCTTTCATCGTTTTCCTTTTCCTTTTCCTTTTCCTTTTTCCTTTCATCGTTTTTCCTTTTCCCTTCCCCTTTTCCTTTTCCCTTTTCCCTTTTCCCTTTTCCCTTTCATCGTTTTTCCTTTTTCTTTTCCTTTTCCCTTTTCCTTTTCCTTTTTCCTTTTCCCTTTCATATTGAAGCCATAGTCAAGATGAAATTTTAGTTGAAGACACGCACACATCATCTCCACCATTGGTCAATCAAATCCTCGACCGTCCGATTTAGGGCTCCATTGAAGACACACGCTATAATTTTATAATATAAGATTTATTTCAATATAGTTATGGGTTACCTATTTAGTTAGAACGATTCTAAACCATAAGGTTTTGTCATGACGACAATTCCTTTTGTCTCAAAAGGCTATTTGATTACTATAATTCTTATTTTAGGTGTACCTTACATGTATTATTCTTTTATTTCTAGAGATTCCCCCTTTCTTAGCTATTTAAACTCTTGGAATATTCCTACCAATCGAATTGACGTCATCGTAACAAGTTGGCCGGACTTGTTAGATTACTTCTTTTCTTTCGGTTGGATTATTCTTTTGGAGGTACTAGATTTATACATGGTCAACAATTATCCTAGTAATGATTCCTTCTTAGTGAGGAGATCAATCTCACCAAGTGGTTTCAATACATTGGATGTCTGTTAACAATGGTGTATAATTATAGTTACTCCTATGCATTTCCTTCCCAATCTTGACGCTTAGCTCAATATTGGGGCGATCCTTTCAGTGAGAATATCTAAAAAACCCTTCTAATCCCAATATGGATGTTACCATCCATACATTTAACCTACTAGGCCCCATGGCCTTAGATGGTTGAGCTTGCTAGAAGCTCATCCACTCGTTGCCTGCTTGAAGCAGCAAGGTAACGTTCTCCCGAGTCGCTCGATACTTCAGTCTCCTTGACGGTGGATCCCCTTTGATGTAGAGGTTGACTTTGTTCGTTAGAAGCCTCTCATTGCTGGTGGCTTGATGGTGTAGTTGATCACTTGAAATCTTCCATGCCGCTTTTCAAAAGCCTGAAGGTGGCGCCGTTGAAGAAGATCTTTCATCTTGAACTCTTTGTCTTGGCAGCTAAAGGACGACTCTGTATTCGATATTGTTTCTTCGACTCCATCGACGTCTCATACGTCGAGTCCTCTTGTCGTTATCGTGTTGCCCGAAGAGTGTTGAGGATGTTGATTGCTTCACCCCTGCAAATTGCCTGACATCTCTTCCTTTGATCTGTTATGCTACGGGAGGGAAGGAATAACAAGGGAACTATACATGCAAAACATATAGCTTATACATAATTACAATTACTACTAGAGCTATTAGGTCCCCCTTGTGCCTCCCTTCGAGTTGCACACCTACTCCTTGGCAATGTCATCGGTGTTCCTCCCGGTGCAATGGTGTTGATGATCTATATCCTCCTATTTGTACGTCAGCTCATACTCTGGGGTAACTTGTTGATATACTTGGGCCCTCCGATGTTTGTCGGCTATGGCACAACACGCTTTGCATCGCATTCTAACTAAAGGTGTGCTGGTCGTTGATGCTTCGATCTGCTTCCGGATCCTGTTCTTGGGCTGTAATTGTTCCTCCTTCATGATACTTGAAGCTATTTGGAGGCGTCTCATGAGGTTGTGCACGATTCCTTTGGCTGTACTCCTCTGGAATTGTTCTCTTCTGCAGTTGTTCTTTGAATCGTCCATCCTTGGGTTCACCAAGTTGCATGCAAGTCCACGTGCAAGTCATCGGCTCGCCTCGCCTAGTTGCTTCTCCATCGAGCTTCCAAACTTCTTGTTTGATCCCCTCGATCACATGGCTTGGACGTTGTCACGTTCCACAGTGCTATGCCGTCTTCTTGTCTTGAGGTACCTTCCGGTGGCTTTGATTGTGCTCGTCAGTTTTGATCTTCCTGTTGCCTCTAGGGAGCTCGTGGAAGAAGTCGGTTGCTAGCACTTCTCCAGCTTTCAGTTCCTGACCTTTGCCCCTCTATACACGTCGGTCTCTCTGGCAAGTAAAGCATCATAGCTCTCCTCCCTGCTGGCTATGTTGTCGTGGTGATGGATCCCTATATCCGCGCGGCTTGACCCTTGAGTTGAAGAAGTACTTGCCTTAGATATACTCTTGTCGTTGAATAGCCTGGCTATTATCTTGAACTCTCTTTTTGCCGAAGGTGCTTCAGTTGCTATCCTTGTCGTTAAGGTGTCGAATGCTTCTACCTTGGGCGTTTGATGTCCCACATGTCGGAGATATGATCGGCTTCTTCTCTTCTAATTACTGGTGGAGTACCTGACGAAGCCATCACCTAGTTGTTGGAGGCATATCTCCTCGTTGCAGTGCCTTTCGTAAGTGCATCTCCATCTAATACACATGTCATAGCGCATCACCCTATATTACCACAAGGTGGAATTATGGTCGTCGAGATGTTGTCTTCTTAGTTGGCTCGTTGATGTCGGGGCGTTCCTCCTTCTATTGTTGAGGCCACTCGTGTCATAAGTTCGTCAAGTGTTGCTACTGCCACAAGATGTAGTGTTGCTTCCTGACGATGTCCTGGTGCAGTGCTGATGATCTTGACATGACCGGTGTTGTCTCTTATTCTGACATTGGGTGGACGAGCGGTCTTCTACTTGAGGGCACTTCCAAAAGTGTTTGGAGTCAAAGGTTTGCTTGGCCTCTGGTCGTTCTCCCTCGTACTTGCTCTTCCATTTTGATCTTGGGCTATAGTTGTGCTTCCTCGCTTCCTCCTTTGGTAGTCGAAGTGAAGGAGCTTCCTGATCTAAGCGCTAAGTTCGTAAAACATGACTCTAAACTCATGTTTCTCCACTATATCTGTGGACACCCTAGATATACAATAGACATATACGCATTTACATTGGGATTTATCCACTTTTCCAAAACAACTACGAAAATCTATTTAAATGTTTATACTCCGTTAGGGTTTCCCTTCCTCCTATCGCGTTTGATCCTTCGGTTTTGCTGCATCTTCTTCGTTCTGGTTGACTCTGGGATTCCTTGAGATGCTGCTACTATTGTTGAGCTTCATGTCTGATTCGAGCTCGTCACCCCAAGTTGCGAAGAGTGTTTGTCGATGTGATCCCTTGAAAAAGATGCTCCTCCTTAATGCGTATATCCGTCGTAAGGAATGCGGTGACCGCTCAACGTCCCTACATGCGGTGTGTTGTTGCAAGGTTGCCGATGTGCGGTGCCATTGATCGCTTGAGTAGGATCACCTGGCTGTTGCAGTTGGGCATTCTTCAATGTCTTCGAAGCTCTGAGATCGTGGTCGGTAGGCAGGCATTGTGATTCCTCCGCAGGTTGAATTTCTGAGTGCGACTCCTGTTGCTTGGGCTTTGCTTCATTCCGAGGTGCCTCTCCTGTGCCTGGAAGTGTGGTCATCTCCATTGCCCCTACCATGGCTCCTTCTGGTCACCTTTGCGTGATTTGTACCTGCTGGCTAGGTCGTCTCCTCCGTCACTTGGGTCTTATCCATTCGAGTCTCGTACTCCTTGGCTGACGTAGTAAAGTCGTCCTTCCTTTGGTTTCTAGATGTTTCTGGGTCCGGAATTCTTGTTCGAGCGGAATATTCTCCTCCTTGATCTTGCTCCTAATGCTGATAGAGGGCTTCAAGTCGGAGATGTTCCTTTCCTGTATGCGTCTCCTCCCCCTCATGGTCTCCTACTTTTTGGAACCGATGAAAGTTCTCCTGCTGGTGCAAGGGAGCTGGAAGCTCGTCTGGGTCAGCCTTAGGTGCTTTGTGGTTGCCTAGCTTGGTTGCTCCTTTTGTTGTCGTTGCATGACATTCGCTTGAGCTGCTGGGCTGCAAGGTCGTAGTTGTCTTCCCTCCGGTTTCTATACGCTCCTGTGTCGCCATGACTTCTCTCGTCGACGGAAGATTATGCCCTCTGGCCTTAACTTGTGATGCCAACGTGGCATGTCTAACGTCTTCCTGCACCTGTGTTTTGCTGGCTTGCGTTCTTCCATTTGAAACTCATGTACGTCGAGTTGGTGAAGGCGTCGAGATCCTCTTTCTGGTGTGAGCTCGTGAACGTGGTAGCCGGGAGGTTGACATCTAGAAGATTCTTGATGCCGTTGGTTACCAAATATTCTTCCCATTTGATGAAGATTGATGGTAGGCCGGTGGTGTCCTGTTCTACTCGTTTGTCGGTTGAGGTGTTTGTCGTTGTGCTTCCCTCTCTTGGGTCTGCCTTTTGGGTCTCCTCTCCTTATCTGTTTGTACATCGGCTGGGACCTCGATGTCTTCAAGAAGTTGTGCCTCTAGCTCGTCTGTGGCTCTGGCCCTGTACTTCGAAAGCAACGCTCGTATATCCTAGAGTCTAAGGGTCTACTTGAAGGGCTCTCCTACAACATTTTGGGCTCTATAAGCAAGCAAGATGGCTCGAGCAGCATTACTGGAGACATATCTATAATCTCCAAATCTATGGACATTAGGACGTGTGGTATGGCATGAAATGAGGGTTGTTTTGCAAAACCTCCATGATGTTTGAAGCATACTCTAAGGTCCTAGCAAAGTTGGTTTGGGGGAGTCCAATCTCTACACATGGAGTGACTTGGGCAGCTCTAGACTCTAGCTCCTTTCTAGGTATCCTGGCAATAGGGAGTGTCAATGTGGCGGCTATATAAGTCAAACTCTATTAGAAGGACACAAAATTAGGTCAAGGTTTATGCCTTTGGCATGAGCAGAGGTGATGTACCAACAGTTGGACTTGGGTTGCTATGCTGAGATCTAGATGATTATAACAAAGGGGCGTTCTTGAGCACATCTATCTAGGAGTAAGGCATCAGCTTCGAGCCGAGAGCAATACTTGCGAGGTACTAATGGGATATGCTTCTATTTACAAACAAACCACAGTTGGGAAAACAATTCAAGGGTTTGAGCAATTTTGGTCATTTTGAGCTGGGGTTTGACATTTCTAGCCTAATTTGAGGTCATAAATGAATTCTAGACTATCTAACGGTCCTATTGCAACAAATTTCAGGCGATTTGGAGCTCTGTAGCTCAAGTTATGGAGGTTCAAAGTTTGGAGATCTCACACATTGCGCCCAGACCAATAATGAACTTTTCATTTTCTGTCCTGGCGCGACGTGTGAGACATTGGCTCTAAATGAGTTAAACTTGTCCAATTTGGGTAATATAAGGGTCTAATCCTGCTTATCTCGTCGAGTAGGCAGAATGGACCCCTTATTTGGTCGATTTGGAGCAGTTTTGGGCACTTTTGGGGCATGGTCTCACAGCATGGTCTCACACGTTGCGCCCAGACCGATAATGAACTTTTCATTTTCTGTCCTGGCGCGACGTGTGAGACATCCTCTCGAATTGGCCTAGGATGTCTGTTTTGACTAAAACAAAAGCTAAAACTTACTAACTCAACTTAATTAAGTAACTTTATACACTTATAATTTACTCTAAAACACTTTGTATTAAGCAAAATTTTATCATTTACGAAACTAATAAGGCTCTCCTTTGATATGACTGGCTAAGTGCATATCTTTCTTCATTAGAGTTACTCCCTTGGCGTGTACTGTGCAGGCTGTTGAGTCTTCAAAATGTTGGACCAGCTTCTGCTCTGCTGCTTCTTGACCTTTGGCCTCCCGCTCTCGTTCTGCCCTCTCCTCTTCTTGTATCCTTCGGCCTCCTTGGCCTCTGGCTGTTTCGCCTTGTCGAGGAAGTCGAGCAGTCTGTTTGGTGCGCATCATGTCGATCGGGGTCTTGGTGTCTATCAAGATGCTGTCTCTATCTAGCTTAAGGGTCTTGGTTCTAAGTCTAAGGCTTAGCCATTAATATTATCTAACATTATTAAAGCTTAAATATAATTAAGAATTATAATTCAAACACAAACGATGCCTGCCCTCAGTGGTTGGCACGGGGGGGTTTGAGGGGATTCAACCCTGTGGGTGGGAGGTTCGATTCCTGCTACTGTGGGAATCCTTTTAAGATGAGGTTCAAATAGATTGAAAAGCTAGACTAATCTAGCTAATTGCAAGGCTAAAATTCGAATTACCAAGTTACTTTTCTAAAAATTTGGACTTTTTAAACTATTCTGAGATCAATGTCTCACACATTGCGCCCAGGCAGGAAATGAGATGTTCATTATCTGTTCTAGCGCGACATGTGAGACCATCCTATTTGGCTCACTAATTCCATCCTATATGTCTCACATGTTGCACCCAGGCAGAAAATGAGATGTTCATTATCTGTTCGCGCCCCATCCTATATGTCTCACATGTTGCACCTAGGCAGAAAATGAGATGTTCATTATCTGTTCTGGCGCGACGTGTGAGACCATCCTATTTGGCTCACTAATTCCATCCTATTTGGCTCACTAATTCACTAATTCCATCCTATTTGGCTCACTAATTCTTGTCTTTTTATGTTCTCATTCACTTTAACTGTTATAGCTGTTCTGGCGCGACGTGTGAGACCATCCTATTTGGCTTACTAATTCTTGTCTTTTTATGTTCTCATTCACTTTAACTGTTATTAGCTTAGCATATACTACAAAAATGAGAAAAAAAAAAAAATTTATTCTTCGAGAAAAAATTTTCCTATTCTTCGAGGTTTGAGAATCCTATCAAGTTAGTACTACTGGGAGCATGGTCAGTGCTTTGCTCTTGGTCTCCAAGAACATTGCTCTGATACCACTGTGACGTCCCCTACTCGTATACGGTGCACTCACCATATACAAACAGGAGTTCATCCCCCATACCAGCTCCATACTGATACAGGGCCCTCCACATATCACTGCACCCGTAACGAGTCCCAGTGGGAAGAGTGAAGGGGTCATTTTACCCCGTCTCCCTCGGGGCCTACCTAGCTGCAGAAGCGTAAACATACACATGTCAGTATACAACATAATCATATATCCACCTTGAAGGGTGGTGCATCAACATCTGCATAGACAATGATCAGCATCATACATAGGGGTCCTACCCAAGGCTCAGACTCGAAGGGATGACTGACGGCTTGGGTCTCCAGAGTTCATTGCAGACAGAATTCATGGCAATGGATTTGGCTGGCATAAGAACATGGCATAGGGTTGTCCACTCCATCCGCCCCTCCTGTGCACACTTTGCAGAGTAGGTTGAAAGGTATCGGGACTGATCAGAGCCCGACGGATGCATAGCCAAAAGGGCTATTCCCGGGTTTCATCCTCCCGCCGATGGGGCAGGAAGGGATCTCTCCCTCCAGAGATCTACATGCTGACTCAAGGTGACTAGAGGGCCACTGCCCGTATTCGACTGAACCCACTGGAAAGTGTACACCACTTCACGGGTGTCGAGTCCATGCCTTACCCACACTCAGTGGTAAGCCATTAGACCTAGTCACAATGATCCCTGGTAGGCCTTACACACCAGAGGGATCGTTCAAGAGTCAGGACATGAACCTCCTTCTTAGCCAGTCTGGCCCCTTCACCCACAACCTGGTGTGGTTCTTGTACACAGGCCGAATCTATAGTGTGCTAGAGAGGCTAATCTAGGAGCATCTACTACCAAGCTTTAGGTCTCTACCCCCCTTCCCAATACAAGGAGTTCATAGAGATACATCATCCACATACATCACAGAAGAACTAAAGAACTATATCTAATCTATATCATAGAGTTAGGTTCTTTAGTTAGAGTCTGGTATCTAGAGATCTAGAGAGCTGCTATGGGCAATTTAATAGGCTAAACCTACTGATTCTATGTCTAGAAGATGGTTTAGGCTATTAAATTAACTAAATACCTGATCCTTGGGTTGCTCCTCCTGACCTGAGGCCGACCATCCTGCTAAACTGCTCGAACCAAGGGAAACTAATGGTGCCATTCTCTCAGACAGAGTCTGGGAGGCGGTTTTGACTCCTGGAGCAGCCAAAACAGAGCTCTAAAACCCTAGGAACGAAAATGGGCAAGTTAGGGTTCTCCTACTTAAATAGGCAAGGGGTTAGGCTAGGGTTTCCAATTATCCTCCGCCTGCTCATAATCCAATCGCAACCGATGGGTTCAAATCCCATAGTTGTCAATGTTCTACATCCATTGATCAAGTTTTCAATGCCAAGATTTAAGTGCACAAATTGTTGTTTATGAAAATGAAAGTCTAAAGGACTCAAAGGGAAGAGAACGCATTAGTGTGGATTAAAGGAATGGTACAAATCGTCTAGTTTTTAAAGCTCTTCTTGATCGATGAGTTATACTCTTTACTCACGAAAGGGTGTCATGAACACGAGGATAAACACAGACCCTTTAGGCTTTGTCATATTGAATTTGAATGTCATGAATTGCTACAAAGTTAATCATAAAACAAAACATGGTTAAATGTACACAATTTGGCCGAGTGGTCTAAGGCCTTGGATTTAGGCTCCAGTCTGAAAGGGCATGGGTTCAAATCCTATAGTTGTCAATATTCTACATCCATTGATCAAGTATTCAATGTCAAGATTTAAGTGTGTATCTTATATTATAAGGTTTTGGTGTAAGGATGTAATCCAAACCCTTTAGGATTTTAGTTATATCCATCAAGTGACAAAATCTATTGAATTTGAATACATGAATTGCCACGAAGTTAATCACAGAACAAAACGTGCTTAAATGTACATCTTGAGAGTCATTATAAGTCAATCTGATCGATCTAAGGAGTTGGATTTGCGCTCCCATCTGAAAAGGCATGAGAAGATAAAGAAGTACTAGTGTGGATTAGAGTAATGGTACAAGTTCTCTAGTTTTTAGCAGCATGCTCTTCTTAGTCGGCGAGTCATACTCTTCATCCATTAAAGGGTGTCAAGAACACAAGGATAAATGCAAATGTCAAATGCTTTAACCACTTACTTATATTCATCAAGTGACAAAAGCTATTGCATCTAAAAATCATGAATTGCTACCAAGTTAATCACAATATTAAATATGTCTAAATGTAAATCTTGAGAGTTATTACAAGACAATTTGGCCGAGTGGTCTAAGGCGTTGGATTTAGGCTCCAATCCGAAAGGGCATGGGTTCAAATCCCATAGTTGTCAATGTTCTACATCCATTGATCAAGTTTTCAATGCCAAGATTTAAGTGCACAGATCGTATACGGTGCACTCACCATATACAAACAGGAGTTCATCCCCCATACCAGCTCCATACTGATACAGGGCCCTCCACATATCACTGCACCCGTAACGAGTCCCAGTGGGAAGAGTGAAGGGGTCATTTTACCCCGTCTCCCTCGGGGCCTACCTAGCTGCGGAAGACATGTCAGTATACAACATAATCATATATCCACCTTGAAGGATGGTGCATCAACATCTGCATAGACAATGATCAGCATCATATACATAGGGGTCCTACCCAAGGCTCAGACTCGAAGGGATGACTGACGGCTTGGGTCTCCAGAGTTCATTGCAGACAGAATTCATGGCAATGGATTTGGCTGGCATAAGAACATGGCATAGGGTTGTCCACTCCATCCGCCCCTCTTGTGCACACTTTGCAGAGTAGGTTGAAAGGTATCGGGACCTGACTGTAGCCCGCCGGATGCATAGCCAAAAGGGCTATTCCTGGGTTTCATCCTCCCAGTTCCGATGGGGCAGGAAGGGATCTCTCCCTCCAGAGATCTACATGCTGACTCAAGGTGACTAGAGGGCCCATGAACCCACTGGAAAGTGTACACCACTTCACGGGTGTCGAGTCCATGCCTTACCCACACTCAGTGGTAAGCCATTAGACCTAGTCACAATGATCCCTAGTAGGCCTTACACACCAGAGGGATCGTTCAAGAGTCAGGACATGAACCTCCTTCTTAGCCAGTCTGGCCCCTTCACCCACAACCAGGTGTGGTTCTTGTACACAGGCCGAATCTATAGTGTGCTAGAGAGGCTAATCTAGGAGCATCTACTACCAAGCTTTAGGTCTCTACCCCCCTTCCCAATACAAGGAGTTCATAGAGATACATCATCCACATACATCACAGAAGAACTAAAGAACTATATCTAATCTATATCATAGAGTTAGGTTCTTTAGTTAGAGTCTGGTATTTAGAGATCTAGAGAGCTGCTATGGGCAATTTAATAGGCTAAACCTACTGATTCTATGTCTAGAAGATGGTTTAGGCTATTAAATTAACTAAATACCTGATCCTTGGGTTGTTCCTCCTGACCTGAGGCCGACCATCCTGCTGAACTGCTCGAATCAAGGGAAACTAATGGTGCCATTCTCTCAGACAGAGTCTGGGAGGCGGTTTTGACTCCTGGAGCAGCCAAAACAGAGCTCTAAAACCCTAGGAACGAAAATGGGCAAGTTAGGGTTCTCCTACTTAAATAGGCAAGGGGTTAGGCTAGGGTTTCCAATTATCCCCTTTAGGCATGTGGGATAATTGGGAATGGGCCCACTTGCCTTTAATGGCTAGGTGGCAAAATGTGCCCACATGGAAAGGTGTGCCCACATTAATGTGCATATTGGTAAATGTGCACATTAATTGCACACTTGGGTATGGCCCACTTGGCATAAAGTGTCCACATGGGAAAATGTGCACCTAGATAAATGTGCACATGGTTAAATGTGCACATTAAATAATGCACACTCCTTGCAAGTTGCCCCCTAGGGGCTACCCACCTGGCTACACGTCGGCGTACACGTCAGTCGGGGTGGCGTGTACGCGTGACGAGGCAGTACAGTATACGTCCTGGGACCGTATACTGTGCTGGAACGTCACACAGATTGTTGTTTATGAAAATAAAAGTTTAGAGGAGTCAAATGGAAGAGAACGCATTAGTGTGGATTAAAGGAATGGTACAAATCGTCCAGTTTTTAAAGCTCTTCTTGATCGATGAGTTATACTCTTTACTCACGAAAGGGTGTCATGAACACGAGGATAAATGCAGACCCTTTAGGCTTTTAGTCATATTGAATTTGAATATCATGAATTGCTACGAAGTTAATCACAAAACAAAACTTGGTTAAATGTACAATTGAGAATCATTACAAGACAACTTGGTCGAGTGGTCTAAGGCGTTGGATTTAGGCTCCAATCCGAAAGGGCATGGGTTCAAATCCTATAGTTGTCAATGTTCTACATTCATTTATCAAGTTTTCAATGCCAAGATTTAAGTGCCCAGATTGTTGTTTATGACTCAAAGGGAAGAGAACGCATTAGTGTGGATTAAAGGAATGATACAAATCGTCCAGTGATCGATGAGTTATACTGAAGTTAGTCATAAAACAAAACATGGTTAAATGTACAATTGAGAATCATTACAAGAAAATTTGGCCGAGTGGTCTAAGGTGTTGGATTTAGGCTCCAATTCGAAATTGTATGGGTTCAAATCCCATAGTTGTCAATATTCTACATCCATTGATCAAGTATTCAATGCCAAGAGGTGTTTATCTTATATTATAAGGTTTCGGTGTAAGGATGTAATGCAAACCCTTTAGGATTTTAGTTATATCCATCAAGTGACAAAATCTATTGAATTTGAATACATGAATTGCCACGAAGTTAATCACAGAACAAAACGTGCTTAAATGTACATCTTGAGAGTCATTAAAAGTCAATTTGATCGAGTGGTCTAAGGAGTTGGATTTGCGCTCCCATCTGAAAAGGCATGAGAAGATAAAGAAGTAATGTGTATTAAAGTAATGGTACAAGTTCTCTAGTTTTTTAGTCGGCGAGTCATACTCTTCATCCATTAAAGGGTGTCAAGAACACAAGGATAAATGCAAATGTCAAATGCTTTAGACACTTACTTATATTCATCAAGTGACAAAAGCTATTGCATCTAAAAATCATGAATTGCTACCAAGTTAATCACAACACTAAATATGCCTAGATGTAAACCTTGAGAGTTATTACAAGACAATTTGGCCGAGTGGTCTAAGGCGTTGGATTTAGGCTCCAATCCGAAAGGAAGGAAGGAAGGAAGGTTCTGTTATCGTCCGCAGAGGCCAATCGGCCTATGGGACCCAAATTACACGGGTGCAGCAAGCCCGTTGCTACCCGGATTAAAACCCCCTCCCCCCTTAGGAGGGAAAACCGTCAGAAGAACAAACGGCCGGGTACGGCACAAATATACATATATACACATGAATTCCAGGACCTGGTAGGCCGGGCGAGAGGTGAGTCCGCAGATCCAAAACCTCCTGGAGGTAGGAGCCAAGGGATCGAACTGACGGCATACTGAGTAGCTCGTGCAGGGGCAGACCAGGTCGCACCAAGAGAATGTAGCGAGCCCGAATCTGACTATAGGTTGGACAGCTCTGGAAGGCATGGCTTTCATCCTCAACAACCCCCAGCGGGCAACACTGACAAAGCTGCCGTCCGGCGTGGCTCTCCAACTCCCCACCAACCCGCCTCAAGAGGCGAATATGGTGGGCCCCGGTTCGAATGGACGCCGATAATCCCGCTTCTTCATGGGGCGAGAATGCACCGGTAGAGCCAGGCCTCGAACGGGGTGGGGGTTTATGTGTTGTTTGTAGTGCACCACCTTTACTGCTCCAAAGCATGGTGGTCCCGAGCTTCCTGAGAAACAAGAGTCCAAGTACCCCCTCAGCCTATCCCGGCCGGCGTCTGTGTGCACCTGGACGCACCTATGTGCGTCTACGTTCCAGTGCGCCAGCCACTGGGCTCTCTTGTCCTTCCAACAAGCCCTGAGTCATTGCGGGCTCATCGCCATAGCATAAGCCAAGTGCGAGAGCCGAGTGTCGCCCATGTTGGCCACCTTCTCAAAATAGACAATGTGCCTATCGAGGGGGCGCATGTCAGCAGGGGCATGAATCCCGGCTCCCGCAACAAGATCCGATATGGAGGCCAGGGCTTGACGCCAAGTGCTCGCGGCCAAAATGCCTTCGGACCGCTCTAAGTCGCTCCAAGTCGCCAAAGACAAAGATTGGGCCCACACCGACCCCATACAAAAGAACCGGCTCGACTAGTGCCCGTAACAAATGTGACCGGTGGCCCCGTACCATACAACACTGTGACTATTGTTTTACATTCAGACATCGCCTTCCAACTTTCAAGGGTCACCGGCTTAATGGATGCATCCCAATACATTGAGGACGGGAATTCCACCCCCAAGGGTGTGACCTCTACCATCCGCCGGTAAGTGAGCGCCAGAGGTGCCTGGATGACGTGAGGAGGATATGAGGACCACCTTAGTCTTGGCCGTGGACCCGCATGTCCGCCGCCTCGCGTATCGTGTCCGTGGCATCTAGGTGTGCCTCGCATTCCCTCTCGTGTATGACCCACGAGGTCCACATCATCCGTGATAGATGAGCTGCGGGATGACCCGGGTGCAAGAGTCAGATACCGTCCCCCCATTGACGCTTTAGCCAAGCCTAACTGGTCAATGTAAAGTCCAAAGAGGTGGGTGAGAGAGGACAACCTTGCCTAACTCCAATGCTACCGGCAAATGACTGTCCTTCCGTTGCATACAGGCCCTCTTTCAGATACCAGCAGACTGCGCTCCGTAGATCCATAGGGAGCCCCAAATGGTGCAATCTCGCCCACAACTTTTCTGGGACCGCGGTCGGAAAGCCTTTGCAAAGTCCACAAAACAAAGAAGATGCATCCTCCCGACGGTTCCCGGCCGTCCCCACTGTGGTCCCGAGTGTGACGATGTGATCAATGGTCCATCGCCTGGCTCCAAGCCCCGCCTCGGGTAAGTGCCCTCGACTTGCCTCGCCCATCCGGGTTACCGCCGCTCGAGAATGCCCGCACATAGCTTGGCAACACCGAGCTGACCATGATGGTTCGGTAATTGGATGGACAAAGTGGGTCCCCGCCTTGTAGATCGGAACAACCCTCGCTTGTGGTCCATGACCGGAAAACCCTCTTCTACTGGAATGCTGAACAGCCGAGGACAAAGTGCACCATGGGCCGCCCCCCCACTTGAGCAACTCCGCTTTGCATGCCATCCAAGTCCGCCGCCTTCCCATTAGCCAAAGGCCGCAGTACTCTCTTCGACATCTTCTTTCCGTGATCACCCGGCCGGGCCATGCCGTGGGGAAACATCCGTCTGTGGTTCCCGGGATCATAAAGTTTCGCAGCCATCGCCCCCCCGCGAACGCCGCGGATGTTCCCCGGAGGGTGGCCGCCTGCAGTACCCTCGCCCGAAAAGTTTCGGGTTGGCATCCAAGAGGGGCGAACATTTCTCCCCGTGTTTTCCGTGTACCTTGCCTTTTGTTTCCTTGAGGAAGGCACGGTAATGGTCGGTGGCCTCGAGCGGCCGGGTCCGGGATCCACGATGAGGAAAAGTGACGGCGCTCCTTACAGCCAAGATCAAACCATCATTGCAGCGAAGGTTGCGGTCTCGATCTCGCGTGGGGAGGTCTCCCAGCATCCGCCCCCTCGCTTTCCGGGAGCTCAACCAAATGTCGGTTTGTCGCTCCAGCGTGTGGGCTGCAGAATCCCGGGAGGGCTTCATGGAGCAGTCAACAGAACCCTCCGCCTGCTCATAATCCAATCGCAACCGATGGGTTCAAATCCCATAGTTGTCAATGTTCTACATCCATTGATCAAGTTTTCAATGCCAAGATTTAAGTGCACAAATTGTTGTTTATGAAAATGAAAGTCTAAAGGACTCAAAGGGAAGAGAACGCATTAGTGTGGATTAAAGGAATGGTACAAATCGTCCAGTTTTTAAAGCTCTTCTTGATCGATGAGTTATACTCTTTACTCACGAAAGGGTGTCATGAACACGAGGATAAACACAGACCCTTTAGGCTTTTAGTCATATGGAATTTGAATGTCATGAATTGCTACAAAGTTAATCATAAAACAAAACATGGTTAAATGTACATATTGAGAATAATTACAAGACAATTTGGCCGAGTGGTCTAAGGCCTTGGATTTAGGCTCCAATCCGAAAGGGCATGGGTTCAAATCCTATAGTTGTCAATATTCTACATCCATTGATCAAGTATTCAATGTCAAGATTTAAGTGTGTATCTTATATTATAAGGTTTTGGTGTAAGGATGTAATCCAAACCCTTTAGGATTTTAGTTATATCCATCAAGTGACAAAATCTATTGAATTTGAATACGTGAATTGCCACGAAGTTAATCACACGAAGTTAATCACAGAACAAAACGTGCTTAAATATACATCTTGAGAGTCATTATAAGTCAATTTGATCGAGTGGTCTAAGGAGTTGGATTTGCGCTCCAATCTGAAAAGGCATGAGAAGATAAAGAAGTAGTGTGGATTAGAGTAATGGTACAAGTTCTCTAGTTTTTAGCAGCATGCTCTTCTTAGTCGGTGAGTCATACTCTTCATCCATTAAAAGGTGTCAAGAACACAAGGATAAATGCAAATGTCAAATGCTTTAGACACTTACTTATATTCATCAAGTGACAAAAGCTATTGCATCTAAAAATCATGAATTGCTACCAAGTTAATCACAATATTAAATATGTCTAAATGTAAATCTTGAGAGTTATTATAAGACAATTTGGCCGAGTGGTCTAAGGCGTTGGATTTAGGCTCCAATCCAAAAGGGCATGGGTTCAAATCCCATAGTTGTCAATGTTCTACATCCATTGATCAAGCTTTCAATGCCAAGATTTAAGTGCACAGATTGTTGTTTATCTTTATATTATAAAGTTACTAGTAATGGTACCCAGCCTTGCTGGGCATAAATTAGGAACCTTTAATTTCTTTCTTTTTTTATTCTCCCTTTTTGTTTTTCTAACCCACTTCTCCCTCCCTTTGCCTTCCCTTTCCCCTTCCCCTTTTTTTCTTTCTCTTTTTCTTATCAGCTTTTTCCCTTCCTTTTTATCTTTCCCCGCTCTTCCCATTTTTCCACTACTCTTTTTCCCTTTCTTTTTCCCCTTCCTCTTCCTTTTCCTTTTCCTTTTCCTTTTCTCTTCTCTTTCCCTTCGCTTCATGCATTTTTTCGTTTCTTTGCTTACCTTTTTCTATGTGCTCCCTTTTCTTCCTTTTCCACCCTCTTCCTCTTGATCACGCGTTCTTTCCCCCATCTCTTTCTCCTATTTCTCTCTCCTTTTCCTCATGCTCTTTTTGCTTTCCCTTCCTCTTTTCCTCGGGCCCCTTTTCCTTTCTCTCAACTTTCCATTCCCTTTCATACTTTCCCACCCTTTGCTTTGAGTTGCTCCCCTTTTCCTTCCTTTTCTTTTCCCTTCCTTTACATTTTCCCTTTCCCCGCTCCCTTCCTTTTATATGCTCTTCCATTCCCTACTCAACCTTTTATGTACCCTTTTTCCTTCTTTTCTCATCCTTTCCCCTTTTCCCCTTTCTCAACTTTCTCCTTCTTGTTTTTTCTTTCCCTTTTCCCATACTCTTTTCCTTTCTTTTTTCTATTTCCTCACCCTTTCTCTTCTTCCTTTTTTGCCCTTTCTCCTTCCTCTCTTCTTTTCCCTCTTTTCCTATTCCTTGCTCCCTACCCTTGTCTATTCTACTTTCCACTAATTTTTCTCCTTTTTTCTGAGATCCTTTCCTCTTCCTTTTTCTCTCGATGTTTTTGTTTCCTCTTTTCTTCTTTTCTTCAATTCTCTCCCTTTTTTTCACGCTCTTTCTTTTTCTCTTTTTTCTCGCTCTCTTTTTCCCAAGTTCTTTCTTTTTGGTTCTTTCTTTCTCTCTTTTCCTCTTTTTACTTTCCCTTTTCCCATGGGGTTCTGCAAACCTTTTCTTATTTTTCCTTGTTTTTCTCTTCCTTTTCTCACCCTTACTTCTTAATTCTTCATGCAAGTTCTTTTCCTTTCCCCTCAGCTTATTCTATTATTCCTTTTCTTTTTCTATTTCCTTTTTATTCTTTTCCTTTTTCCTCTTTCTCTCTTCCTCTTTCCTCTTACCTTCTTTTTTATTCCTTTTCCTTTTCCCTTTCATCGTTTTTCTTCCTTCCTCCTTCTTTTCCTTCTTCTTTCCTTTCTACATCGCTTTTTTTCCTTTTCCTTTTTCCTTTTCCCTTTTCCTTTTCCCCTTTCCCCTTCTTATCAAGTTTTTTCCTCTCTTTCCCTTTTCCTCTCTTTCTCCTTTTTCCTTTCATCGCTTTTTTCCTTTTCCCTTCCTCTTTCCTTTTCTTCTCATTCCCTTTTCCTTTCATCGCTTTTCCTTTTCCCCTTCCCTCTTTTCCTTTCCCCTGCTTTCTTTTTCCCTTTTCCCCGCTTGTCGTTTTTTATTTTCCCTTTCCCTTTTCCCCTTTCCCTTTCATCGCTTTTTCCTTTCTCCCTTTCTCCTCTCTTTCTTTCTCCTTTTCTCTTTTCCTCTTTTCCTTTTTCCCTTCCCTTTCATCGCTTTTTCCTTTCCCTTTTCTCTTCTTTTTCCCTTTCCCCTTTCATTTTTCCTTTTTCCTCTTCCCTTTCCTTTTCTCTTTTCCTTTTCCCTTTCCCTTTCATTGTTTTTCCTTTTTCTTTTTCCTTTCCTTTTCCTTTCCTTTTTCCTTTTCCTTCATATAGTTGAAGCCATAGTCAAGATGAAATTTTAGTTGAAGACACGCGACACATCATTCTCCACTCATCGTCAATCAAATCCTCGACCGTCCGCATTTAGGCTCCATTGAAGACACACGCTTGGTAATTTTATAATATAAGATAGCATAAAAGTTATAGCCAGTATGTTATGAATCAAACCCTAATTTGAATGGTTGAGATCAATATCGACCGCATTCAAAGGTCGAGATTTATTGCACGACTTCCCACCACCGTGATTAGCCATGCTCTAATCTCTTATGAGGAAAGGGAAAAGGAAAAGGGAGGAGAAAAGGGCAAAGTGAAAGGAAAAAAGGCATGGGTAAAAGAGAAAGAAGGAACACTGGGAAAAGAGAAAATAGCGAAAATGAACACTGGGAATGGGGAAGAGGAAAAAGGTGGGGAAAGGAGAAAAAAGGAGGAAGGGAAAAAGGGGAAGAAAAAAAGGGAGGGGAGAAGGGAGGGAAAAAGGGAAAGGGAAAGGGAAAAGAAAAAAGGGAGGCAAAGGGAAAAGGAAGGAAAAATGGCATAGAGGAAACTGGAAGATGGAAGGGGGAAAAGAGAAGGGGGGATAAAAAGGGACGAGGGAGTGAAAGGAAAGGGGAAAAGGGAAGGCATGGAAAAAAGGAAAGGGAAAAGAACAAAGGAGGAGGAAAAGGGGAAAAAAAATGGCACGAAAATAAAGGGAAGGGGAAAAAGAGCACTGGAAAAAGGAGAAGAAAAAAAAGGTGGGAAAAACAGACATAGAAAAAGAGAAGGAGAAAAGGAAAAGGGGAGGGGAGAGGGAGAAATGGGAGGGAAAAATAGTACGGGAAAAAGTGGAAGAGAGAAAGGGTTGAAATTGGAGGAAAAGGGAAGGGAAAAAGCCATTGGAAAGGGAAAGGGAAGGGGAAGCAAAGCGAAGCGGAGGGGAGGAGGAGGGGAGAAAAGGAAAAGGAAAAGGGAAAAGGGAAAAGGGAAAGGAAAACGGGGAGGACAAAAAAGGGCATAGGGAAAAATAAGGGTAAAATAGGAAAATAGGAAGGGAAGGGGAGAGGAACAAAAAGGAAGAGAAAAATAAAAAAAGGAAAAAAGGGAAATACAGGAAATAGAAAAATGAAAAAGGAAGAAAGAAAAAGGAAAAAGGAAAAGGGGTGGAGAAAGGGTGAAAAAGAAAAAAAAAAGGGAAGGGAAAACAGGAACGGAAGAAAAGGGAATGCGAAATTAAAAAAATAAAAATGGTGAAGGGGAAAATAAAAAATGGAAAAAGGAGATAGTAGAAATAGAATAGTGGAAAAAGAGAAAAGGTAAATGGAAAAATGGAAAAGAGGAAAGGAAAAGAAAGAAAGAAAGAAACAAAAAGAAAGGGAGAAAAGGAAAGAAAAAGGGACACTATGAAAAGGAGAAGAGGGAAAAGGTAGAGGGAAGGGTGAGACAAGAGTAAAAGGGAAGGAAAAAAGGAAAAGATGAAAAGGATAGAGAGGAGAAGAGAAAAAAAAGGGGGAGGAGGAGGGAGCAAAAAAAGACACTAGAAAAGGGAAAGAGAGAAAAAAAGTGGGGAAAGGAGAAAAAGGGAAGGGAAAAGAGACATGAAAAAAGGGGAAAATAAAAAGGGAGGGGAAAAGGGAGGGAAAAAGGGAAAGGAAAATGGAAAAGGGAACAGAAGAAGAGAGGGGGAAGCGGAGAAGGGAAGGAATTTATAGCATAGAGAAAACTAAAAGAGGGAAGGAGGGAAAAGAGAAGGGGAAAAAGGAAGAGGAAAAGGGCAAGGAAAGGGGAAAAGGGAAGGTATGGAAAAACGGAAAGAGAAAAGAACAAAAGAGAAGGAATGGGATGGAAAAAAGACATGAAAATAAAGGAAAGAGAAAAAAGGCACTGGAAAAAGGAGAATGAAAAAAAGGTGGAGAAAAAGAATATGGGAAAAGGGAAAGAGAAAAGAAAAAGGAAAAGGAAAAGGGAGGGGGAGAGGAGAGAGAGGGAAATAGGAGGGAAAAAGTGAAATAGAGAAAATGGTCGAAAGAAGGAAAAGGGAAGGGAAAAAAGGTCACGAAGGGAAAGGGAAGGCAAAAGAGGAGCCGGGTTTAAGGGAGGGAAGAGAGGGGAGGGGAAGAGAAGGAAAAGGGAAAAAAGTAAAAGGAAAAGGGGAAGGGAAATGGGAGGAGAAAACAGGTGCTGGCAAAGACGGAGGGTTGCCCTCCATGCACGGGAGGGGTAAGTGCTAAATTGTACTTTGAAAGTCATGTTTTGTACCAGCCTGACCGCATAGTATGCACGTGTGAGGGCGATGGAGTTGACTACCCAATCCGCCATGTTCCCATGCCACCAAATCCATTTCCGCTATGAATTCCGCCCCGTATTTCAGCTATCCGAGACCCCTGCCGGCCGGGCCGATCCCCATGAGTCCAGCCTCCCGGTAGGGATCTTCCCTATGTCATGTTGAGGTAATTTATGTGTGATGCGCCTATCGTGGATATGGTGGACCACCTTCGAGGTGGGTATATTTTTATTGCTTGATGTCATGTGCCATGTTTTGTTTACGCCTGCTGTTGTGGCTCCATCCCGCAGGAGACTCCGGGATGAGTAACGACACGCCCATTCTTCCCTCACGTGTTCTTGGGCCACCATCGAGCCCGATGTTAGGTGGATCGCCTCACATCACGCAAGTGGTGTGCTTCTGGTTTGAGGGATGATCTCCGGCTTGTATACGACGGGGTATCGTAGATATGAGCCAGGTCGCCATTAAATTTTGGTATCGTGAGTTCGATCTTGGAAGACCGTGATCGCAGCACCCATCGGTGACCCTATAGGAACTAACTCATTTAGACATTCGCCTTGGAGGTGTGCCCAAGCACAAAACCTCGAAGTAGCTGAAAATTTTTTCCTCCCTGTAGTTAGTAATTATCTAAGATTAGGATAATTAGGAGAATGTGAGGCACCTAAGAGAACCTACTAAATTTCAAGCACTTTGGTTAAAGGACTCCAAGAGTGCGCCAGAGCATGTTAGGTTCAGACCTAATGGCCTCTCGGGCAAGACTCTTAGAGTAGTCACCCCATATGAACCCTAGAACTTGGCCTTAAGAACCCCAAATGGTAAAAATAAAAGATGAAATCCCGCTAAAAGCCTCAAATAGCTAGAATTTCTATCCTAAAAACATCGAAAAACATTAAGAACAAGTCACTTTTGAACAATAACTCAAGAGTGCGCCAGAGTATAGTTAGGTCCCTAATCTAACCCCCTCCCTCACAAGCACTCTCTTAGAGTCATCCCTAAAAGTGATCTTAAAAATTGATTATAAATTACTCAAAAAGGGTCAAAGTAATAATAAGATTCTTAAAATGCTTAAATTAGTGGGTAACAACATGTAAATTGTGTAAATTGGATGTGTTGAGCGTAGAAGGCCAATTCATCAAGAGTGCCAGTAGCATAGCTTAGGTCCCCACCTAACCCCTCCCTCACAAGACTTAGAGCCATTCAAGAAGCAGACCAAACAAGACTCCACTTCGGCCAAGATAAGGAGACTTTCACAAAGAAACCAACCGTAAGATTAATTCGACCAAACCCCTAAAAATCCAACAACCCTATAAATTACTACATTACAAGCTCAGTTTTTTAGGCTTCTTCCCGGCCTAATTTGAGCTCCTTCTTCTCATTAGCCGCATCTTTGGCTCGCTCCAAATCGGGACACTGGCCATACAATGGCTAGGACCAAACAAACCGCCTCAAGTAGCCAAAGAAGGATCTATAGGCCTACGCTTCAAGTGCTCGCAGTACCGGTCGTAAGCTCAAAGATGCCGACGGCTGAAAACCTAAGGTCGACATGGAGAGGCTGCCTAGGTATTGGCCAGAATTTGGAAAAAGAGGAGGAGGAAAGAAGAAAAGGCCAAGAAGAAAAGAAGAAAAAGGCAAAGAGAAGGGAAGAAAGAGCCAAGAGAAGGAGAAGAAAGCTGGTAGCAAAAGCAAGATGAGGAGGTTGGGTGTAGTTTTAAGACTCCACCAACAATGGCGAAATGTTAGAACCAAGAATGTAGAGGATCCCACCCCAAAGGAAAAAAGGGTAATGACTCACAGCCCCACCTAAGAAGAGAGAAGAACCTCTGGGCTTGGGTGGTAACCACAAACTAACCAACCGGCTTAACAACCCCAGCCTTCGGCCGAAGACACCGATGTTATAACTAACTTCTTAGAGGGAGGCGCCGAATCCGAGAATCTTTCACAAATTTAAACCTAACCTCATCCCCGACATGAAACACCTAGGAAGAGCCACTCCCAACCTGCACGCAGGGACACGCTAGCACCTACCCCCCGCCGCTAGCTACTCCCCACCATTTTGAATGGCAAGAAGCAAAGAAACCGGATGCGAGAAAGTACCGGAAAGAAAAGCAACCAAAATCGCCTCGACTCGTGCATAATCTTTGGGACCGAGAGGAGGTACAAGAAAGAAATATCAGATTACAATGTATACAAGAAGATGCACGACTTTAGCACGCAGCTTATTACGGCTAAACAGGTCAAAGTTGTCAAGGAGGGAGGCTAACTCCCGAAGCATTCCAGCTCAAACCCTCACTTTAACCCGCCAGAATCCCCAAGAAGCTTCATGAAGAGATCCCAAGACTCACCTTTGCCGTGAGTCCGCGAGAAATCAAACATCACTTCCAAAGGAGCTACTCTGATTCCTCATCCCGCAGAGCAAAGCATTCCGTGCAGGTTCGTCCGGAGAAATCTTGTGGAGTTCGACCCCAACAAGCGTAACCAACGACATGTTAACTAAGCATAAGAAGTAAAGAGAGATGGAGGTCGTGACATAAACACTTCTCAAGATTCGTTGGCATGCACTTCCATGCAAAAAGAGTCACCCTTTTCAACCAAAAGGATATGAAATCAAGCAAATACATCAAGAGAGAGACTAATAGAAGGAAATTACCTTTTGTAACTAACAGATTATATCTCATGTATACCCTTTGAATAATAAAAATATATAGTCATTTAAAAATGTGCATTCATTAGGCAATGTGTGATGATAGTTTTGAGCAATTGGAGTATTTAATCTCATCTAGTTTGAAGAGTAAGCGCCAGAAAGCATAGTTAGGTCCCGACTCCAATCCCTCCTCGCTAAGACTTTAGAGTCATCCTACCAACTGTCAGCCGCGGATTAACCCTACTTGTTCAAAAATGTGGTAAGTAAAACAAAGAAACTCGTGATTTAGGAAGAAAAATAAAAGAATTACC
This sequence comes from Isoetes taiwanensis, assembly GCA_021234155.1. Lineage (NCBI taxonomy): Eukaryota > Viridiplantae > Streptophyta > Lycopodiopsida > Isoetales > Isoetaceae > Isoetes > Isoetes taiwanensis. The sequence continues at coordinate 10,013,401 of JAJEKV010000021.1, forward strand.
CCTTCCACTCCATTTTTTGGCATCCATTTGACAAAGATAGATTCAACGACCTCCAAGAGTGCGCTGCAGCACACTTAGGTCCCAACCTAACACTACAAGACTCTCCCAGAGTCAGCCAACCTTCCCAAGCTCATAACTTGAGCTGCATTATTACCCAACCGGCAAAAATTTGTCGTGATTAGAACCCTAAGATCAGAGACGCTTCACTTCTAGCCTCAAATTAATCCAAAAAAAAACATTAGCCTTTCATCCCAAAAGCTCCTGAGTTTTAGAAATCCCTAAAAAATTTTAGGGCATAAATTCCCCTATATATACCCTCAAGATAACCCCTAAACCTCAACCACGTAACTGCCCCTCATGCATTGAGGCTTATCTTCTGCCTTACTCAGCGCCACAAATCTTGGCTTGATACTCTACAAAGACGCTTCGCCATGGCTGCATCCTTCATCAATTGGTATAGCTACTTCCCCACATCAAGTAGATGTCAACATAAGATTCCAAGTATTTCAAAAGAATTTGACCTTTCGCCAACCCCTCAACTCCAATCCTTTTCGCCAAAGAAGTCCTCGCAAGAATTCCAAGAGAAAGTCAGTTCCTTCAAATTACGTAAGATACCGCCATGCATAGGGTATTTGTACCAAGGGCCGCAGATGTAAACAACCCCGCCTATGTACCCAATATTGCCAAAGCATCAGGAACGTAACCAACCGCTTGCCAACCTACATGACCCTAACCAAATAATGAAAAGTCTTTTCCTACAACACGTACCCTTTAGCGCCATATCTAGTATATAGGGTCAAACCGTGAATAAAGTAACCATCAATTCAGCCACCGGAGGTCACACCCTCGATGTAAAGAATGACGAACGCCTCCCCGCTGAGTAGCAATTTAAGAGACCATGGCCAGTAGCATCCAAGAGAGTGAAGACCTCGAAAGGTGAAAAGCGAGGATGACATAGAGGTAGACCCAGAGGAGGAACGGCCGCAGTTTTAACAAGACACTCCAACGCCAAGCGACAGACTACCCCCGAGGATTGCACAACCAATCTGGGAATAACAAGTCTAGCACCAATCATACCGGTTGACAAGTAACATTTCGCCGCTAAATGACATCAAAACCCTCCTCAATGCAGGGATGAGGTTACCGCTACGACAAACTCCTTCACTCTCCTACTAAGAATAAGCCGGATTTAGAAGACTTCATCGACCAAGAAATCAAGATTTTCCTCGGCAGTAAATAATGAAGTACTTACTTACACAGACACACCATCTCTCGACATTGAAGCTTACTACGCTTATCGTGAGGTATGATGACGTATATTAAACTTCCTACCGAGGAGGAGTTTATAGCACTCGTGATGCATGGGAATAAGGGGAAGACAACAAGAGTACTTCAAGGAGCCTTCTTCCCTCACAAGAACAGTAGCAAAATCTCCAAGGGAGAGCCACAAAACCCGCATAAGTGTATCAACGCCTCTTCAAGATTATAAGGAATTAGTTCAAGTACCACACCGCGATGCATCAAGCGCAATGTGGGCACCGTGAGCACGCGGGAGAGCAATTCTGAGCAGCACTCAACATTATCTTCCTTCCCAACGTACTCCGTGAGAGTAATAATATTTCACAAGCGCCACCACGCCGGAGAAGCCGTGCGTATGCCGGTAGCACTTTCGATTTGGCATGCACGACGCTTATCGTAAAAGGTCGCACTTCCCATGTCATTTTGGTAAAGCTTTAAACAAATTTCTTGGGTATTTTCGACTTTGCAAGCATCTCTTACCTTCACAAGGTAGGTTGGCAAAGGATGCGAGCTCATACCTTCCATGCATGGGTGGAAGAGCTAGCATCCCATCCGAGGGGATCACAAGGATATATTTCGTGAACTTGGGAAGCACAAGAGGTACGTTTCAAGTAAAGAAGTTCCTTTGAGGATCACCTGCACTATCAAGAAATTAATGTAATGGAAATCATGACTATCAGATAAGATATATCGGGTTATATATATTAATATAAGATCCTTTTGAATTGCATTTCAAATGTTTTTTGGATTGTTAAGGTCTTAACAATCATATCATTTTAAAGCTCACCTAATGCAACCAACAAAGGAACTCATGATAAATGGTGCCAATGTATTATGTGCAAATGAAAGTAAATTAGAATGTCGACCTTGAGTTCCAAGCCTGCTACGCATCGTGACACTCGTATAATTCCAGCCCCTGAACTATTCGAAGAGTATTACGACCGACACCTAAGAAGAAATCTCGCAGATGAGGCCGACCGCGAAGAGATCAAAGCCATGCCGGCAGTGCAGGAAGAAACAAAGTGTGACTCAGGAATGTGGACAGTCCCCAGAGGCCCGTTTCTCAAAGACAAAGGAAAGGAGAAAAGAGGAACTCTAATCTTATCTTCTAGTTCCGTAGCTTCTTCCGACAAATGGATCTGCTCGAAGCCCCAGGAGGAAACAATAAGAACTACCGAAGGAAGAAAGAATAACAGAGAGCAAAGGAAGGCCAATCCGACTACCGTGTAAGAAGGTCGACCGGCCCTTAAGTAATGTTTGAAAAGCACGCAAGTTGGAACAGTTTTTCGCTTAAAACAGCATCGGTGGATGGAAGCCGCTACGGCTAGACGCAGATGAGTGAGTACCTGGAATGCTTACGCATGAAAGATAAAGATAAGGGCAGGGTAGCAAATCACAATCCTGGAAAGGGGCAGCCCGTATTTGGTGGAGGGGTTATGCTAAAGCCCATGGGATGAGCAGACAAGTGCAGTTCACAAAGTTCTATACTTTCAAAAGCACTATGTTCCAAGAGAACATGTGCTACCCGCATGCAAGCTGCTCCAATGTGATTGCAGGTAACAGGGGAACAAACTGGGCATGCAAATATACCTAAGAGTTCATGAGGTTGAGGCTATATGTGCCAAAACTCAGCAGTAGAGAAGGGCAAAGGAAGGCTATGTGGAGGGGTTGAATGAGGACCGCCTTTGAAGATATCCCGGTGCCCCTCAACCCACGCTCGCGATCGAGGCGAAGCGAAGGCACCGGAAAGCTCAAGTAAGGATGCGCCCCTCGTGAAAAAGTGAACCTGGGCGCGGTATGACAAAGAAAAGCATATGGAGGTCGAGCTCAAGAGCAAAATTCATCGCCTCGCAAAGACTCATACACCCGGAATCACGAAATAAATGTGAGAAAAGTGTGTCACCAAAGATAAAGGACAAGTGGTGCCTCTGACCATAAAGATACCAAGGGGCCTCAACTCCATCCCTAAAGAAAGCCGCAGAATGCATAGAAAAACAAATTGTGCTTCCTGTTTCAGCCTGGGCATAGAACATACAATTGCCCGCTCGATCAATGCAAAGACTTAAGTGAGATGGGAGGTTGGGACCTCGGCTTTAAGAAGAGGAGGATCTAAGGATCTTACTATATCCATGGTGAGTGTCACATCTTTGCCCATGTAATAATGTGAAGCCAGAGAGCCAAGCACTCAAGTAATATCCACGATTGGTAAATAGCCTTCAAATCTTTATAGTCCCTTGGTAGACCTGGCAAGCTCCCACAATTCTCACACCAAGGATGGCACAAATGTTAAAGTTGAAAACACTAAAGTCTAAGCCTGCACTGTGAGTGTTAGCCAAATGGAGCCATCGTGCACACCTACCGTAAGAGGGTGAATTTCACATAGACTTACCGTATCAATATTGAAATGGGGAAAGCTGCAGATCATGAGCATAGGAAAATAGATCTCATCATGTGTATGGAATACCTCAACCCTACGAAAAGCACAAATAGATTGTGGAGAGCTAAGGTGAAGCTCACTCTGCCACACAATCCGAAAAAATCATGAAATCTCGTGTAAGCAAGTGACACCTATAATGCACGCATGTCGAAAGTAAGAAATTACTTAGATGCATCAAAAGGGAGCAAGTTGCATACATCTTCAAATTAGAACTTGCCAAGAAGAGGCACCGTGAAGATATGAAGATAAACCAAGAAGCAAACTACCTGCTGTAGCCAAGCTAATAGAGGAATTCCATGACTTTGTTCCCCCCATCTAAATAAGGAGCTTCGCCATACAGGGAGTAGAGTGCTAAAATTGCACCGAACCGTGCACTAAACCCACAAGTAAGGCACTATATAGAATGACAAATTTCACTAACCACGTAGAGTTGAAGAAGCAATCAAGAAGAGTCAAGTAGACTTAGGGTTCACAAGACCTAGTGTCTTCCTCCGCTCTGTTTCTCCCCATCTTATCTGGCCAAAAAAAAAGATGGAAGCTCAGGGATGTGTGGCCATTGACTATCGCCAATTAAACAAACACACAATCAAGAACAACTATGCCTTTACCCAGAGCATGACCTCATTGGATCGGGCCATAAGGTGCCGTGGTCTTCCAAAATAGACTCAAGTGTCTGATATCATCAAATCAGAATCAAGGAGGAAGATATTCACAAGACGGCTCTTCCTAACAAGATAATGCGCTACTCAGTGAATTCAATACCATGCCAATTTGGCCTATCAACAAATGCCCCCAAAGAACATTCATGAGACTCATGAATTATATCTTTCTGGAAATTCCTTTGACACATTTATGACATCGTGTTCTTCGCATGACATCTTATGTATAGCAAGTCCCTAGAGGATACCATTCAACATTTGAGAAGCTGGTACTTGAGAAGTCGAGAAAGGCACCAGCCTTTTATGCTTAAATTGTCGAATGTCATTTCACAATCGAAAAAGTGGAATAATTTTTGGGGCATATTATCAGCAGATGGCATCTCCACCGATCCTGGGCTGTAACGCAGCGATTGAATGGCCAAAGACTGTGCTGAACATACACGCAGGTGAGAAGCTTTAGGCTTGGCGTGGATATTATAGAAAGTTCGCCAAGAACTTTGCTAAGATAGCAAAGACTTAATCTGACCTCACGCCAAGGCGTAAAAGATAAAAAGACTCGGGTGGCACATTGGCAAAAGAAGGCTCAAGCAGGATTTGAGAAGTTAAAAGAAGCCTTAACAACCGCCTCGCCTAACATTGCCTCGATCCGTATAGGGGCGGACGCTTTAAATTTTAACCGACGCTGAGCAAGATTGGCAATGGAGCAGCCTTTAATGCAGATATGGTATCGTGAGATAATGATCTACCTAAAGATGAATTTGACGCTGCAGACCGCCACCCGACATGATCGAGCTATTGGCGAGGTAAGAGCTTTTAAAGATCCGGAGACACTACCTATTAAAGGAAGTTCCACTAGGATACCCACTCACCGAGTTCCTAAAGACTTCACGAACCATTGTTGGAATTAAGACAAAGAAGATGGATGGAGTTCCTCAAGAGTACGACTCTAGATTGTATACGCTCTGTGGAAACTCAATGTGGTCAGCAGACGCTCGGCCAAGGCAATTCCAACAACAAGGGTGCATTGCAATGCCATATCAACACTTACCGAGTTTGGCAAGAAAATAGAAGAAACGCTGCCACCGTATTGCTGACTTCCAGAAGTATGGGCTAGCCTCTAAAGAGGCAAGCACCATGTTGAGAGAGAGGCCTTCAAACATTTAAGAAGGAAGGAAAGTTATTGTACCATAAAAAATGCTGTGGCATGCTGTAATCATCCTGAGTCGGTTGATTCTTCATGACACCTTACAACAGCCCAATAGCCGGCCACGCGTTTTACTTAAAAACCTACTTCAAGATAAGAAGTAGTTACTATTGGCCGTGCATGAAGAAGCGTATAGCGCGTACATACGCCAGCGCGTCACTTTATGCCGCTATAATTCAAGGCTTTAACAACTACTTAATTCCAGGAGCATTAGAGCCATTGCCGCCACTTTCAAACTCCAAGTGGGAGATAATAAGCATGGATCATTACAGGCTCCCCAGAACCATAAGGCAAAGATGCCTTTAATGGTCGTAGGTCGGCTAAATTGTCGGCGAGCGCATGACTTTTTGTAGGAGCACCCATTACCAAGATAGACACACGGTATATTCACAAAGGAGATTTTTAGACTCCATGGATGCTAAGAGAAATAATCTCCTCGATAGAGATTCAAGTTCATGAGTGCATTCTCGGCAGATCTCTCAAGACCATCTGACGAATTGTCGATGAGCACCTGCTTATCACCTCGACAGATATGCATCGAGCGCACTAACCTGACATCAGCCAAGATTAAAGTTATAATTATGTCTCAACAAGAATCAAAGTGGGATGACTATATCTACTTGGTTGTGTTTGCATTCAATAGCACCAAGCAAGAGTCATCCCAAATGTCGCCGCTATGATCAACTACTTCGGCCATCGCTGTTGACACGACACTTGGCACAACCCCTGTCCAAGGTAAAGTATCCCAACAGATGCTCAGCCGAGATACAACAATTAGTTGAGGAAGTGCGAGGATACCTCTTAGCGTTAAGAAGCCTAAAAGAGAAGCTGACTCAAGACCGTAACGCAAGGGAGTTCTGTGTAGGGACAAATGTTTGGTCAAGATAAAGTCAAACAAGCCAAGCTTCGCGATCTAAGAATTAAAAGAAGCTTGCTCCAAGGTGGGTCGGGTCCATTTTAAAATTGTCAAAAGAGTAGGTAACCAAGCCTACAAATTGGACTTACCAAAGACACCTCAAGATCCATGTAGTCTTCACGTAGTCTCCCAAAGAAACACACCCCTAATCCGCAGGAAGTATTGAGACACCGAAGCTTCATCGAATTAACTGACGACGCCTTTGATTGTCCCCGAAGTTTCTTCTAATCCCATCCTATAAGAAATATCTATGAAGATCTCAATTTCTCCAAGACCTTGTAGAAATGGACGCGACTTACCGCCGCTGAGGACGCCACGGGTACTACAATCGATCTTGAGAAGCAAGCACTCCGCACAATTCACATGGAGCACGTAAGGGTCACTGCCACCGGCGGTCGACCAACCCCGGTGAGTAAGGGTAGAGTCTACTCCCATGCCACCTAAGTAGCTCAGCCTTTGAGAGAAAAGAGGTCATTCGTGAATGCATTGATAGGGAAAAGCACCCCTAGCCCCATATATACTCTTTTGATAGAGGAATCGTCCTTCACCTATATACGAAGGACCCATCCTCCACGAAGGCAACTAAAGGTGTAGGCATGAGCTTACATATGTGCATGATAGCCGCCTTACCTGGCCACCATGGAAGAAGCATCCTTCCTATGCCGAGATTAGTCGCACATTCATGTAGATAGGTGGGGTGGTCACCATATAACCAAAAATTTTGTATTAATAATTAAAATGATACTAATGTAGTGTCGAAACTCGCAGCCAATAGAATCCACAAACAAAGGAGGTTAGACGACAAGACCTCAGAGTATATGTAGTAAATAAATGCTACAAGGGGACGCAGAGAACCTTAAGAACACTTTTTGTTATGTTCAATCTTGATATTTTAAACTTGATATTTTAATGTCGATATTTTAACTAATGTTGAATTAAGGCATAAATTAAATGCCTTACTATGTGGTTATTATAAACATTGCAATTAGAATTTGCTATTATCTTATGCACACCTTCATAATTACATGTACCATCTATAAGCTTCCTTGTGCGTGCATCTTCCAAGGTGGGAGGCAGCCTCACATGTCAGCGGGACAAAGATCAATCCAAGGTGGGAGAATGTGACGCTCCGTGATAATATACCTGCATGAATATGTATATTATAATCGACACGCCACTCAAGCATACGTCGACTTCAGGACGACATGCACAAGATCGACCATAAAAGGTAGTACCTCTAGGTACAACCTTGTGACTCTATTTATATTGCACATGCTAAGGCCACATGTAAATATAATATCCTTTTGCTATGTGGCAATAGCCCATTGACCAATCAGGGCCCAGCCCTAAAGTCGGGATAAGGGCATAAAACCCTAAAAGGAAACCTTCAGCCTCCCAGCCCCATAAGCCTGACGGAGCGGAAGAAGGACGCTTTCAAGGTGGAATGTGCAGAAAGTGCAGGAACCGACATTCCTTAGTAGCAAATGATCCAAGCTAGCAATCTCGAGATTCAAGAAGATGGACGCCTTTCACAGAGTGGGGAGCCACCCAAGAAGCTTCAAGTAGTGGTTGATCCGGATAGTTAGATCCGAAGTTTTCAGCCCTCATTCCGTAGGATTATGTTCACTCTAAATTTGTATGCACCCCTACGTTTCCTAAGAATGATAGAGATACTGGACAAAGGAACCCAACCATGTATGATTAGGTAGATTAGAGTAGATGTATTCTAATGTTTCTGCCTGTTGTGATGATGTTGTGACATTTCCCATGCCTACCTTGTGTATTGGGAAGGGGGTAGGAGTGACCCAGAGCCCAAGTAGTTGTATATGATCATAGTTTTAGCCCATTACCTCAATTAATGCTCGGGTGCATAAGAGCCCGCCTCGGCCGTGGTGGCTGAAAGCGACCGGCCGACAAGGGAGGGCTTGTTCAACGTTTTTCGCTGATTTCACCGGGCGCCAGAATTCCACGTCGGGGAACGCCGCGAGCTAGGCTCACACCTCGCACGCGGAGGGCAGGTGGTATGGGCTCCTCCCGGCTGCGGGGGTGATGCGGCCATCTTCCAAAGGAGTCTGGAGTCGTGATATTTGGTGCTAAAGGGCTCTAGCTCGCCTCGCGGATTAGCATGAACCTTCCGGGAGGAGAGATCTCCCTCCTCGGCCTCATTGGGACCGGGAGATGCAACTCAAGAGCAGAGCTCCCTCCGCTATTCACACCCTACAGCTACTTGGCCGCTCCAATACTTTTCACTTATCTCAAGATAGTATGCAGTAATGTGAGGGGCTGGATGGAGGGACTTCACCCAACTACCATGTTCCCATGCCGCCTAAATCCATTTGCCATGAATTCTGCCTCAGACAGCATTTGAGACCCCAAGCCGCCGGGCCGATCCCCATGAGTCCGAGTCTGGTAGGATCTTCCCTATGTCATGTTGAGGTAATCGATGTGATGCAGCCATCAGGATATGGGTGTGGACCACCCTTCTCGAGGTGGGTATATTTATTGCTTGATGTCATGTGCTCATGTTTTGTTTACGCCTGCTAGGTCGTATCCTCGGAGGGAGACCGGATGAATGACACGCCCATTCTTCCCCTCGTCAGCTGCCACCATCGGAGCCCTCGGTTAGTGGACGGCCTCACATCAGCTGGCTTATGATCTCCGCCATACGACGCAAGTATCGTGATAAGGCGAGCCGGGCCGCCACAGTTCAAAAGGTCCCAATGTGTCGCCAAGACATAGAAATGGAGCTCTCAAATAGTAGATTTGACCGTCGCATTAAGGTACAAGTTCACAAGTTTAGCTTCAAATTTCAGTACTCTATTTGCTTCCGCATGGTATTATATGGGCCATGATATGTATGTTAGGTTAACACATTATTTTGAGAAGGGGAATGTAACTTGACACAAAGCCTTCAATGCTCTCGGGATTCAACAATATTGTAGGTTAGCATTAAGGCCCTGACTTAATGCTATTTCTTCACACATCGCGATCGTGATCCCAAGAGAGAGACAAGGTAGCCATAGTGAATATTAATCGACACCATGAATCATACTTGTTCTTTGTTATTTTGTTTATTTTTTATTTTTTATACTTGTTGTCCTAAGATCATTTTGCTTGTTGCAAGATGGTACAACATGTCATATTTCTTATAGTGATCAGGTTGAGGCTATAAATCTTCCATGAGATTTGAGATTATGAATGGTATGCAATACATTAGAATATGCAACTATAGGCAATAAAAACAAAAAATGAAGAACAACAAGTTTCAAATCACAATGTATATGTACAAACATAAAAAGTTTGCCGAAATTGCAATATGAATGCGCAAAGATGCAAAGAAAAGGGAAGAGTAAAATTATTACTATCCATGGAATTAAGCGTTTTGTTGATACCATGGCTTTATGAGGGCTGGGATTGCGGGGGTAGCTATGGCCCAAGCCAAGATAATGATGGCTTACAACTATTCCTCCCTTGAGCCAAAAGTGAGGAACAACGCATTTTGGATTTAGTATCTTCAAATTGGTTAAGCATATTGTGCTTCTAGGTCAGGTTCTTATGGCATCTCTGCTTACACAGCTAGATGAGACATGCAAATTCGTAATTTTTATATCCGATTGATAAACCTTTTGCTTTGTCCTTCAAAAAAAGGGAAGGGAGGGTGGAAGAGAAAAAGTAAGTTCCACGCCTCTAAATTATCATGGGCAATGATTGAAACCATGAGATTTGACCAAAAACCTATTGCAGCTTGCAAAAATTGGGATTTTGTGGCCGCAGCATGTATTTGTGGATCACTCCAACCTCAAAAAGCACCGATTTTATCTCCAAGTGGCCCTCGCCAGAATCTAGATTTTTAGGTAAGGAAGAAGCTTCTCATGTCCGTGATCTTCGCTTGTCACGCCAATGTTGCAAATATCCGCTAATACATCCTATAATAAATTGCAGCAAATGCTCATCACTAAGCCGCAGATCAAAACCCTATTAACCGCTTTAATAAATCCAAAGCTCCCAAAGCTCCTTGAATTGACAACTTCTAGTTTCAAATTTCCAAATGATATAAAGATTATATAAGCTTTTCTGGTGGATGAACTTCGATAGCTTCTTTTCTATAGCTTCAACCTAAAAACAACAAACTAAGAGTTATAAAGGTTCTTTCATTTTTTTTTTCTTTTTGGGCTTAGATGTTTCATTTAACCTAATTTTTGAAATGGCGCATGTGTGTGATATCATTTTCTTTTGGACATCACCTCATCCAAACTTCATTTTGCAAGGTTACATTGCAGATTCCTCCCTTAGATGCCATCGCGGCAATTTTCACCTATTTTGAGCTGATGGGTTATAGAGTGATTCCACCTTAGATGCTTACCGCATAATTTTTTAGCAATCTTTGGGCTTGAGAAGAATTTCTTTAATTCATTTTTCTTAGTTCTGTTTTATGCAGCATCCCATTTGGATTCACTCAAAGTGGAGTGAACTGAAATGGCCGAGTATATCACAGTTGGAAATTATTATTCAACTCAAATCCCTTTTAAGAGGCAACATAACCATTTTGATCAAGAATGTGACCCCAAGCACCATCAGCCAAAATTTAATCGCTAGAATTCCCGCAAATCGTGGCAATAATATCTTAAGTTCAAGGTACCGTATGGGCAACCATTGAAAGCTTCCCAACATCATTTAACGCACTTTTCTGGGCTACAATATACCTAAGCTAGTCCATGATAATATGGAACCCGATTAGTTGCCACTTTGCTTATTTCAAAGAGCAAAAATAAATGGGCTCATCTACCAACTTTTGGATTAATATATCCCTCCCTGCATCTAAGGTACTTTTTCAACATCCATCGACGCATCAGTACCTTCAATATCCTGTGGATAACTAGTAAATCGCGGATCTAGCAATATGTGTACATTACTATAACTCTCGCCTTGAAATGCGTGCAAATTTGTAAATCTCCCGCGATTGAGATTGGAATTAGTGCCTCAAACACTGAAGAAATAATAGTTGTTAAGTACTAACAAAAATGGTACAATGGCAACTACATCGTAATCAAGTACATGAAATATTGGCCAACTTCCAAAAGATTCATTGTGTATTCCCGCTTCATCTATACTTACCCTTACACCTACCATCGGGTTAGTGCTTGACCTCAATCGCCCACAACTTCTCATGTATCATTAGAAGTAGGATAACTTGTTACTCGGTGGTATTAATATATGCCTCTACAAAGCTGGGTGTAGATGTTTGCACAAAAGCATGTATGCATCCTCAAAAAACTTGAATAAAAGCTCTTTGCTCACATTTCCCATATGCCGCTTTTGTGTATTCAAGCAATATAAATGCAATTGAAAAAATGATTAATCGGGTGACTCCGCAAAATTCCAATACAAATAATGTAAGTTTAAGCATTTACTCATTTTCTCAGAAAAATCTTCTGAGGCCTTACTTTGTATTGCTTCAAGTATGATTCCAGCTGTTGAGAAAGTGCCACAAGAAGACCTGAACATAATAACAAGATTACGCAGTGAAGGGTCAAGAAAAAACGGTCCAAAAAAACACTTCACAGGCATGACCTCTGTTATAAGAAACCTCAATAATACTCAATAATACATGTTCGGCTCCAGTATAGGCATTGCCACACACTCAGGAATTATGGAATAAAGAAAAAACCATTTTTGTAATCAAACCAACATGTCCTCCATGTTTTGCAAGCTGATTAAGGGAAGACGCTGATCCCAAAGACGCATCCTAATGCATTAACTAACTTGCGATCAAATTATTCTCCACTGTGTATCCCCGGCCGTAGACACCTCTGGATTTCTTTTTTTCTTTTCTAAATTTTTTAGGAGAGGGGGTTTGAACAAAGTGTGTAATCCTTTTTTTATCAAACTGTAATGTTCTAGAGAACTTGTTTTCTGCACTTATGCCTTGGCTGGCCACCTAGCATTGTTTTTTATTTTTCACTAGGAGTGATAAACGAGGTATTCCTTATGTTCTTGGAGTCGCATGTGTGTCAACATATCATGCATGCACATCCATTTTCACTTTTAAAACGTCGCTTTAGTTCCCTTCTATAAAATCAAATGCACCATTACATACATAAATAACAACATACAAAATTCTTCAAAGACTGTTGGATGTGAGTAAAGCCATCATTCACATTACAGAAGTCTAGAAGTCTCTGTGATAAGTATATTCCAATCTATATAATCTCAAGATAACCAATCGTTTCACACAAAATTATAATACCTTTTGTTCAATTGTTTCACATTACAAAGTTACCAATCCGAAGTAATAGAGAATCACCACACAAAATCTAAACTCTTCTACTTCAAAAATATCATCATCGCATCCAATAGCCATTGCCTTTTCTATGTACCAAAACAACTTGTCCCCTGACAAATGCATCTCCCTAACTAAAATGACTTCCCAAAGAATCATTTTGTACGTAAGTTCTTGCTTTATTAAAGCCAATTCAGTAATACTATATATATACAAGTGAATGATCACGCATCAGACACATTCCAAAATTTGTTGGTGCGTAATATCACATATATACAAGCACCTAGAATACGTAATTCGTGGTCAGGGGCTCATTCAATCTTCGGCCATACACTATATAGCCATCTGCATATATTCGTGGATCGAGGAAGAACACAAAGGACCACTTCGATATGAAAGCATGCTCGTATCAATACAATAAAGTCGCGAATCAAGCAACACACAAATCTTAGGTATCAATGTCAAAACCAAGTTGCTATGTTCCCCACCACAAAAGTCAGAATTACAATCTCATCTTTCCGCATTAATTTTCCTGCTTTTGAGGTAGCTTTTCAAAAGACAGCCTAAAATAAGTTACGCGGTATCATATGTAGTTAGATGTATCATATGTACAAGCCCGCTCCTGAAACACCATCAAGTGAGGCCAACCATTGCTCGAATTTGGGATCTTTGGTCCGAAACAATAATAAATGGAAAAATAAAAGCTAAAATGGTGGTTTATTCCCCATGAAACAACCACAACAAGACAAGTTCATCTTGCATAATGCCAGGAAGAAAACTCCATATCTCCAAGAACATGGTGAAAAGCTAGACAGAACCATGGATATGCTAGTTGCACAAACCATGCCACACTTAGCTTTGCAAAACAGTTAAGCTTTCAAAATTTACTTTCAAGGATGGCCATGGGTGCTTCAATGCTATTAAGAATAGAACTCCCAGAGTATGACAGAGAATAACCATTTCTATTCACACAAATATGAGCTTATGTTGAACACAGATAAAGGACATGATGGGAGAAATAGGCTAAATATGCGGGCAAGTTAACACAGAAATAGGCAGAGAAGGTCATGAATTACTGGTGTGAGACCATCTCTTACCACATCATAATCAGGCAAAGCAAAGATCTCACAGATCTCCCATACTTTTACTAGCTAGAATAAATCACATGCATTGAACCACAATGCTACTTCAGAAAAATGATTGAAGCACGAGAAAATCCTAAGACAAAAAAGGAGTTTGAGAATTCCAACCAAACAATTTCGCTTTACGCAGGTTAGACAAAGATGGTAGTTAATACAGGAGACCTAGGATCATCTGCCAGAAATTTTGAATTTCCAAACTTGTTCTGCGCAAGACGAGGAGAGGAAGAGCCATAGCAAGGCACCAAGACTGCAAAATTATCTTCTAACGCAGCACCGAGGAATGTCTCTCAAATCCGTTTCACGTAATCGGCCCGAAGTCATCGATTCGCAGCTGCATATGCAAAGACTCCATCGAGGACAAGACGCCAAGACAAAGCCGCACTCATATCATGCCTCAGATTTCTAGTAACCGCCTCTAATGTGCTTAATATCGCATCGCTTTATTTTGCATAGCCTTTTATCAAAAAAATGTAGAAGAAATCAGCCAAATTTAAGACAAGAAAGGGAACATAGCATCGGAACCAAAATGGTATCCTTTGACATCTAAGGGCAGGAGCTTGGTAGATCTATGGCCCAAAATATGTCTTCACGATCAAGTACGTACCCTTCCTCACAACTAGATTCCGTATCGTATTATTGCTATCATAGGCAAAAGATATCCAGATCAAAACCAAAACTCGGTGACATTCTCATAAATAATTGATATAAAAGTTGTATGTATGAGATAAGTACATGAAAATCTTGTCTTCGTGAATTTCAAACAGCTTTCATGCCAAACAGCTTTCCAACAAACAAGGTCATTCACCACAAACATATACCGCATTTAGGAATTTCCGGGCATATCAGGAGATATGCAATTCATGATTTAAAGCATAAAAAATGTGCTCCCCGCAACAAACAAAAGCAGATGTTATTAGATCGCTCAAAGACGTATATACGGGTTCTCAAGATCTATACCGCATCGCATCGCCACGCTGCATATTACCGCCCACAATCGACGGTAATGCCGACGCAGTACCTGGGCAAGCGTCGCCTTAGGCATGCAGGCCGGTGCGCATTACTCAGACCGATTTAGGACAGTTCCACTGAATGGGAGGCTCTAATGCATCTCACCTCACACACTGCCTCAGCCTCACTGTAATACTTATCGGCTCACAGGCACCTCACCTCACCCAAGCAGGAGCACTGAGCCTGCCTGTATTACACACACGCATGCATCACTCAGGGAATGAGGCCTCTGTCTCACTCTACCTCACATCAGAGCATTGAGGCTCACGCCACGAGAGGGCAGGCACAGCTCTATACCAGCTGAGCTCACCTGTCAGTCAACAGCACTGAGCCCCACTGAGCTAATGGACTGAGAGAGCACCCACCCCACCTACCCAGGAGACCCATGAAACATCTCCATCTGCCACACCAAACCTCACCCCCATGACCAGATGCCCTTAACCATCAGCTTTCATGATCTCCACCAAGATCATCTCCGGAGACCTGCTTGCCGGCCATCCTCGGGGAGTCCTGCCTTGGGTAACTCGTATTGTGCTGATCTTTGTCTATGCAGATGTTGGATGCCAAATTCTTCGAGGTGGATATGTTATGATGTTATGTTATCGACGTATGTTTACGCTCGCTAGCTTAGGTAGGCCCCGAGGAAGATTTCAGAAAATGACCCTTCAATTTCTTCCCACCGTGGATTTCCTGTAGACGCCACAAGTGATATGTGGAGGCCCTCAGACGGGGCAGGTGGAGCCGGGTGCTGGATGAACTGCTAGTATAATGCAGCGCATCAGTGAGGCCAGTAGGGGACGCCACAATGGTGGTTTCCAGAGCGAATGTTCTTGGAGACCAAGAGCAAAGACCTAATTACGCTCCAAGTAGTACTAACTTGATAGGATCCTCAAGCCTCAAAAAGTGGGAAATTTTTTTCATTTTTGGTAGTTTATGCTAAGCTAGTACGCTATGAATTGGAACTTAATAAGACTAAAAAAGAATGAGCCAAAACCTCCTCGTGGTAGGAAACCATACCGCTACCGTCAAAGAACTAGACTTTAGTTTTTGGAGCGGCGCCACCGCGGAGACATCGAGCAAGAACACCAGAAACTTGATGAATTTGAGAAAAGTAATATAAAAAGGCTAGTTCCAAGGTAGGAATTAGTTAGAATAGCATATGTTTAAATTACTTAAATTACTTAAAATAAACTAGTTATTCATACCGCTACCGTCAAAGAACTAAACTTTAGTTTTTGAGCAAGGCTAAAAATGTGAGACATCAAGCCAAGAACACACTAAACTTGATGATTTTGAGAAAAGTAATATGGTAAGGCTAGTTCCAAGGTAGGAATTAGTTAGGAATAGCATGTTTAAATTACTTAAATTAGTTGTAATGTAGAGACTAGACAGTCATACCGGGTCAAAGAACTAAATTCTTAGTTTTTGAGCGAGGCGCTAGTCATGAGACATCGAGCCAAGAACACACACTAAACTTGGATGATTTTGAGAAAAGTAATATGGTAAGGCTAGTTCCAAGGTAGGAATATTAGTTGTTTCAGTACGTTTAAATTACTTAAATTACTTGTGGGGTCGTGTAAGATCTCACAAATTTCACCGTCAAAGAACTAAACTTTAGTTTTGGAGCAGGCGCTACCTCGCGAGACCTCCAAACTTTGAACTTCCATAACTTGAGCTACAGAGCTCCAAATCAGTCAACTTTGTTGCAATAGGGGACCTAGACAGCTCTAGAATCCATTTATGACCTCAAATTAGCTAGAAATGTCAACCTCTTCAGCTCAAAATGACCAAAATTCTCAAACCCTGAATCGTTTTTCCAAACTGCGGGTTTATTTGTAAATAAAAGATACCCCATTAAGACTGCTAGGGTATTGTTTCTGGCCAAAAGCTGATGCCTTACCCTAGATCGGTATGCTCCAAGAACACCCTTTGTTATAGTCATCTAGACCTCAAAGATACTCAAATCCCAAGTCCAACTGTTATCACCTCCGTCATGCCAAAAGCATGTGCCTTGATCTACTTGATTTTGATTAATTAACACGGATGTTTGTCTAGATTATAAAACAACCTCATGTCATGCCATACCACACGCCCTAATATCCATAGACTTGAGATTATAGATATGTTCCAAAGAATGCCGCCGTTTCATCTTTGCTTGCTTATGTGAGCCCAAAATGTTGGGTAGAGAGCCCTTCAAGTAAAATTCTAAGACTCTAGAATATACGAGCCGCTACTTTCAAAGGATCTGTGGCTAGAGCCAATAGAGAGGTAGAGGGCGCGAACCCCTTGAAGACACTGCTGTCCCAACCGAATGCATGTGAGAGATAAGGAGAGGAGACCTAAAAGCGCGTAATTCCAAGAGAGGGAAGTACAACCATTAAACACCTTAAACTCCACAAACCAGTAGAACATGACACCATCGCCTAGCATCAATCTTCATCAAATGGGAAGGATATTTGGTAACCAAATAAGATTGGCATATAATTTTCTTTAGATGTCAATCCCTTCCTCGGCTACCACGCCCATGAGCTCTCACATCGTAAAGAGGGATCTCGACGCTTCTACCAACTCGACGACATGAGTTTCAAATGGAAGAACGCTAGCGTAGCAAAAATACAAAGTGTGAAGACGCGAATCGACAATTTCATTAGCATCATTTAGCCATAGGGGCCGTATAAGTATAATCTTCTCACGAGGAGAGGAAGTCATGGCTTACACAGAGCCGTGATAGAAACCTGAGGGAATATTCCGACTTCACGACCTTGCAGCCCAAAAGAGCTCGCCGCACGTCGCGCAATGTCAACAAAAGGAGCAGCAATACGTAACTGAACGAAGTACCGAAGTA